>JAHNEJ010001932.1:0-239094 GCA_022559845.1 Amorphophallus konjac
ATCCTACTCTTGCCTTTGGGGTTTGAGCTTCGGTTTCTCATGCTCAGCGTTTTAAGGGCGCCGACTGTCTCATTTGGTCGAAGAGAAAAGAATAAAGATTACAGCTTCCGGAGATCTTCTGGGTGACGCTCCACCGTAGGTGATGCTACCGACTTTTGAATAAAATACATAAGTGAGCACATGTTGGCTTCCTTCGAGCGAGCATAGGCCGACATGGCCGGACAGGGATCTCCACGGTTCTGGCAAACCAAGACCCGGTGCCTACCAAGCCTTAATGGGCCCTATCCTAACATGAAGGTTAAATGCAGGGACTTAACTACATGGTGACTGCCAGGCATCGGCATTTTGAATTTTCCATATTTTTAGTGATTTTTAATATTTCTTTGTTTTTGATGTTTTTATCTTTTCATCATTCATTTTTTTTTGTTTGTGCTAAGGGTAGTATTTCTTAAGATAAAGCCCATTCCAAGGGTGGGATAACTCGGTCCCTTCGACGTTGACTAGCTTGTAGGCGTTGCCAGGGTACACGGCTTGAATTATAAATGGTCCTTCCCAATTGGGTTGGAGCTTAGAACGCGGACCTCCAGGTTTGACAAAAATTCTTTTTACGACCATCTCACCAACTTTGAATTTTCTCTCAACGACTTTCTTTTGGTAAAAGCGAGCGAGTCTATTTTGATACACACGCGCGTGTTCGGCAGCGGCCATCCGTTTCTCATCCAAGAGTTCCAACTGGGCGAGAAGTGAATTACGACGATCGTCGAGGGGAAATTCCTCGTCTAATTGTACCCTGAGAGAAGGGATCAGAGTCTCGTACGGGACTACCGCTTCCATACCATAAGTAAGGGCAAATGGAGTCTGCCCGGTGGGGGTACGATTGAAGTGCGATAGGCCCATAGAGCTTCGATAAGTTTTTCTGGCCAGTCTGAAAACTTACTAGACTCGCAGGTTTTTTTGATGATTTTGAGCAATGTTTTATTGGTGGCCTCCGCTTGGCCGTTACCTTGTGGGTAATAAGGCGATGAATGATGCAATGCAATTGCGTACCTTTTGCAGAGGTCCTGTAGGTCCTGAGAAATGAACTGTGGCCCATTGTTGGTGACGATTATGCTTGGGACGCCGAATCTGGCGAGGATGTTCTTCATGATGAACTTACAGACTGTTGACGTCTTGATTTCCGCGTAAGCTTCGGCTTCGGCCCATTTGGTGAAGTATTCCGTCGCAGTAAGGATGAAAGATTTCTGCTTGGTGAGGGAATTGGGATCACCTAGGGGACCAATGATGTCGAATGCCCACATGGAGAAAGACCATGGGGAGGATATTGGATGAAGTGAGGAAGATGGTGAATGAATTTTATCGGCATGAAGTTGACACTTGACGCACCTACGGACATAGACAGCGCAATCCTCTTCCATAGTGGGCCAATAAAAGCCTTGGCGAATGATCTTCTTGGCGAGCATCTGACTATTCACGTGGCCACCGCACACACCCGAGTGCGTCTCCTCCACACATTTCCAAACCTCATAGTCACCATGACATCTTAACAGAATACCAGTAAGGCTCCTCCTATAGAGTAGACCTCCAACCAAAGTATATTTCTGAGCCACCCTTCTTATGGCTTTCTTGTCCTCTGTGGTGGCCCCTTCAGGATAAGACTGATCTTGGCAGTATTTGACAATTTCATAGAACCATGGTTTCTCTTCATCAGCCAGTTCTCTTCGGCCTCTGCCAACATGATTTCCCTCTTCTCAAGGATATCTTCCTGTAGGATCTTCCTTGCTATCCTGTCTTTGATATTTACGTAGGAAGCATCATCGATTGCAGGGGCGTGAAGTTTATAGATGGAAATGGACTTAAACCATCTTCCTAGAGGGAACCTTATGGATGATGCCAACGAGGCGAGGGCATCGACGAGAATATTCTGATGACGAGGGACATGAACAAAGATCAGTTTGGTGAACAGTTTGGCAAAGACAGCAGTGAGTTCTTGGTATGGCTTGAGTTTGGGATCGCGAGTGCGATATTTAGTGAGCACCTGGCGAAGGATGAGTTGACTATCACCTACGACTCGCAACTCAGTGATACGAAAAGAATGAGCGAGTTCTAGGCCAGCTAGAAGAGCTTCATATTCGGCTATATTGTTGGTAACTGGAAATTTGAGCTGGTATGCCAATGGGAATGTGAGGCCTTCAGGCGACAGGAGGGCGATGCCGATTCCTCTCCCTTGAGAATTCAGAGCTCCATCAAAATATAGCGTCCACATTGGCTCATCTGATTGGTTGACGGACATTAGTTCCTCATCTGGAAACTCTGATTGGACGGGATCGAACTTGGGAAGAGGATGGTGAGCGAGATGCTCGGCTATGGCATAGCCTTTAATCGCCTTTTGCTGGATGTAGGTGATGTCGAACTGAGAGAGAAAACTTTGCCAGCGTGCTAGCCTATCCGTAAGGACGGCTTTCTCTAGAAGGAATTTGATAGGATTCATTCGAGCAATCAAGTGGACCTCATGAGCCAAGAAGTAGTGCTTCAATTTCTGCACTACCCAAACGAGGGCAGCACAGGTTTTCTCCATGACGGTGTACTTCTGCTCACAGGGATTGAGAAGTTTGGACAAGTAATAGGTTGCCCGTTCCTTACCTTCTTCATCAGCTTGTGCGAGGACGGCTCCCACGGAGTCATCCAAGACTGAGACGTAAAGGATCAGAGGTTTTTCTGGTTTGGGTGGAATGAGAACGGGTGGACTAGCCAGATATTCCTTCAACCCTTCAAAAGCTTCTGACATTTAGAATTCCAGTGGAATTCTACTCCTGGCTTGGTCAACTCGTAGAGAGGTCTACACCTTTGTGAATGTTGGACACAAACCGACGAATAAACTGCAACCTCCCGATTAAACCTCGGACTTCCCTCAAATTCTTGAGAGGCGGCATATCCTGATAGCCTTGCTTTGTCGGGATCTATCTCGATCCCTCTTTTGCTCACAATGAACCCCAGCAATTTACCTGACGACACACCAAACACACACTTCTTCGGGTTCATTTTCAGTTGGAACTCCCTTGACCTCTGCAAGACCTTAGCCAAAACTTCTGGATGTTCCATCCTGGTCCTTGATTTCACCAATAAGTCATCCACATACACTTCCAGATATATGTGCATCATGTCATGAAATATGGCCATCATCGCTCTTTGGTAAGTAGCTCCAGCATTCTTTAATCCGAACGGCATGACCACGTAACAATATGTTCCCCAAGGGGTAGTGAATGACGTCTTTTCCTGATCCTCTTCTGCCAAACGAATTTGATTGTATCCTGAAAATCCATCCATGAATGAGAGGGTTTCGTAGCCTGCCGTGTTATCGATCAACACATCAATGTGAGGCAAGGGAAAATCATCTTTGGACACGCGCGGTTAAGGTCCCGGAAGTCGATGCAAATCCTGACTTTCCCATCTTTCTTCATGACCGGGACAATGTTCGCCACCCATTGAGGATAAAGAACGACTCTAATGAACCTGGCTTTGTGGAGCTTATCGACCTCTTCTTTCATTTTCAAAGCCATCTGAGGGTGGAAACGCCTTAACCTTTGTTTTACCGAGACGGACCCTGGTTTTAGGGTTAAACGGTGTTCGACCAAGGTTGAATCTAGACCCGGCATATCCTCGTAGCTCCATGCAAACGTGTCCTTATATTCCTTGAGAACCTCAATTAATGCCTCTTCTTCAGAGGGTGGTAGGTTGTCACTTATGAGGATGATCCTAGGGTCTTCCTCAGTTCCCAAGTTGACTTCTTTGGTGGATTCTTCTACGGCGGTTGACGGCTCGTCGAATCTCCTCATTCCACTAGCGTATGCGCCCGCCGCATCCTCATATTCTTCACCCTCATCTTCAGTGGGGCATTCTTCATCCGTGATCTCGTAGACTCCATACCCTTCATCAAATGCACAGTCGCCCTCACATTCTATTTCCGGTAGCTGGATGGGATTTTCTAACAACTGGGGGATGGCAAGAGGGCCTGACACCTGGCGGCTAAATCCAGAAGGAATCGACGAGGGATCTGCCTACCCTTGGACTTCTTCCTAGGTACTACCCTTGGCCTATCATTCCTAGATTGACTGACAATATTTACAGAAGAAGAGGAAGACGAAGAGGATGGTGTAGAATGTACAGGAGAAGACCCCTCAGAGGAGGGGTAGAAAAGGTCGCTCATCGGACCTTGGACGGGTGGTCCGCAAGGCGGTACGCACCCGTGGGAGATGTAGGAGGTTTCCTCAACGAAGATGTGTTGTTGGGGAGTTTGAAAATTGACGTTTTTTTTTCGTTTTCATTTTTAATGACAAAGCAGTGAAAAGAGATTGGAGGAGAGAGAAAAGTGGTTATGGCTAGAGGATTGTGAGGCTCATAGAGCAGATCATGGTTGAAGACCTGGCGCGGGTTGAAAAGCCCGCGTAGGTATGTAAGCAGAGAAGGGGATCTGGGAAGATCATCAGACAATTGTCTGGCCCAGGAAGAAGATATCAGCAAAGGCTGAGACGAGTGGATGGAGAGATGGCGGCTAATGAGCCGTCGACGGCAATGTTGAGGACGGATGAAGATCCGTCGATGACAGAGTCCTTCTGGCGAGGACGAGGATAGTTTGGAACCTTGGCAAGAGTGGTAATATTCTCTGGTATTCGGAGATCAATGGTGGTCCTTCAAGCTGCAGAGACGAGAACATCCTTTCCAGTGCAACGGAAATGTCCCGTATGTCGAACCATTTGTCCACTCGCATTCCGGATCTTTGATCTTGCCTCTTTTGGTGATCCTCGGACATTTTTCAGCCAAATATACAGCATGTGATCCCCCATATGCTTCTCGTGGGTGATCTCCCATCTGAACAACGGGCCCTCTGTTGAAGTGGTTTGATAGAGTCCATGTGAGGGGCTTCCAATCCGCCTTGAACGGTCCTTTGAAGCCTAGGCCAAACCTGCGGTTCGGCCTAATTTCCTTTGGCGGTTTGAGCATACCCTGTAACTGTGCGCCCAGACCTTTTCCTTGTTGATAGCCGATGTTCCTCATAATCTCCCAACCTTTGGAGTGAAAAGGGAGACATGATGTTGCGGTTGTCCTGACCGGCTCCTTTGGTGCTAGTGGAACGTGAGATGGATCACGTACGTCCAGCAGTGACAATATGGGCCGATGAGACGGCCAAACAGAGGGCAGAGAGGTGTTGATAGCATCCACTGTGTGAAGGACAGGTGTACTGACCACTTTAATAATCTCCCATTGTAAGGAAACTTCAGGCACTGATGGTTGGTGGAAGGCACAGCGTCCATGGCTTCGATGTAAGGGCGACCCAGTATAGCCTTGAATGTGGGGTCCATGTCGAGGACATGGAATTCCGTGGGAATTGACATGGGGCCTAGTTCTGCCTTCAGAATAATCATCCCCTGCGGCGGCCTTTTGCTATTGTCATAAGCCGTGACCGTGATCGAGGAAGGTCTTATTTGTTCCTCGTTGACCCCACACAACTGAAGAGTGCTCATGGAGATCACATTTATGGACGCACCCGTGTCCACAAGACACGGGTTTATGGATACCCCATTAATTTTTATTGAAATGCACAATGCATATTTCGAGCTTCCTTGGGAGCGAGCTCGTAGTTGTGGAACATGATGGCCGGTTGTGTGTCTGTTGGGGTCAGGACGGTCGAAATCTTCTCCACGGGGAGGTCTTCATTAACCATGACCTTTGAAGGTACTCCATCAAGGCTGCCTGGTGGGATGTGGATCTTTGAAGTAGCTCCAGGATGGAGATCCGAGCAGGCGTCTTGTCCAAGTGTTTCAATAGATCATACTGTGTTCCAGGGATAGCTCTTTCTGGTTGTTCTCCATCATCCTTCTCTGGCTGAGATTGCTCAGGATTCTGACTGTTGTGGGGGAAAACCCTGTGGAAAATCCTTCCACTCCGGAGCACCATTGCCTGCGGCTTTTGTACCTCTGTGGGGGTAGCAGTGGGTTTTAACAGGGTTTGAGGGGTAGTGGTGGAGGAATGGTTGATGAAGCAGGGGTGATGACGGGAGCAGGGATTCTGATGAGGGGTTTGTTAGGTGGAGGCATGGTGGAGGTAGAGGGGATATCGCGCGGATTATGAAGGATAAGGGGTCTGGAAGGTGGAGGTGGAGACGAAGTAGAAGTGGGTAGGGCTTGAAGTGGGCAATGATTTTGAGGTGGGTGATGGGTAATGAGTGGTTTTGAAGGCATTAGTGGTGATACGGTGGAGAAAGACGGGGTTATGTATGGTTGACGGATGATAAGGGGTTTAGAAGGCGTAGGGGTAAATGTGGTAGAGGTGGATGGTAAAGTGGGGGAGTGGGAGAAGATGAGAGGGTGTGAAGGCGTAGTGGAGAGTGTCGGTTGATAGGAGTCGGGGTACGGATGAGAGGGCGTAATGGTAGTGGAAATGGTGAAGGTGATACTGACGCGGGTTGATGAGAGAGAGGTGCTACCCGGGCAAGGCGAGGGGGTTGCATGACGATAGGGTTGGAGGTAGAAAGAATGGAGGTACTTTCCTGGTGCCACACCTGCTCTCTCCCGACTTCCGGGAAGGAGGAGATGGGGTTAACCTGATGATTGGGCTGTTGGTGCTCCGGTAATGGATTCTGGATTATGCCCATGTCGGGCTGTTGTTGTGGGGCCTGCTGAGGCTGTTGTTGTTGTTGTGGTTGCTTTGCTGCTGCTGTTGTAACTGCTGCTGTGGCCTATGAGGAGGTCTCCTAGCCTTAAGAGCGGCGACGTATCGTCTCATTTCATCCCAATCTATTTGATGTTCATCATTCATATCGTGGATGTAATCTTTGAAATGGAAGCAGTAATCTACTGTGTGTCCTGGCTGCCTGTGGTAGACGCAGTATTTGGAGGTATCAACATTGGGGGCCACACGGGCCTTTCTCTGGGTAGGGCGAGTTGGTTTGATGCCATGAGGGCATTAAAAATGTCTGCTAAGGTTTCTGGCAATGGTGGATAGTAGGCTCTCTTGGGACCGAGCGGCCTCCTTTGTTGCTGTTGGGGACCATAGTTCCCCGGGGGTGGAACTTGGTTGTACTGAAGTGGTGGTTGTTGTTGCTGAGGTTGTGGTTGTTGTTGCTGGGGTTGACGTAATGGAGGCATATTATCCTGGGGTGGATTATTTTGGGGTGGAGGACGAAGAGGGAAAGGACCTGGTTGAGGGGAAGTCGGGGCATTTGTGGAGGCCTTGGGTTGACTGCATAGTTGGCATTGTTGACCGCACCGACTTGCTCATTTGTCACGACCCCTTCTGTGGCTCCGCCCGGGACACCAGCGCCTGTCTTTCTGACCACTTTGGGCTTCGGCGACTCAAACATGTTCATAATGGGGGAGTCTTTTAGCTGGGTTTGGATGTACCGGGCCCTTTCATAGAGTTCCTCCATTGTAGTAAGTTTATTCATGGCCAGGACGTGTCTGAACTGTGGGGTTGCATTAGACACAATCATCTTCACTTGTTCGGGCTCGGAGAGGGTATCCCTTATTCTTTCCGCCAGAGACCTCCATCTATCAGCATAGCGGACAAAATCCTCGTCGGGCTTCATCTTTTCGGCCACTAAGTCGGTAATGGAGAGTGAGGGACCGACCCTATCCCTATATTTCTGCAAGAACCTTCTCTGGACTATTTCAAAATTCTCGGCCTCGCGGGGCTCCAGAGAATAGAACCACTCAAGCGCGGGACCATCCAATGATCTCCGAAAGAGGTATGCCAGGGACCTCTGATCGTTTTGCCAATAGGAGGATTCATACATGAAATCCTTGAGGTGAATGAAGGGGTTGCCGGTACCATTGTATCTGCGGTACGTGGGCATTTCGGAGGGAGGAAGATGAATGACGGGAAGGATTGGCAAAGCAACCTCCGGGGTGGCTTTCACGTCCACCATTCTTCTCAGATTTTGAAACTGCTCGTCCATGCGATTGAACCTATTGAGGAGCGATTGGGCGAGCTCCTCTGGAGGTGAAGGTGGCACTTGCCACTGGGGGAGAAACTGTCTCCCGGAGACTTGAGGGGGAACCCCGAATGAGAGGGAGCTATCGGACCGCCGACAGTTGGCCCTGGCTGAAGCGGTGTGTGGGGAACAACGGGAGTTTGAGATTGTGACGGGAACTGGAATGAGGGTGGTTGTTGGCTCGCTTGTCCTTGAAGCGAGGGAGACTGGATGGCTTGCGCCAATGAAGGAGATGGAATGGCCTGCACGGACTCTTGGAGAGGTGCGATGGCCGGAGTTGATTCCTGGGGCGTGGGGGAAACAGATTTCCCCTTTAGAATGGCCTGGAAGGCCCGGAGCTGTTCAGAGGTAAGCTCCGTGTTGGCGAGGACGCCCAGTAAGGAAGAGATATCCTGTGGTGGGGACGTGTCCCCGGCAATAACCTGCACCTCATGCGAGGGCTCATGAGAAGGACCCGAGTCCATAGCATAGACTCGCGGGTCGGCTGACAAACCACGACTAGGGTGGTTCTCCTCAAAAGACTCGTGAGCCATGCTCACAGTTTTCCCAGAACGCAAAAACATACACTAGCAAGCTAGGTAGCAGAGATTATCAAACAAGTGGATGCCTTTACGCCCTTTTTTGTGTTTTGATTTTGATGATTTTTTTTGTGTTTTTAGCGAGATCCGAAGTTCACACAAAATGGGGACCCTAGTTTGTTTTTGTTTCACCGCCGTGTCAGCTAGGGTCTCTCGTCTCACCACGAATGAAATGACTAACTCCGGGGAACTTCAATGGTACAACCAGCCCAGTGAACGAAGAGGAGATTCTTCGATGTCGGGGACTTACGGAGGTCCCAGTGGAGGAGATTCTAGTCCGTTGAGAGGAATTCTCAAACGGAGAGTCCTTCCTTCACCGGGAAAGGGTGATCCTCAAAAAATGAAAAAAGGATAGAAAAGAGGAATGGATGTATGCAATGGAATGCTGACAGATATATAGAGTAAGAAAACAACAGAAATAACATACATATAATAAACAAACAACTAATCACAACTGATAGTGCTGCCGTGAGCACAACGGGGGCGCGCGCGGGCGCGAAGGTGGAGAGGCACGGGTGGTGCCGAACTTGCAAGGGTAGCCGAAAGGAAGCAGTAGAGGTCCCACCGTGATCGCTAATCTGTGAGCGACGTCACGCGGTTCGGGGAAGAGCGGAGAGGACGCAGAGCGCGCGGGCTCCTTTTTTGTTTGTTTGTTTGCTGCACAGAAATAAGAGAAAAGAGAGAAGGGGCCACCACGGGAGATTGCTCCGGCGGGGCGAGCAGGACAAGTGTGATATAGCAAGATATGGGGGTTAAACGGCCATAGCGGGAAGTGACTCGCCGCGGCCTCGGGGGGACGGGAATGGTGCAGAAATTAAATAACAAGAATTGAAACGGCCATTGGGGAAGTGACTCGCCGCGGCCTCGAGAATATGAGCAGAATATAACAGAATATAAAGAGAATATAAGAACGGAAATTTAAACGGCCATTGGGGAAGTGACTCGCCGCGGCCTCGAGAATATGAGCAGATAAAGAATATAAAGATATAAGAACAGAACTTAAACGGCCATTGGGGAAGTGACTCGCCGCGGCCTCGAGAATATGAGCAGAATATAACAGAATATAAAGAGAATATAAGAACGGAAATTTAAACGGCCATTGGGGAAGTGACTCGCCGCGGCCTCGATGAAAAGATGTGATCGCCAGGGGCGGAAAGACCTCAAAATAAGAAAGTGATCGCGCCTACCTCAAGAGCGGGAGATGGCGGGTTGCCTCTTCCTCTCCCTTCGGCCGGCCGACGGAGAGGGCTTTCCTCGGTTACCCTTGCAAAACAACGACAAACAAATAAACAAGTGGATTAGAAAGATGAATGTGTAGTATTCAAATCCTTGCAATAAAAATAACGAAATGATGGCAAGACACACACCTGGTTGGTGTTATCTTTTAAACCCCTCTCGGACTCGAGTAGGAGGAAAATGAGATGATGGATGCAAGAAGTATATAAGAAGAGGCGCCCTTATGAAGGGGGATAGGGGATGCAAGATGATGAATGCAAAAGAACTACGAAGAAAAGGAAAGAATTGGCTTATTGGATGTGCCGATGGTGAAATCCGGCGGAGCTCCGGCAGCGTGGGGACGACGTGGAAGCGCGGTGGATGAAGATGACCTTCCTCTCGCGAGCGTGAGCACCCGAGAAGCCGGCAGAACCTCCACCTACAAAAGACCCCACGGGTTAGAAAATGACTCCTGTAGCCTCTGGGCTCCGGCAGCCTATCGGATCACTTCGAAGCTCCTCCAGAACTGAGGGGGTGGGCCTCTATTTATAGAGCTCCGGAGGGTGGAGGCGTCCAGGACCCTGGACACCTCCATCAGGGCCGAACTAATATTTTATTCTATTTTTATATATTTTTTTGAATACTTTTGTCGAGGCGTCCAGGGTTCCGGACGCCTCAAACAGGTCCACCGAAAACCGACGACGGCCGCACGCGGTTTGACACAACGCGTGGTTTTGTGAGCGGCGTCTCGTGATTCAGAAATGGGCGCGTCCAGCGGCCTGGACGTCTCTATAATTTGACTTTTTTCACACACGACAAACCGTCGTTCGGTGGCCTGCGCCCGTGAGAGAGTTGATGGAGGCGTCCAGGGGCCTGGACGCCTCCAAAAATATATTATTTTTTATTTTTCTTTTGTCTTTTATGCCAAGGTTGGCATTTTAATTTTTTATATTTGTTTTTATGGAGGCGTCCAGGGGCCTGGACGCCTCCATTAATATATATATATATATATTTATTTTCTAATTTTTTTGCCAACTGGTATTTTACACACACACATTTTTTATTTTTATTTTTATGGAGGCGTCCAGGGGCCTGGACGCCTCCATTAATATATATATATTTTATTTAGTTTTGGGCCCTGAGAAAATAATAAAATAAATTAAAAAGATGGGGGCGTCCAGGGGCCTGGACGCCCCCATTAAGACCCACCCGGGTCCTAGTCAGCGGCCGCCCGGCAGACATCCTTCTTGGTTCCGGAACCTCCTGATGCGTCTGACTGGTGTTGATGCCGTCCGAATGCCGTGACGAGACGATTACAGATGCCGAAAAAGGTAGAAGAAGACCCAAGAAAAGGAAGTACTCAAGTGATTCGAAATGCGTAAGCCGTCGCGGGGCGTCGTATAGTAATATGAGACTTTCTCAGGAGACGTCAAGAATGGCGTGTCTACACCGGGGAAGCTGGGCTGGGGCATACCGGGGAAGGGCGCGGCAGGCGTGCCGGTGAAAGCGGCAGGGAGTGTGCTGGCGAAGGCGGCATGGGTGTGCCGGCGAAGGCCTGGCAGGGGGGGTGCCGGCGAAGGGCGCGACAGGCGTGCCGGCGAAAGCGACAGGGAGTGTGCCGGCGAAGGCGGCATGGGTGTGCCGGCGAAGGCCTGGCAGGGGTGTGCCGGGGAAGGGCGTGCCGGCCAAGGGTGGCTAGAGGGGCGTACCGGCGAAGGGCATGGGGAACCCACTCCCCCTCCGTTCTTATGTCTTTTTCTCTTCTCTCTTGGAGCCAACTAATTCATCCAAAGTCAAGATGCCGAGATCTTTTGAATCTTCAATTACTGTGGCCTTTGTGTGCCACTGAGGTGATAGAGATCTCAACACCTTCCGTACAAGATCTCGGTTTGTGCTTTATCGTAAACTTCGAGGACGAATTTCTCTTAAGGGGGAGAGGGTGTAGTGCTCGAGATTTTCTTAAAAAAATTATAAAGTATTTCTATTATTTAATTTGATAAAATTTGTGTTTAGTGTATGTTTTATTAAATTCATAACTAAATAAATAAATAAAATAGATAATGTATTAAATATTAGTTTTTCGGTAATTATAGATTTAGAATTTTAAAGAATTAAAATTTTGTAAGCTAATTGTTAACATATGCCCTTCTTATATTATATCCACTCACTAGTAGAACACATAAGGGCATAGATACAAATTTCTATAGTTTATGATAGACTATGACCCAACGTATTTACTATTTATTTCACACTTTTTACTATTCACTCAGTTTCATTTTAAAGCCGGCCAAGGAGCCATACGGGTGTGCCGGGGAGGGCTGAAAAGGGTGTACCAGTTAAGGCCATTGGGGCCGTGCCGGCGAAGGTCGCCCAGGGCGTATCGGGGAAGAGCCACAGGAGGGCTATTGGACGTTGTGTAATATCTCGGACCTTTCGGATCCTTCTTCGTGGGTCCCGGATCTGGTTTTCGGAGCGTCCGGCTCCGTTGTGTCCAAAATTTCATTTCGGACATCTTTCGTGTTCGGATTGGCGCGATCCAGAGTCGTTTCGGAGGCCCGGAGGCGTTCCGCGGCTTTTCCGCGTGTGTTTTCCGATTCCCGGTGTGTGTATCGACTTTTCCTTCGGACGCTCGCTGCGGGTTAACTGGGCCGTTCACCCGGGCACGAGTGGTACCGTTGCGATGGGTGCGTTCCGAGGATTCCGGAAACGTATTTTTCTATTTTTCAGTATTTTTTCAAAAATCCGGATTTTCTATAAAGCCTAATCCTTTTTCTTTTCTTTTTCCCTTTTCTCTTTCTTCTTCCTCTTCCTCTCTCCCGCGACCGTGAGCCCCCTCTCTCTCCCTCTCTCCCATTCGGACGCGGCGAGCCCCTCTCCGGCTACGGACGGCGGCGGGGCGACGGCGCGGAGGCGTGGGCGACGGTGAGGCGATCTCGTGGGCGTGCGGCGAGCGTGGGAGCGTGGGGAGTTCGTGAAGCTTCGAGCATTCTTCGTGATTCGTGATCGATCGGCGGAGCATTCGCTCCATTGAGGTAGGGTGACGTTCCTTAGCCTCATGCCGATCTTTTCCGCGATTTATAGGCCGCGGGGAGGCCGAGAGGGGATCGTTTGAGCGTTTTTGGGTTTTTCCATGATTTGGGGAGAGCTCGCCCGATCTATGGATTCAATGCATGGATTCGTGTTTTGAGGGCCTAGAATCATGCTAGGGGTCCCCAGGGGTCTTCCCCTTTGTTTTCCCCCTCTCCTATGGAGGTATGGGGGCGTGGTTGGTTTTTTTGGGCGTTCTTACCGTTTTCGGCCGCCGACTGAGAACGCGCTATACTCCAGTAGCGCGTTCTTGAGGTCGCGCTGCCCCGACCGAGCGCGTTCATCGGAGAAGATGAACAGTTTGGCGGTTCGTGTCGCGCTATGGGGTCCTAGCGCGATCATCATTGTCGCGCTAGGAGGACCTAGCGCGATGGTCCCTTGTCGCACTAGGGTTCCCTAGCGCGATAGTCCGTGTCGCGCTATGGGGCCATAGCGCGACAACCCTTGTTGCGCTAGGGGACCCTAGCGCGACATGCCCTGTCGCGCTAGGTATCCCTAGCGCGATTTGGTTCGTTGTTGGGTGTTCCCCTTGGGCCGTGTGTGCGTCCCGGGCACCCCGTGTAGTTCCGTGACCGTGTCTTTGGTGTCCGGAAGTCCCGTTTGCCTCGGTCAGGCGTTTGGCCGTGGGCAGTGCGTCCTGTTTCTCTTCCGACCGTGGCTACCGTGCGACGGAGCTGGTACGTGTGGTGATTCCCACACGTTGTCGGTTCGGACGTCGTTGTCCGTTGACTTGAGAGTCTACTCCTTCAGTGACCCTCCACTAGTCGTAGCCCACCAGTACGAGGTGCTGGTCTCACCTGGGAGTGGTGTACGGGCACCCACCTTTCGAGACGGTTTGTGGACCGGTTACCGTAGGCCCCTCGTCGGTAGCCAGAGTCCGGCTACGGGGGAAAACCGGTCAGAGGACCAGACCTAGTGACGCAAGGTCTGTGTGTGCACACGTGGTTGGGGGCGGTTGGACCCACGTCGACGGGCGTGACCCCAGCTAGTTACTTGTTTGTGGTTACTTGTACGGTGTTTGCGCCTCGGGTAGGACCTACCACGTCAGGCGGTTCACCTGCGGTGCGGTGTAAGACGTCAGGGGACGCTACCGGCTGTGCTTCTAGTGGGTGGTACTCCTGTCGAGTACGGAGTGTCAGACTGTCAGTCGTGTGTTTCCGACCTTCGGGTTTTACGATTCGACCGTTGATTTCGGTCTTCTCGTACCGTGGCACGTGTGTCGGTTTACGTGCCGTAGGGTCTAGTCTGTAGAGTACAGGGCTTTCCTTTCCGAGGTACTTTCCTACCGCTAGAGTAGTGGTTTCTCGTTTTACGAGGTAGGGTTCGAGTGATCCCTACTGAGTCTTGTTCCGAGACTCATTCCCTGCGTGTTTTCACCGTGTTTCAGGTGAGACGCCACCTTCGGGGAGCGCGTCAGGAGCGCAGCGTGGTGCGGGTGCCCAGAGGTAGTGCCAGAGGTCAGAGCCGGGGTATGCCCCGTGTAGCTGTACTTTTCTTTCTTGTCACTGTACTAGTCGTGGACTGCTGTTATTGTTGTTCTTTATTGTGGACCATGTAAATTGTTAATTTATTTCCTGCTTAATATTATAACTGTTTAATTTCTGCAATTATCTGTGATGCTTATGTAGTTTCCACACCATCCTTTTAACCCTTCCGAGTCTTCGGACTCGTGGGTGGCGGTACGAGTCTCGGGTTATCGGGCCTTCCCGGTAATCGGATTCTCGGGTCGTTACAGCTGGTATCAGAGCGCGGTTGTGGAATTACATGAGAATCATAGGTAATTGTAGTGGTCCACTAGTCCACAACGATGATGTACATGTGACGCTGGCATTGGGCACCGCGTGTTTTATTCTGACATTGCCGTTTTCGTGTTTTCTGTCTTGTGCTTCAGGAGCGAGGATGGCGCCGAGGAGGAGTTCTCGCTCTCAGCAGGGGCAGTCGGCTGGAGGTCAGGAGATCCAGCAGGGGGTCCAGAGGGACCAGGAGGAGCATAGCAGAGTTCCGGGAGCTACCGAGGCCGCGGATGCTGCGAGAGCTCCGGGGGCCGAGGATTTCTTCCGTGGCATGTACCATCTCATGTCTCAGCAGTTTGGCGGAGAGACTGCTGAGGGCTCGTCAGTCAGGGGTGGGCCGGGCCGAGCGGTGAGGGACTTCATGCAGTTCCATCCACCTTACTTTAGCGGCCAGGCAGACCCTGATGCGGCTCGTGATTGGCTTGATGAGATGGAGCGGGTGTTCAGTTCTGCGAAGAGTACTGCCGAGGACAGAGTGGTGTTGGCCTACAACCAGTTGCAGGGTACGGCTCGGAGGTGGTGGTCTTCCGAGTGGAAGACGTCCTTTCAGCTTCGTCCACTTGAGCAGGTCGAGTGGGGTGACTTTGTCAGTGCTTTCGAGCGTACGTACTGTCCAGACGTCGTTGCTACGCAGCGGATGCGGGAGTTTCTGGAGCTGGTGCAGGGTGACATGTCCGTGTTGCAGTACAGGGCCCTGATTTGTCGAGCTGGGTCGGTACGCACCTCATATCATGGAGCATGAGAGGGTGAGGACGACGCAGTTTGTGCAGGGCTTGAGGCTGGAGCTGAGGCACCATTTGATCGCGAATGGGGCCACTGATCTAGAGACGGCGTCTCGTGTTGCGATTTCCTTGGAGATGGATATGCAGAGGACTCGAGGACCGATCAGCCAGGGGCAGTCCGTGTCAGGTCGCAGCCAGCAGTCGGCTACCCAGCAGCAGGGTTTCTTCCAGCATGCGTCGGGTGGTTCAGGAGTACCGGCACCGGCAGCGTCAGTGGCAGGATCTGCGTCCTTCGGCTCGAAGATCAAGAAGTTCTTGAAGAAGAGTCTCCGGAAGAAGCACAAGGATCAGGGGCAGGCTTCATCGGGCAGTGTACAGCAGCCGATTCCTTTGCAGCGTCAGGGATCAGTGGGTGGATCGCGAGGACCTTGTCCACGGTGTGGTGGGACCCACCCAGGCAGGCAGTGCACGGCGCCGATCATCTGTTTTCGGTGTGACCAGCCAGGGCACATGGCGCGTGACTGTCCTCAGAGACCGCCGCAGCAGCAGTTTCCTCAGCAGCAGCAGGTTCCCCAGCAACAGAGGCAGCAGCAGCAGCAGCAGGGACAGTATCCGCCGCTACCCAGGTCAGCTAGTGTGGGAGGCAGGCAGAGAGCTCGTGGCCAGATCACGCACATGACCAGGGCAGAGGCAGTGGCGTCGCAGCTCGTGGAAGGTACCGTTCAGATTTTGGGTTGTGCGGCTCGGGTTTTATTTGATTCTGGCGCGTCTCATTCGTTTATTTCGGAGGATTTCGCGTCGAGCGTCGAGGAGCCGGTGACCCAGTTGTCCTGTGATTTGGCAGTGGAGTTGCCTTCGGGTGACTTTATGGTCACTCCGTATTGCTTCGACCAGGTTCCGGTGTGGATCGATGGGCGGAGTATGCCAGGCAGGTTGTATGCGTTGCAGCTTCGGGATTACGACGTGATTCTAGGCATGGATTGGCTCGAGACTCATGGAGCGGTGGTGGATTGTGGAATGAAGAGGGTCTACTTCCAGCATCCGAGCAAGAGGACCTTCTATTTCCAAGGTATCCGTTCCACCTCTTCTCGATTCCTTATCTCTGCTATTCGAGCCCGTCGATTGCTTGATTCAGGTTGTCAGGGTTTTCTCGCGTCTGTGGTTGTGTCTGACCGGATGGAGCCGGATGTCGAGGACATTGCGGTGGTGTGCGAGTTTCCCGATGTTTTTCCTGAGGAGTTGCCTGGATTACCTCCCCAGCGGGAGATCGATTTCGTGATCGAGGTTGTACCTGGTACGGGACCTTTGGCGAAGGCTCCCTACCGTATGGCCCCCGCTGAGCTGAGGGAGTTGAGGGCGCAGTTGCAGGAACTGTTGGCCAAGGGGTACATTCGTCCGAGCTTTTCCCCTTGGGGTGCGCCCGTGTTGTTTGTGAAGAAGAAGGACGGTAGTCTGCGGCTATGCATTGACTATCGGCAGCTGAATGAAGTGACCATTAAGAACAAGTATCCGTTGCCGCGGATTGATGATTTGTTCGACCAGCTTCAGTCTGCGCGAGTGTTCTCGCGGATTGATTTGCGGTCCGGTTACTATCAGCTGAGAATTCGCGAGTCCGATGTGGAGAAGACTGCATTCAGTACGAGGTACGGGCATTATGAGTTTCTGGTGATGCCGTTTGGGCTCACCAATGCCCCAGCAGCCTTCATGGACTTGATGCAGAGGGTGTTCATCCGTATTTGGACCAGTTCGTGGTCATCTTCGTGGATGACATCCTTGTTTATTCGCAGTCTGCTGAGGAGCATGCGTACCATTTGGGTGTGGTGCTGCAGACGTTGCGAGATCACCAGTTGTATGCGAAGCTCAGCAAGTGCGAGTTTTGGCTCAGCGAGGTGCACTTTCTGGGGCACGTGATTTCTGGTGATGGCATTTCGTGGATCCCGCCAAGGTCGAGGCTGTGATGCAATGGCCGAGGCCGAGGTCGGTGACGGAGATCCGGAGTTTCTTGGGGCTTGCGGGGTATTATCGCCGGTTTATCCAGGATTTTTCCCGCATTGCGACCCCGATGACGAGGCTCACGCGGAAGGATGTGCCTTTCGTTTGGTCCGAGGAGTGTGAGCAGAGCTTCAGGGAACTGAAGAGATTGCTCACCTCGGCTCCGGTGTTGGTTTTACCTTCTGGATCGGGAGGTTTTGTGGTGTGTACAGATGCTTCCGGCGTCGGATTGGGTGCTGTTCTGATGCAGCATGGTAGAGTGGTGGCTTATGCATCTCGGCAGCTAAAGCCCCATGAGGAGAACTACCCTACCCATGACCTTGAGTTGGCGGCGGTGATCTTCGCGCTGAAGATCTGGAGGCATTATCTGTACGGCGAGAAGTTCGAGGTGTTCACTGACCATCAGAGTTTGAGGTATGTGTTCTCGCAGAGAGATCTGAACCTCAGACAAAGGCGTTGGATGGAGTTCATGAAGGACTATGACTTCACCCTGTCTTATCAGCCGGGCAGGATGAATGTCGTCGCCGATGCCTTGAGTCGGAAGGTGGCGGTCAGTACCTTGATGCTGAGGAAGTGGAGGCTCTGGGAACAGGTGCCCGAAGTTTCCTTCAGGCTCAAGATTCCCCAGGAGCGAGGGTTGGCAGTGCTTGCGAGTCTGACTGTCACTCCTGCTATCCGTCGTCAGGTGACAGAGGCTCAGCATGCGGACCCTGAGTTGCCCCGGATTCTTGCGATGGCTGATGTGGAGCTCGGCGAGGACGGTGCTGCGAGGTTTCGTGGCAGGTTGTACGTCCCAGCGGAGGAGCAGGTTCGTCGTGCGGTGTTACGCGAGGCTCATGGGAGCAGGTACACTGTGCACCCGGGTGCGACGAAGATGTATCGGAACTTGCGGAGGCAGTTTTGGTGGCCTGGCATGAAGAGAGATGTCGCCGAATTTGTGGCCAGGTGCCTGATCTGTCAGCAGGTGAAGGTGGAGCATCAGCGACCAGGAGGTACTCTCCAGCCCTTGGATGTTCCTGCTTGGAAGTGGGACCATGTGACCACGGATTTTGTGGTGGGGTTGCCAAGGACCCCGAGTGGGCAGGACAGTATTTGGTTGCTGGTGGATCGGCTGACGAAGGTGACGCGGTTGTTACCGGTCAAGGTCAGCTGGAGCGTGTCTAAGTTGGCTCGTTTGTATGTGGAGCGGATCGTGCCGTTGCATGGGATTCCCATTTCGATCGTGTCGGATCGGATCCGCGCTTCACTTCTGGGTTCTGGAGGAGTTTCCAGCGAGCTCTTGGCACGGAGTTGGCATTTAGCTCGGCGTATCATCCTCAGTCAGATGGTCAGTCTGAGAGGACCATTCAGACTTTGGAGGACATGCTGAGATCCTGCTGCCTGGAGTGGCAGGGGAGTTGGATTCATCACCTACCGTTGGTGGAGTTTGCCTATAACAACAGCTATCATTCGAGCATCGGCATGGCTCCTTATGAGGCACTGTATGGGCGTCCTTGTCGGACTCCGCTTGATTGGTTTGAGGTGGGTGAGCGTGTTTTGACGGGACCGGAATTGGTGCAGCAATGTGTGGATGTTGTGCACCTGGTTCGTCAGAACATGTTGGCGGCCCAGAGTCGGCAGAAGAGCTATGCTGACCGTAGGAGGCAACCCCTCGAGTTCGCCGTGGGCGATCATGTGTTCTTGAGAGTTTCTCCGATGAAGGGGGTGATGCGTTTTGGACGGCGTGGGAAGCTGAGTCCCCGCTATATTGGTCCTTTCGCGATTGTGGAACGCATCGGTGAGGTTGCTTACCGGTTGCAGTTACCTCCTGAGTTGGCGTCGGTGCATGACGTGTTCCACGTCTCGATGTTGCGGAAGTATATGCCCGATGACTCTCATGTGCTCGAGTTTTCTGTTTGGCCTGAGGTGACTCCAGATCTTTCTCTCCCAGAGTTTCCGATCCGCGTGGAGGATAGGCGAGAGCAGCGCCTGCGGAACAAGGTCATTCCCTTGGTAAAGGTCGTGTGGCAACGACACTCTGGTGGTGAGGCTTCGTGGGAACGTGAGGACGAGATGCGTCAGCAGTTCCCGTATCTGTTTGAGTGAGTCTTCCTCTTCTTTCCCCTTGGGTTGTTCTCAATTTCGAGGACGAAATTCCTTAAGGGGGGAGGGCTGTAATATCCCGGACCTTTCGGATCCTTCTTCGTGGGTCCCGGATCTGGTTTTCGGAGCGTCCGGCTCTGTTGTGTCCGAAATTTCGTTTCGGACATCTTTCGTGTTCGGATCGGCGCGATCCGGAGTCGTTTCGGAGGCCCGGAGGCGTTCCGCGGCTTTTCCGCGTGTGTTTTCCGATTCCCGGTGTGTGTTTCGGCTTTTCCTTCGGACGCTCGCTGCGGGTTAACTGGGCCGTTCACCCGGGCACGAGTGGTACCGTTGCGATCGGTGCGTTCCGAGGATTCCGGAAACGTATTTTTCTATTTTTCGGTATTTTTCCAAAAAATCGGATTTTCTATAAAGCCTAATCCTTTTTCTTTTCTTTTTCCCTTTTCTCTTTCTTCTTCCTCTTCCTCTCTCTCGCGACCGTGAGCCCCCTCTCTCTCCCTCTCTCCCATTCGGACGCGGCGAGCCCCTCTCCGGCTACGGACGGCGGCGGGGCGACGGCGCGGACGCGTGGGCGACGGTGAGGCGATCTCGTGGGCGTGCGGCGAGCGTGGGAAGCGTGGGGAGTTCGTGAAGCTTCGAGCATTCTTCGTGATTCGTGATCGATCGGCGGAGCATTCGCTCCATTGAGGTAGGGTGACGTTCCTTAGCCTCATGCCGATCTTTTCCGCGATTTATAGGCCGCGGGGAGGCCGAGAGGGGATCATTTGAGCGTTTTTGGGTTTTTCCATGATTTGGGGAGAGCTCGCCCGATCTATGGATTCAATGCATGGATTCGTGTTTTGAGGGCCTAGAATCATGCTAGGGGTCCCCAGGGGTCTTCCCCTTTGTTTTCCCCCTCTCCTATGGAGGTATGGGGGCGTGGTTGGTTTTTTTGGGCGTTCTTACCGTTTTCGGCCGCGGACTGAGAACGCGCTATACTCCAGTAGCGCGTTCTTGAGGTCGCGCTGCCCCGACCGAGCGCGTTCATCGGAGAAGATGAACAGTTTGGCGGTTTGTGTCGCGCTATGGGGTCCTAGCGCGATCATCATTGTCGCGCTAGGAGGACCTAGCGCGATGGTCCCTGTCGCGCTAGGGTTCCCTAGCGCGATAGTCCGTGTCGCGCTATGGGGCCATAGCGCGACAACCCTTGTTGCGCTAGGGGACCCTAGCGCGACATGCCCTGTCGCGCTAGGTATCCCTAGCGCGATTTGGTTCGTTGTTGGGTGTTCCCCTTGGGCCGTGTGTGCGTCCCGGGCACCCCGTGGAGTTCCGTGACCGTGTCTTTGGTGTCCGGAAGTCCCGTTTGCCTTGGTCATGAGTTTGACCGTGGGCAGTGCGTCTGTTTCTCTCCGACCGTGGCTACCGTGCGACGGAGCTAGTACGTGGGGTGATTCCCACACGTTGTCGGTTCGGACGTCGTTTTCCGTTGACTTGAGAGTCTACTCCTTCAGTGACCCTCCACTAGTCGTAGCCCACCAGTACGAGGTGCTGGTCTCACCTGGGAGTGGTGTACGGGCACCCACCTTTCGAGACGGTTTGTGGACCGGTTACCGTAGGCCCCTCGTCGGTAGCCAGAGTCCGGCTACGGGGGAAAACCGGTCAGAGGACCAGACCTAGTGACGCAAGGTCTGTGTGTGCACACGTGGTTGGGGGCGGTTGGACCCACGTCGACGGGCGTGACCCCAGCTAGTTACTTGTTTGTGGTTACTTGTACGGTGTTTGCGCCTCGGGTAGGACCTACCACGTCAGGCGGTTCACCTGCGGTGCGGTGTAAGACGTCAGGGGACGCTACCGGCTGTGCTTCTAGTGGGTGGTACTCCTGTCGAGTACGGAGTGTCAGACTGTCAGTCGTGTGTTTCCGACCTTCGGGTTTTACGGTTCGACCGTTGATTTCGGTCTTCTCGTACCGTGGCACGTGTGTCGGTTTGCGTGCCGTAGGGTCTAGTTCTGTAGAGTGCAGGGCTTTCCTTTCCGAGGTACTTTCCTACCGCTAGAGTAGTGGTTTCTCGTTTTACGAGGTAGGGTTCGAGTGATCCCTACTGAGTCTTGTTCCGAGACTCATTCCCTGCGTGTTTTCACCGTGTTTCAGGTGAGACGCCACCTTCGGGGAGCGCGTCAGGAGCGCAGCGTGATGCGGGTGCCCAGAGGTAGTGCCAGAGGTCAGAGCCGGGGTATGCCCCGTGTAGCTGTACTTTTCTTTCTTGTCACTGTACTAGTCGTGGACTACTATTGCTGCTGTTATTGTTGTTCTTTATTGTGGACCATGTAAATTGTTATTTATTTCCTGCTTAGCTTTATAACTGTTTAATTTCTGCAATTATCTGTGATGCTTATGTAGTTTCCACACCATCCTTTTAACCCTTCCGAGTCTTCGGGCTCGTGGGTGGCGGTACGAGTCTCGGGTTATCGGGCCTTCCCGGTAATCGGATTCTCGGGTCGTTACACGTTGGGTGTTCAGAAGGGGAAAGAGGGCTAAAGGCCAAGGGTGGGCTGCTGGATGTGGGGTGTTCAGGAAGCGGGAAGGCCAAGGAGGAAAGATCGCCGCCGGAGGCCAAACCGATGGGGAAGACAAGGTGGAGGAAGAGCATGCCCAGACGCAAGCAAAAATACCCGAACAAACGGAGACAACGGAAGATCCCAAAAGGGATTTTTATTCAAAAGGAAAAGGGGCCATAAACGGCCACATACATTGCAAAGGGAAAGAGAGAGGAGAAAAATGAAAAGCAAATATTGCGTGGGGGAGGGGGAACGGGATACAATAGGCAAGAGGGACGGAGCGTGAGCTCCTCCCCCTCCTTCTCTTCTTCTCTTCTCTTTGCTCGGGCGGCGGCGGACGGAGTAGCCGGGAGGAGGCGGAGGCTTTCCCCCCCCCTCTCCTCTTCTCTTCCCTCTTCTTCCTCCTTCTTCTTCTCTTCTTCTTTTCCTTTCTTCTCTTCTGCGTGTCTCTGTCTGGCTAGCCTCCTCCTCTCCTTCTTGCAGCGAAGAAGAGGGGTTTTATACCCCAGCAACGGCGAGCGTCCGAAGGCGGGAACGATTCGACGGGCATTGAATGGGAGTTGACTCCCTCGTCCTTGGTGGTAGGGGGATAGGCAGCGTGGCCCTCTCCCCGGACGACACCTCTGACAGCCCACTGCGCGCCAAAGATCCATAGGGCATGGGCGCAAGATCTCACCTGCCGGAGCGTGCCGTTGAAGAGGCTTAATGGCGTGTCACTGGCAGGGCCAAAAGGCGTGTCGCTGGAGAGCCCAAAGGGCGTGCCGGTGGAGCGCATCCAGGGCGTGCCGCTGGAGGCGAGCACGGGCGTGGCGCTGAAGGGTGCTGGCCAGGTGTGCCGGTGAATGGCAGCCTGGGCATGTCGCTGGATGGCCTTGGGGCGTGCCGCTGAAGGGCCATCAGGGGCGTGCCGTTGAACCCCACGGGGGTGTGCCGCTGAAGGCCAAACTGGGCGTGCCGTTGAACAGCTAAATAGGCAGTTTTGAGTCCGTTGTGAGCACGAGTTGTGGCCCGCTTGATTTTCTTCGAGGCCCATGGATTGTGGGGCTCTTGGTGGTTGATTTCTCTTCACTGTCGTGACTCCGGAGACGGCTTCACGGCAGTGGGCATATTTGGGGAGTCCAGATGACCCGCCTCTCCAGGGCTTCTTCACTCAGCGCCGTTGTTGACGCGGGGCCGAGCGGGACATCTGGGTGTGTAATTTTCGGTGTCCACAGGACCTTCCCTTCGGGTACATCAACTAAGTTCCAAACGTTGTTGGTGTACATGGACTGGATCTCTGAATCCATTGCCTCTTGCCATTTCTCGAAGTCTACACTACGGATCGCCTCCTGGTATCACTGAGGATCATCATCCTCATCGATACATACCTTACTGGATCCCTCTGAGACATGTCCAACATATCTCTCAGGTTCTCTCGGTAATCTACTAGATCTCCGTAGTGTCAGTGTCTCACTCTGAATAGGATCAACCGATACAGTCTCATCTAATGAGTGTATGTCTATGGGTTGTGGTTCTTGGACCTCGTCCAATTCTATCTGGCTCCCACTATTTTTCTGGAGTAGAATTCTCTTTCCAGAAATATAGCTCTCTTGGTCACTAAGACCCTTTGCTCAGAAGGGTGATAGAAATAATATCCAAACGTCTCCTTTGGATATCCCACAAACCTACACTTATCGGTTCTCGACTCAAGCTTATCACTCCCGTTCTTCTTTACATGAGCAGGACACCCCCAAATTTTAATGTGATTAAAATTTGGTTTCCTACCCTTCCATATCTCATATGGTATAGAAGGAACTGATTTACTTAAGATCCTATTCAATAAATAAGCCGCAGTCTCTAACGCATAGCCCCAGAGAGACAAGGGTAGTCCTGACATAGACATCACGGATCGGACCATGTCTAACAAGGTCCTGTTTCTCCTTTCGGATACACCATTGTCCTGTGGTGTATACGGTGGAGTCCACTGAGAAACTATTCCATGGTCTTTAAGATAAGAAGTGAATTCATGGCTTAAGTATTCACCTCCTCGATCCGATCGAAGAGCCTTAATACTTTTGCCAGTCTGTTTCTCTACTTCATTTTTGTATTTCTTAAACTTCTCAAAGGCTTGTGATTTATGTCTCATTAAATACACATAGCCATATCTAGAGAAGTCATCAATAAAAGAAATGAAAGATATAACCTCCTTTTACTTCTATGGACATGGGTCCACACACATCCGAGTGTATGAGTTTGAGAAGGTCAACAACCCTCTCACCATGTCCACCAAAAGGAGCCTTGGTCATTTTCCCCATAAGACACGACTCACAGGTATCAAATGGCTTGTATTCGAACGAATTCAAATACCCATTTGAGTGTAAGTGAGAGACTCTTTTCTCACCTACATGACCAAGTCTGCAATGTCATAGAAATACAGAATTCACTTCATCCGCATTGGAAATTTGCATAACATTGGAACGTGTATCTAATACATAAAGACCATTGACTAATGAACCATTGGCTATAATCAAACCATTATTCATTATAGAGCACCCAATGCTATTAAAAGTCAATGTATATCCAATGTTATACAAGCCAAAGATTGAAATAATGTTCTTAATAATATTAGGAACATAATAACAGTCATTCAGCTCCAGAATGACTCCTGAAGGTAACCTGAGGCGTGCAGTCCCGACAGCTTTGGCAGAAATCAAAGCTCCATTACCCATCCTCAGTTCAATCTCCTTTTTGCCCAATCGCCTTCTATTTGCCAGCACCTGCACAAAATTATAGATATGAGATGCACATCCAGTATCCAATACCCATGATGTGGATTCCATATATGACAAATTAAGGTCTATGACAAAAATACTTTCATTTAGAATTGCCATGCAATTCCTTTTCCAATGCCCAGTTTCCCCGCATCGAAAACATTTATCTTCCTTTTCATTCTTCTTGCCCTTCCCTTTGTCAACTTTGGAGATTTACTTACCCGTGGCCTTTTTCTTTCCTTTCCCTTTGTTACTTGTAGTGGATATCTGGGTGGCCTTCCTTTTCTTATTGGCCCGGCCAATAATCATTACAGAAGAAGATGGTTTATCTTTCTGCATAGTTCCTTCAGCACTCTTTAACATGTTGAGCAGCTCCGGGAGAGTTGCATCAATTCTATTCATGTTAAAGTTTATGATGAAAGAAGAAAAGGAATCGGGCAATGACTGGAGTATAAGATCAATGCATAGTTCAAGATCCAACTTGAACCCCAGTGCATTGAGTCTCTCTATCCACTCCATCATTTTCAGTACATGAGCCTGTACTGAAGAACCCTCAGACATCCGTGTCCTGAAAAGCCTTTTGGAGATGTCATACCTCTCAATCCTACCCTGCTCCCCGAAGAGCTGGCGTAGATTGAGAAGTATACTTCTACAATTAGTCTTTTCAAATTGCCTCTGTAGCTCGGAAGCCATAGAGGCCAACATGTAATATTGGGCAAGGGAGGAGTCCTCAGACCACTTGACATAAGCCAGCAACTCGCCCTCGTCGGCATCAGGAGCCGGCTCAGAATGAACCGTGTCCAACACGTATGCAATCTTTTCGGCAGTAAGGACTATGCGTAGGTTACGCAGCCAATCCGAGTAGTTCGGTCCAGTTAAGCGA
Organism: Amorphophallus konjac; assembly: GCA_022559845.1. Classification (NCBI taxonomy): domain Eukaryota; kingdom Viridiplantae; phylum Streptophyta; class Magnoliopsida; order Alismatales; family Araceae; genus Amorphophallus; species Amorphophallus konjac. Next base: position 25,625 of record JAHNEJ010001932.1, read on the forward strand.
TTTGCATCCAAGATGCCACGGAGGGGGTTGGACGACGACATTGTAATCTGGATAAGAAATAAAAGACAACTTAGCATGTGTTCAAATTCTAACTTAGATGTGGTTTTCTATCTTAGTTAGTCCCACTATTTTTCGATCGAACTATATAACCCTCAGTATATAGAACGGGAGATCAACGAGATCAACCTAGTGGGTCGGAATCCCAACGAGACTGATGTACGACCTTATGGAAAGCACAACAAGCCATACACCATCTCAAGGGCAGTCAACAGGCACTTGCATCTAATGCAATATCCGATATTCGGCCCCCGAGAAATCATCCCCTTGTGGAAAGCACAACAAAGGATATTCTCGGTTAGATCTAACCATCATTACTACATAGCAATGAGTTCATGACCTGACCCTTGTGGAAAGCACAACAAGGCCGAGTTCAATTCCTCACCCCATTGAGGTCGAGCCTTGGAGTTTAATCCCGCCCCCAAACTCATGGACATTATGGAAAGCACAACAAATCCATGAAACGAAGATGTTCATTCACTCCATAATGATGGAGGGCCACGACGACTCCTAGAGCCACGCTTACTATATCTAAAATTTAAGCGCGAGGGAATTCAATTTTATCTTGATCTCACCCTAGGTGGTAATATAAATATATCCAATATATTTACCGTACCTACTAGTTTGCACAAAAATAAATGCATCCAATGCAAATTAAACGCAAGTGATCATGAACTTTAACCCTAATGTAACTAAGACATCCGGCCCGCTTCCGAAGTAGCTGGATCGTCCTCGTCGGGTGTGCTCCGCGCTTTCAAACTCCGACGTCGCATTAATTACAACTTTTACACGGCACGCAGGCCGAAAAAATTAAATTACATGTGACTCAAATTCCAGCAGCCCTTAGGGCGAGTACAACAATGGAGGAAGATAGAAGTACATTAAAATTTTAACAGAGAGAGAAAGGAGGCTCGCAGACCCCAATTAATTACATTAATCCAAGTCCATGATCACTTGCCAACCTATTAAAATAAAATCAATCAAGGGTTATTTTCTGAAAATAATCCTTACTTTTGAATTTAAAAATGGGATGTGCAAACAAAAATAGGCTAGCTTTGTTTAATTTTAAAAATCAAAGCATGATTAACTAAAATTAAACACACAAGCAGGCCAATACAAGGTAAATAAAGTAAAGCACGTAAAGAACCATCATTTTCTACAGGGGCATCTAATTGAGATAATTAATTAAATTTAAATTTAAATTTAATTATCTAATAATCAAATTTAAATTTAAAATTTAAACATGCCAATAATTTAAATTTAAATTCAAACTAATTATCTAATAATTTTGTTTGAAAATAAATTTAAAATAATGCAATTATCCTCAATTAGTAATTTTCTAAAAATTAAAATTTGAATTTAACAATTATCTAATAATTAAAATTCAAATAATTAAAATTTTCACATTTAACTTCAATAAAATTCAAATTTTGAATTTTCTAATTATCTAACAATTAAAATTTTAAAAGCTTAAATTTTACTGAAGTAACTTCAATTATTATCATTTTATCTCAAGATAAATAGTAATTATCTCACCTTGGTAAATTCAAATTGGTTAAATAAAATTTACCATTCGACATTTACTATTGAGATAACACTATTTAACCTAATAGATAAAATCCTATTTAATTTACTGTGTATTTGCATATATATATATATCTAATATGTATATTAATGTATTTGAGCACAGTAAATTAAAAAGGGTAAAAATAATTTTTTTTAAAAAAAAATTACTGTTTGGATGCCCAGCATCCAGGAAGAACAGAGATGTCCAAATCTCTTTCTACAAATTATAATTGAAGATTTAATATGTCCCTAAAGCATGGTTCTAAATGGCGATAAATACACCGACCAGAGCGCGAACCTCGCTCTGATACCACTGTAAGGTTTCGCACAGCACCTACGGGCGACGCAGGGGATAACAAAAATTTTATTTGCCCGATCCCAGTGTTATGGAAAGCTTAATATGTGCTCTAATCGGTGTTTCTAAGACCCTAATTACGGGTTGCGTGTTTCACCTTGCGCGGAACGACGCTGTCCGCGATGCCCGATGCATAATATCGAGCCGCACAGCTGTACGGCCTCTAGAACAGATCCACACGGACCCTTGCGCAGCGACGGTACCTCCCCGGCACAACTTTCCCCGACTCTATCACCTTCTGGAGAGAGAGAGAGCAAGGGGAAGAAAGGGGAGAGGCTAATCCTCCTCTCTTAAGCTTATGTGCTTGCTTAAGCTTAAGAGGTTGGAAGAGAAGCCAAGAGTTCGAATGAACTCACGTAGGTGCCATATATATAGGATTTGGACCCTTTTCTAAAGACCTCCAAAGGACCAAAATTGTATATATGACCTTTCCATTATTATACATATGTATTAAGCCCCATTTACACTCCTTTCCAAAAGGAATTAAAGGGAATTAATACATACACTTGTACAATAATATTCCGTCACCCAAGAATCCATTGTGTGTGATCCTCTAGGCCCTTAGTCACTCTAGTTTAAGGCCCATTAACTTCTAATTCCCAATTAGAAGTAAATTAAACGTATTCTTCGCTTCTACCAGAGCCGAAGAATAGTTTAATTTATTCCGAACCTTTGATCACGTTGGGTCAAGCAAATCCGCGTGATCCTAGAGGACGCTGGGTTTAAACCAGCCTGTCTGGTACCTGTAAGTCCACAGTTACCGCATCGATATAATCCCTCGCTCCTTCTATGAGTCTGGTACGATCGAGGGTACGGTATCTGTCAAACCCCATGATCGTGCCATTTGACTATGACCTCCTTAAAGTGTATGACGTCCGTTCTAAACGAACTCATACGACCCTGACCAGGGATTTAACGGAGCGTCAATGTCATAACCCATTAACTATCTGATATATACCCGACAGTGAGCGATCCCCTCTTGACCATTGATGATCTTCACACATATCCTGGAGTGGTTAATGACTCGGCAACTCATGACTTATGGTTAAAGTCACTTAGCCAAGTAATTAAATCATTCCAGTCCGTGTAAGATCCGATCAATGTCTCAGGTCAAAGGACCAACGATGCTACTGTGACCGTTGGATCTTCAGTTGACATTAGGTATAATCAACCATCTGAAGATCCAATAGCGGATCAGTTCAGTGCACATCCTCCAAGGACATACACCTACACATATGTGTTGGTGCCCCGCACCAATGACCATGAGACTGGTCACTGACACATCATGTGTACTGGTTTAATAGGTAATCAAAGTCCCCGAGTGATTACCCTCCAATCAGGAACAGTTTAAGGTATGTGTTCATGTAAAGTAAGTCTCATGTTCGAGATTCCATCTCGAGCTGACTTTACAACCACATATCCTAGGGACAACGTAAAGTAACACAATCGCATATTTACGCTCAAACACCACTTTATTAATGAACAAGATCGTACAACTATTGGGCCTACCCGACCTGAAATTGGCCTGTAGCACACCAACACTAACAATAACATCTAGCTTGCATGAGAACAAGGGTTTCTCACTGACTTCCCAGGCATCCTAAGTGCACATCTAGGTTGATTTGGGCCTCTAGACTCCTCGAATGATAATCCCGCCGGCTAAAACTTATCCTGATGACAATACCATCATGCCATGCTTAGGCTCCCAATTACTTCCGACCACAGGGATTCACCCAAAAAGTGTTCGAGGTAAATGATTTACCCGACCCGGGTCTATTTCCTCACAACTCTAGATGATATATAATGGAACACCTTGGAACCCAAACGACCAACCGCGCGACGCTGACCCGGAATCAGACACCGTCGCACCCATAGGTGACGCGCTTGCGTTGGTCTAAGCCCGAGGTTAGACTAAGAATACATTAAGGTGGTAGCTAAGGGTCTTGACCAGTCAAAAATATGGAGACTCCTTCGCAGCAATGACTTTTACTTTTCAAAATAGACAACCATATGCTTGTGTTAAAAGGAGGTTACATGTTTTGGCGAGTTTCACCCTTCAGGACCTCCATTGAGCTTTCATCTTCAGGGGAAGAAGGAAGAATGTAGGGGGGTTGGTGGGGACACCGGGTCCACTACTGGGCCCACTACTCGGAGCCGACACCGCACTACCCCGCCACCGAGCTTATGACTCGGAGATCCTTCCTGAAGACTCGGCCTACGGCTACGGTGGTATATTGCGTATCGAGTATCTGTATTTGTGTGTATGTATACATGTATCCCTACATGTATTTTTCTTTTCGTCTTATTAGGCTAGTCTAAGTCAAATAAACATGTGTGTTTTGTGTATTTTATTTGGTTAAAACCCCCAAGTCAAAAGTTAGGTAAGTAAGCTTGTTTTATTAGGCTAAGGACATATGTGCTATTTGTCAAGTTTGAAAGGTGTATGTGTAATGGGCCTTTCCTATATAAGGAGGCCAATGCTTGTTACGTATGTTATGAATGAATGAGAAAAGCTTAGCCTAAGGTGTTTGCCTTATTCCTCCCTTCCCTCTTCTCTCCATTTGTGGGATTTGAGTGTGTCGCCCGGTGTGAGACCGTCTGGCGTGAGGCCTAGCTGTGTGAGATAGCAGTTATCCGTCCCGTCCTGTTCGCGTCCCGGAGTGCCGTCGATCCATTCCCACGTCACCGCCGTGTCAGGGGTAAAACTCCTGAGAGGACTGGTAAAACCATTAACCTGGCGAGCCAGTAGGGGCGCACTTTACTCTCCCCTTTCGGGCAACTTCAGACCAAATCTCGAGCATTTACATCTCATGACCCCTTTTGTGTAGAATTTGAGTTTCAGTCGAAAGGGTTTCATTTATTGGAATCAGGCACGGTTACGACCAGGCTTTTCTTTTGACTTTAATTTTATCTTTCTTTTGTGATTTTTTAATAAATTTTTGTGAGGGACATAATATTTTGACATTGTGGAATCCCTCTTGGATGTATGTGGGGACACTGCCCTCTTCTCGTGCTCTGACCTATGCTCGAGGAATTGGATCCTACTCTTACCCTAGGGGGATTGTGTTTGTGTTTCTCATGCTCAGCGTTTTAAGAGCGCCGGCTGTCTCATTCGGTTGAAGGGAAGAGAATAAAGACTACGACTTTCTTGGAGACCCTCTGGGTGAGGCCCCACCATAAGCGATGCTATCGATTTTTTTATAACACACATGTATATGTGCATGTTGCCTTCTTTTGAGTGGGCATAGGCCGAACTGGTCGGACAGGGATCTCCACAGTTCTGGCAAACCAAGACCCGGAACCTACCAAGTCTTAATGGGCCCTATCCTAACATGGAGGTTGGATGCAATGACTTGATTCCATGGTGGTCTCTAGTCATCAGCATTTTGAATTTTCTATTTTTTCGGTCTTTTCTTTTTTTGTTTTATATACATATTTTTGTTGTTTTGTTTGTTTTTCATTATTTTTTTCATTATTTTTCTTTTCATTTTTTCTTTTTATTTTTGACACTATGTACACCTATCTAAGGGTAGTACTTTTTAAGATACAGGCCATTCCAAGGGTGAGATAACTCGACTCCCTCAGTATTGACTAGCCTGTAGGCGTTGCCAAGATACACAGCCTGAATCACGTACGGTCCTTCCCAATTGGGTTGGAGCTTAGAACGCGGCCCGCCAGGTTTTACAAAAATTCTTTTCACTACCATTTCACCGACCTTAAATTTTCTCTCAATGACCTTCTTTTGGTAAAAATGTGCGAGTCTATTTTGATACACCCGAGCATGCTCGGCAGCGGCCAGACGTTTCTCGTCTAAGAGTTCCAACTGGGCAAGGAGAGAGTCATGACGTTCGTCGAGGGGAAGGTCCTTGTCCAATTGTACTATAAGAGAGGGAACTAAGATCTCGTACGGAACTACCGCCTCCATCCTATAAGTAAGGGCGAACGGAGTTTGCCCAGTGGGGGTACGGATTGAAGTGCGATAGGCCCATAGAGCTTCAATAAGCTTTTCAGGCCAATCCGAGAATCTGCTAGACCCACAGGTTTTCTTTATGATTTTAATCAGGGTTTATTAGTGGCCTCTGCTTGGCCTTTACCTTGTGGATAATATGGTGATGAATGATGCAATGAAATCTTATACCTTTTGCAGAGGTCCTAAAGGTCCTGAGAAATAAATTGGGGTCCATTGTCGGTGACGATAGTTCTTGAGATACCGAACATGGCAACGTTCTTCATGATGAACTTGCAGACTGTGGATGTCTTGATTTTCGCGTAGGCTTCAGCTTCGACCCATTTGGTGAAGTACTCCGTTGTAGTGAGGATGGAGAATTTTTGCTTAGTAAGGGAGTTGGGATCACCAAGAGGACCAATGATGTCAAACGCCCACATGGAGAAAGGCCATGGGGAGGACACTGGATGGAGAGAGGAAGATGGAGAATGAATCTTATCGGCGTGAAGCTGACACTTGACACTCCTACGGACACAGACATCACAATCTTCCTCCATGGTGGGCCAATAAAAGTCTTGCCAAATGATCTTCTTAGCAAACATTTGGCTGTTTACATGGCCACCACACACTCCTGAGTGTGCTTCCTCTACACACTTCCAAACTTCATCGTCATCAAAACACTTTAGAAGAATACTAGTGAGGCTTCTCTTATATAGCAGTCCTCCAACCAATGTGTACCTCTGGATAACTCTCCTTATGGCTTTCCTGTCTTCTGCTGTAGTTTATTGTAAAGGAATGGTGATAAAAAAAGGATTAGACAGAAGATGCCTAGAAGAATTTACAAGATAAGAAAGGAATCAAAGAAAAAGGTGAGGACTAAAGCCTCAAAAGCAGTATGAGAACGAGCAGATGCCCGAGACAATTGATATGACATGAATCGAGTCAGACTCGAGATCAAGATCGAGAGGAATTAGAAATTGATGAATTGAGAGAGGCGGATCCGGAGGGTCCGGATGTAAAGGAGGAGAATTAGAGGAGAATGGATCCGGAGGTTCCGGAGGAAGAAAATGATGAGGGACGCGATGCCCTGGGAAAAGGTATGCAAAAAGATAATTCAAAGGGAAGAAAAGAATGAAGGACGCAATGCCTTGGAATAACAACAGGATAAATTGCAAGAAGGAAGGGTCCGGAGGTTTCGGACGGATATGAGGAGGAAGGGAGCGATGCCCTAAAGGGAGAGATAGAGAATGACGTGAGAAATCCGGAGGTTCCGGAGGGGGATGGGAATGAGAGCTAGATAAAGACAAGGAATTAAACAGAGAGGGGTCCAGAGGCTCCGGACGGGGTGAATGGGGGATAGATGAAGATGAAGAACTAAGCAGAGAGGGGTCCGAAGGCTCCGGACGAGGAGGAATATGAGGGTCCTGGGACCCTAGAGAAGATGAGGGGCTTGATTGCATAGATTTAGATGATGACAAGCGTCCCCTCAGCCAATGGATTACCCATAAAAGGAAGCTGAATAACAGCACGAGCAGTGATGGAATGGGATACGAAGTGGATGGGCTGCAGGATGGCTCCTCCACAGGGGATTTATCACCCTTAAGCTCCACTTTATGCTTTCCCTTCTTCCTGGTGGATACTCTCTCATAATGTGGCCTCTCAACCTTCAATATAATTTCTTTACCTCTTGGCTTCGTAGGCCACTCTCTCCAATTATGTGCTTCAAAAGATGGCATCATCCTTCTCTGACCAATCAATTCAATCGGTGCGGTCAGAGTCCACAGGCTCTCATTTGATGTAACAAGATCCCTTGGACGTTCGAAAATGAACAGTAACTCTCTCAAATAATGATAACGAAAGTTTGAGAGTTCCACTTGTGCAGTAGGGATCTTGACATGGAATAGCTCCTTGAGAAATAACTCCCTTGATAAATGAATGGCATCTATCATTGGGAATTTGACCTTCGGCGTAAGGAGCTTCTTATTTGATGCACTGCTCAAGGGCGTTGGAATATCATGTGTGAATATGCTTGGTAGCATAGGCATTCGCCTCTTGCATGGAAGTTGGTAGGGAGTAGACAAAATGTCAAAAGCTTCCAATAAAGAGCGGCCTGACCCACCCCTGAGCATAGAATTCATCATCTCCTCGGCAGTAGAATGTGTCATCACTATGCATGAGGAGAACCCCTTCTTTTGATTGGCCATTTGGACTATGACTGAACAAGGAGTAATAAGAGCCTTGAAAGCATGTTGGCCAATGAGTAATGTGATCGTTATTGTGTTAGCCCCTGATTTGCTTAGCACCAATTCCTGAGAGTCTTTCTTGACGAACATTGGCGCAGATGGAGATTCGGCCTTCTCAAAGGTGACCGGTACAAGAACTCGAATCGACATTCGGCATATGAAATCTTGGATTTTGAATGGCATAGCCGTGGCTGAATTGTTTTTGTCCGGTTCTTGAGCATCATCTTTGGCACATGTATTTGTAAGAATACACCCACTCCGAGAGGTGATGGAAGGAGATGAGTCGGAGACAACATGATCAACGGGTAATGGAGGTTCAATGGAAGGGGTTGTAAAAAAGGTAGGTGGAGATTGAAACACGACGAGCTTCTCCTCCTGCTCGGGAGCAGACAAGGTTGGCTCGGGTGCAAAAATCGATGGGCCCTGCTCAGAGTTAGGCACGGGTTTGGGCATGAAGTTGAGTGGAGGAACAAGAGTGGTTGGGTTCAGGGTTACAAGGCTAGTGGAGGTTTTAGGTGGAGACGATGGAGGATTACTTGGTTGGGGAGAAGGGTTAATAGAAGGCTCCATGGAGGTTTTAGGTGAAGGCGATGGAGGATTACTTGGTTGGGGACAAGGGTTAATGGAATGCTCAGTGGAAGCCAATGGTGCGGGGGTTAATTGTGCAATTGAAGGGGTAACAGTAGAAGGCTTGGTACGTAGGAAACGTCGGATTTTGGTGGTACGTGAGGGGTTAAGGGTAGAAGGTGATTCATGGTGCATTGATGCGGGTTGTTGGGATGTAAACCCATCATCGTAACACCATGTGGTTTCATAGGTAGGGGTAAGGACGATGGTTAACTCACGGTGCATTGACGTGAGTTGATGGAGCATGGACCCATCATCGTAACACCATGTGATTTCATAATTTGGGGTAGAATCAGTGGGAGACTCATGGTACATTGACGTAGGTTGCTGGAGTATTGACCCATCGTCATAATACCATGATGTCTCATAGACAGGGGTAGAATCAGTGGGGGACTCATAGTACATTGACGTAGGTTGCTGGAGCATTGACCCGTCATCATAACACCATGACGTCTCATAGACAGGGGTCGGGTCAGTGACTTCGTCCTTAGTAGGGGAGTCTTCTAGTGATGGTGGAAGAGGGAAGGAACGAAGAAACCTTGGAGTGGGCATATCTTCAAAATTTTCGCAAATGTGATCAGGTGCCATTTGCAATTCTTCATAACCATTAGGTTCAAATGGATGATGTGATAGAGCCGTATTGATGAGGTGAGGTGACGTATATTGGTATGGAGGATTTTGCGTATATGAATAGGAATGTGGAGACGGAGGGCCGTATGAATTAGTGTGATGAATGGGTGATGGGTAGATGGCATCCATTTGATCGTAACGACTTAGAAGAAGCTCTTGCTTATACTCATTTCTTGCCTTCTTCCACTCCTTATCTATTTCAGCGATTTTAGCGTGAAGGGGGTTGACTTGAGGAGGGGAAGGAGGAAGAGATTTCTTATTAACAGCAGCCTTTAAAGCTTCAAGTTGAGAGCTGAGAGAGTCGATATAAGAAGCCACAAAATCCAAGACATAAGGAAGGCTAGTGGAGGAGGAAGCTCCGCTAGCAGTGGGCTGCACTCCATATGAAGACTCATAGGATGGGCCAACATCCATGGGATGGACATGTGGCTCGGGCTAGTAGCCCCGATCTGAGTTATAGACTCCATAAGAGTTGTGACCTGGGTCACGCATTTGGGGCTCATAGGCGTCGACCTTGAAAGCATTGTGATTATATTCAGCCATATATAACGTTTTTTGAGAGCATAATAGCAAACATCAGCAAACAATTAACAGAGATTAACATACAAGTGAATGCTTTACGTCCCCTTTTTTGTTTTTGTTGTAACTCTTTTTTTTCTTTTTAACAAATGTAAAAATTCACACAAAATTTGCAAAAATCCTAGTTACACCTTTGTTTTACCGCCGTCTGAACTAGGGACACTCGTCTCACTACGGATAGGTAACAAACTTCGGGGTACTTCAGTGGTACAACCTGCCCAGTGAACGAAGAGGGAATCGTTCGATGTCGGGGACTTACGGAGGTCCCGATGGAGGAGATCCTAGTCCGTCGAGAGGAATTCCTGACGGAGAGTCCTTCCTTCACCGAGAGAGGTTAATCCTTAGAAAAGTAAAAAAAAGGGTGGATGCATGAAATGCAATACTGAATAAAAATATATAACACAATAGCACATAGATAATCACACAAATATAACAGAGATAACAATGATATAACAGAGATATAAAAGCAGTAAACAGATAGAGTAGGATATGACCGTTCTTCTTTCCAAGCAGACACAGACTAGAAATCACAAAAGAGGGGACTAAGGGGGTGCGTGTGATGCACGAGGGGGATGACGTAGCGCACGCGGACGCAATAACAAGGGGGACACACGAGGGTGCCAAGTGGAGGGAGCACACGTGGGTGCCGAGTGGAGGGGCACACGTGGGTGCCGAATGGAGGGAGCACACGTGGGTGCCAAATGAAGGGGGGGCACACGTGGGTGCCGAGATAACACAGACCTCTAAGTAATCACAAAGGACCGGGGGAGTGCACGTGGTGCACGAGGGAAATGATGTAGCGCACGTGGGCGCAATAGGGAGGAGCACACGCGGGTGCCGAAAGAAGGGAGGCACACGTGGGTGCCGAAAATAAGGAAGGTGGGTGCCGAAAAGAGGAAGGCACACGTGGGTGCCGAGAGTTCAAGGGTAACCAAAAAGTAAAAAGTAGGTCCCACCGTGATCGCCAGAGATGTGAACGTGTCACGTGGTGGAAGAGAGAGATGGGGTTTCCCTCTCTTTTAAAAAGAAATGAAACACGCCTCTAAAGGGATGACGTGGGAAAGACGATGGAGAGTACGACCTAAAGGCATCACTCTGTAGGGGAACGCGGAGAACCTAGACTTATCGAACTCCAGTACGTGGCAGAGATAGGGATCCGAATACCCTCTCACGCAAACTGAACCCCTTCCCGGTAGGCGTGACCTACCATTCCGAGAGCATTTTTTTATATACCGGGTGCGAGCCTGGGACTCTACGTAGTAGAAGTTGGCAGACGAAAAGACACACATAGACTCGAAATTTGGAACGGTATATCCTCCTCACACAATGATAGCCGAAATATAACAGAGAGTAAACCGCCGTAGGACATTGGTCACTGCGGGGTTTTAACAGCAATATAGCAAAGCGTAAAAGAAAAGTGCTGAAAGTAAATGACCACGGTGAAATGACTCACCACGACCAATTATAGTACAGGCCAACCCGTGCGGGATTTTACTCTCTGCGGGTATAAAATAAAAATTACAAGCACGCGTTTGGTGGTGTGATCGCCAGGGATCGAGGGCCCCAAATTGATTGATCGCTTTTGCCTTTGACGCGGGATGATATGGGCTCCTTCTTCCTCTTCTTTCGACAGGTCGAAGAAGAGGGCTTTTAACTGGTTACCCGGTGGTTGGCGCGGCAGTGGAGGGACGACGTCGGATAGCCGGAGGTAGAGGAGACGACGATGACGACGGTGAGGGAGGCTCGCAGCGGCGGGCTTCACGGCAGCGGGAGTGGGTGATGGTGCCCGACGGGCGACGGCGATGATAGCAGGCGGCTCTGCGGCGAGGTGGCTAGAGGTGCAGCGATGGTGGAGCTGGGCAACGGCGGCCGGTGGAGTGCAGCGGCGGACGGTGCAGCGGTGCTGAAGCTGAGGGCAGGCGGTGCATGCACAGGGGCGCGAGCCACGGTAGTGAGAGGAGGATGGCAGCGAGGGCGCGGCTGGGGTGCGGCAAGGAGTTGGCGGCATCGTGGTGAGGTGGCAACGTAGGTGGCCTCCGCGGGAGGCTCGCCAGTGTGGTGGCTCGGAGTTGCCGTGGGCTACGTGAAGAGGGAGCGTTAGACGGCGTGGCGCTGTGGTTGGCGGAGGTGGCGTCCGCGGGCGACGTGAAGAGGGACCGGTGAGCGGCGTGGCGCTGTGGCTGGCGGAGGTGGCGTCCGCGAGCGACCGGAAACGGTGGAGGACGCGGTGGAGTTGGCGGCGGGGTTAGCCTCGGTGGACGTCGCTGGCGACGTGGGTGGTGGGCGATGTGGCCGTGGGTGACGTTAGCATGGAGAGGCAGTGGGTGCTAGCAGGGTGGAGGTGTCGGGAGTGGTGAGATGAAAGGAAGGTGAGGAGAGGGAGTGGCTGGGTTCGCGGCGGCCATGGCGGCGAGGGGAGCGCTCGGCGGCTGCGGTCTTCTGGCGAGGAGAGGGAGTGAGGGAAAGATAGAGATCGAGGGTGAGATCGTGGGAGACATGGAGAAAAAAAAAGACGTGAGAGGGAGGAGGGTTATGGGAGTGGGGAGTGGGGTAGTATTCACGTGAGAAGATAGGGATGTATGAGGGAAAGAGATGCTCTATGTTGGGCGGCTGGAAAAGAAAGAAAAGGATAGGTAGAGAAGAGACAAGGGTGAGAGGTGGACGTGAGGGGAGAGCGAGCGAAATGAAGATAAGAGAGGGAGAGTGACGATTCTCTGAGTGGAGATAATGGAGGTGGAAAGAGAGATTAAGACGTGGGGGAGAGGGAGATTTAGATAAAGAGAGATTAGTAGGTGAAAGGGGATTAGTTAAGTAATAGTAACGCATATATTATTATATTTATAGTTTTTTATGATTTTTATGTAAATTTTTTTTGGTTATATTTATATACATATATATATATATATATATATGTTTTAAGCTCTTTGTATTTTTTTATAAGCTTTTCTCAATTTTTTATATTTTTCTAACATTTTCTTGATTTTTTTGTAATTTTATGTAAAATCTAAAAAAATTTACTATCACTCACATAAATCAAACGCGCAAATCATTTCGGGGTATTACAATGCAATATGAGATTTATCCGTGAAAAATGTGAAAATAGCGTGTCTACAATGGGTTCTTACATAAACTTTATTCTTATTTTTAGAAATAAAAATTACAAATCTATCGCATGCATTATTGCATTTCGCATTTGAGGTTTTTACCAACAGAAAAATTAATTTCACAGGTTATCCTTAACCTAGTGAAACCAAATACTTTCTAGCTTCAAAAACTGATGAACTTTAGATTTCCTATTTAAAGGGGGACTAGTTATATTGATGGGCCATGAGTAGGTTTTGGCATAATGCAACCAAAAAGGACTCTAGAAAGTGGATAAAAATATGATAAAATAATTTGTGGAGGTCCAAAGCAAAACCCAAAGTTCCAAACATAACCAAAAAGACTATTATCTTTACAAAATTAACAGTTAATATTATAAACAATCATATTAAATGCATAATTACGTAATTGTCTTCCTTATATCACTACTAATATTAATCACTTTTTTACATGAATATAAGTGCAAAATCACCCTTGAGGTTAGTAGTCATTCAAGATCTGAATAATATTAAAATTTTAGATGAAAATATTCCTATGAAAAATATCAGTTTCATCGGCACATTACCTCATAGAGGGGGAGAGATATATATATAAAGATCTAGAAAGACGCAGAGAGAGAGAGAGATATAAAGATCTAGAAAGACGCAGAGAGAGAGAGATAGAGAGAGAGAGATAGAAAGTTAAGAAGAGAACAGAAGTATTTTGATTTTTTTAAAAACTTGAGTTAACCTCTGATGAGAATTAAATGAGGGATTTTAATGGAATGCTAATGGTAGGTGACAACAAAGGTATTGGAGAGGGGGGGAAATCGTGGCCCACTAATTTTTCTACCCAAAAGTCCACAAGTCACTTTCGACCCAATATGTGACATCCCACTAAAATTCTCGGGGCTCATCTATTGAAAAACTCAAATAATAGAATCCAAAAAATGTTAGCTAGTCTTGGAACAGACCTCCACATGGAGGACCCCCACTACTAATTGTCATATTATATAAATAATCATATTAAATACATAATTACATAATTGTCATCCTTATATCACTACTAATATTAATCACTTTCTTAAATGAATATAAGTGCAAGATTACCCTTGAGATTAGTAGTCATTAAAGATTTAAATAATATTATAATATTAGATGAAAATATTCCTATAAAAATATTATTTCCATTGGCACATTATGTCATAGAGGGGGGGGGGGGAGAGATAGATAAAGATCTAGACGAACGTACGGAAAGAGAAAGTTAAGAAGAGAATAGAAGTATTTTGATTTTTTAAAATTGAGTTAACCTCTAACGAGAATTAAATGAGAGATTTTAATAGAATGTGGAGAGGGGAAGATTTGCGGCCTAACATTTCATAGCTCAAAGGCCTATAAAGATCTGCACGGCCCAGTAAGTGACAGCCCCACCAGGGTCGATTTGCTATAAGACTCAAGGTAAAAGGTCTAACAAGGCCCACCGAGCCTTGGCTCGGTCGCCCGAGCGAAAGCCTCCCCAACGCTCGGGAAGAGCCCAAGCGGTGACTAGATCGAGCTATCCAAAGGTGGATAAGATGCTCTCTCGGAGATGTCAAAGTCCAGGACTCCCTACCTAGCAAGGAATATCCCTTCTCTCTCATGGATCAGTCTTTCGTTGGGACTCTTTAAAGAGTCAGAGGGAATTCCTCGTGATTGGACACTTATCCTTAATAATTATAAGCGAATGTTACGCTTCCATCTGAGAATGGGAAACCCAAGAGAATAAGGGGAGAGCAAGAGTTCCTACCGTGGAGATAACGCCCCCTATATATAACTTCACAATTCCCCATACTCATTAAAGGGAGCATGGCACTATATAAACTCATGGATCTCCTCCGGAAAGGTAAGTCAACTCTAGCCACTTCAACTGGTGAAGAGCAGTCTCGTGCCCTATGCCTTCCTTGCCTCCTTTCGCACCCCACTCTTACTCTTACTGATTTAAGTATCGGAGAGTTTTCCCCGAGATAGCGATCCCAAACTCTCTGATCACTTCTTTCCTTTTGCAGAACTTCGTTTTAAGGTAACTACGACTTACGTTGCCCTATATCTAACGGTTAGTGACTTAACACGAAATTTTACCTCTTCTGAATGCTAAAGGTACGTAACAACATAACTATTTTTACAAATATTACAATGTAACGAGGTGATTATTATTAATAACTATCTAAGATTGACAATTTTATAATTACGTACGTAAAAGATTATTTTATAACTAATCTAAAATATAATTATTTTAACACTAATGTTCTGCTCACTAATAACATGATAAACCCAAAAATTATAAGGGCAAAACGAAGATGGCATATGGACGAGGGCTATATCAAAATTTGACAAATTGGTACGGTACGATCTGTATCGCATGTACTGGACCGTATCAGTTAGTGACTGATATGATCGGTGCATGATACGTAACCGCTACGTTACCATATTTTTTAACTATTATATATTTTATTTTATATCAAGAAAATTTTATAAGTGAATTAGTTAGAAATCTTACGTTGAAACACGAGGTCACCGATAAAAAATGCACTAGGTTCATATTTTTTTATTTGTTTCAAACTCTCAGAAATAAAAGATCAAAAAAAAATGTAAAATTTAAAGACGTTCTGAGATTTGAACTTAAGACAACTTATAAATAAAATAAAATCACCTAACAAAGCTAGCTAAGAATCTTTCTAAATTTTTATATATAATTTATATATATACGAAAGATTCTGTTTCATCCCGGTACCTAACAATATCAAATGTATCCTACTGTATTAATAAAAGATTAACGATCCGTCGGACCTTAGGTCATACCGCACACGAGAGAGTGATTTTTTATGTACAAATCATGTGATATTTTCGTACAAATATATGTGCCAGGGAGAGAAATTTACAGCCACAATGGGGGTTGGAATCCTTTGGTCCACGCTCCAATGATTTTTCATGGTATTTTCCATTTTTTGTGTGTTGTCTCTGTCATTGTAATCATTGAGCTCCTCTTATAATTGCTCATCCTCGTATCGAGGGAATTTTGAAGATGTTATCGTAGGTATCGAGGGTCCAAAATTCATGAGACGGACGGGTGATGGTAATTAGCGGCCATGACAGATGACAGAGGACCGAGAGGAGACACGGCGAGATGGAAAGACTACGGCATGAGAACGGAGATTCCTTGAGTGGACGATTTGAGTGACACAAAAATAGAGATTTGACTTGTCTCTCAACTCATCTTGTCTTATCAAGTGATGTTTTGAAAAAATAATTATTTATTTATTTATTTATTTCAATTGATAATGATTTATTTGAATCGCAGTGACGAATTAGGAGCATGATTTGTCGACCCGGTGCGGGTTACCCCGACCCGCATGACCTAACCCGACCCAGGCCGTTTGCGGGACGATCGGGTCGTGAGTCGTCACCGAGTCGTCTCATTAATTTAATAACATATATTATATATAAAGTGTACTTTTCTATTTTATTCTATTATATTATATATATAATATATATATATAATCTTTTTTATTTAGATATGAGACTGGACGGATCGAGACATATCGAGTCAGGAGCAACCCAACCCGACCCAGGCCGAGACCGGGCCGACAAACCTTGGTTAGGAGGTCCACCACCAGTTAAGGCCATCTAAAAAAAAAGTTTTTTAGTTTTTACCCTTTAAAACATATATATTAGGAGTAAGCTCACCCAATCCACCTATTTATTGTTAAACCCCCTCAATTCTTTAAACCTTAATATAAAAATTCCTATGAGTTAAAAATCATCTGAAAAATAGAATATGTTACTCTATTTTCAAAAATAAATATGCCTCATTCTTATTATTTTTTCTTTCTCATTTTACCCTCTTCATCTCTCTCTCTCTCTCTCTCATCAGCTCCATCACATGGAGCCTCCATCCACAGAGGTGAGAGGTATTAGAAAGATTTTTTAGTCATTTCATTACTGTAGTTTAATCTTAATTGTAATTGTTGGGTTAAATACTGTACTTGAACGGTCGGTAGTGGTTTTTTTATGTAACAGACAATAATTATGGCGAAATTTTTTATAAATAGGTGGATTAGGGAGATTATTACTAATATCTATTTTTTATGAGATAAAAGCTAGAAAATCCACAAAATATGGCGAAATTTATTAATGGCATCAACAAACTGGTAGACATCGGTGCACAGCAGGGTGCACGGCTGGCATCAGACACGTGGCCCCACACTCCTCAATTAAAAAACCCTCTCTATTTATCGTAACCGGCGCCGTACGGCCTTGCTCTCTTTCCTCCCCTTCTCCCCCCCCCCACCAATTCGCCTCCTCATCCCGCGCCTCCGCCGCCTCCCTCTCTCTTCCCCCCTCCCTTGCTAGGGTTTCCACACTCCCGTTCCCTCCTGTCTGAGCGGCGGCGTTTGCGGGGTGGGGCGCGGAGCAGGCGGCGCAGCCATGAGCAACAACGACAAGCAGCAGGACTCCGTCAACCTATCCGATCTCGGCTCCGCTCTTCCGCCCACCACCGCGGGTACTGTTCACTTGTCCCTACTTGCCATCGGTGGTGTTGCTATTTTTTGAGGGTTTTTGGGTGCTGATCGAGTTTTCGATGTGGTTCTGATCCAGTTCTGAGTGCGGAAGCGAGGGAGGGTCTCGTCACTGCTCTGAAGGTTTTTAGTCCTCTTCCTTTCTGCCGTTCTTGAACCTTCTGTTTTTTTTTCTCTTTTTGGTATGGGAAAGTTGTGGTTTTTTTCCTTATTTATTTGTCTGGGGAATGGTGGTGGTGTTTGCAGAGTAAGCTCCAGTCACTGGCTGGGCAGCACTCGGATGTCCTGGAGACGTTGACCCCAAGGTCAGGAAGCGCGTCGAGGTCCTGAGGGAGATCCAGGTTTGTCCGTCCTCTGCTCCCCTCCAAACTGGCGTTTTGATCTTGTTGTAGTGGCCGTGCTAGGGTTTAAGGTTGAACCCTGATTGTTCTAGTTTATTAACAGTTTTCTTTCATCCCTGAAATTTCATTGAATCACATTTAATGAATGATGATGTATCCTTTTGTTTATATCTGCCCTCTTGCTGCTTTGGTATCCCCACCCTGGTGTGGTGAATTGGGTACATGTGGATCACTTTTTACTTGTTATCTGTTGATTGACTACAAAGTATGTCAGACGTTACTCTATGCCCATCTGTGAAAAAAGAAGTAGACTTGGAAGATATCTGAACGACATCCCATCACTGCCATTTGCTAAGTTTGTGCAAGATTAAAGTCTTAGCAATATATATTATTGAGATCGAGTTTTGTCTTACATGTCTCAGAACTGAGAGAGAATCTAACCCCATCATCACTGTTCTCAAATCTACTTAAACTGAAACATCATGCATCTTTGCTTACCCTAGAATTATTAAGTCTACCTGTTGTCCTGAATTTGGAGCTTTTCGCTGATTTTCGTTTTGCTTTTCTTTATAAGTGTTTTTCTATAAATATCTGAGATAAAGTTGCCAATTCGATGTAGCCAGTTATTTTGTTGCGGCATAATCTTCAGAATCATAGCTTGCAAATTTTCGTCTCCTGATATCTCTGCTGTGTGTTTCCTGTTCTTCTCATTCCTTTGGGGCCTGAAATTGGTTGAGGAGTACTTTGGAATATTGGTTATAAATGAATAGCAGCAGTATTTTAGGCCATTTCAGAGATTGACACAAGCTCACATCTGTGTGGTAAGAGGTGTGCCTAGGCGCTCGCCTAGGCGTTTGAGGCGGTCCCAAACCGTCTTGCTTTTGCCTCAAACGCCTCACTCTCACTCTTCTTCTTCTTTTGGTCCAGTCTTGGTTTAAACCTCCTTTATTCAAATCTTATCTTATTTGTATGTACGCATTTTTGCCTCAAATCTTGATTATTGTTAATTTTATTGAAAATCTTGATTGTATGTATGTATTTTATTTGATATTTAGACTTATATTTATATTTGTTGAATTGTATATTATATTTTTAATGAAACGCCTCAAACGCCTAGGCCATCGCCTAGACGTTTGAGGCATGAGGCGACCCCTTGGTCGCCTCGGTCGCCTCACTCCTCGGACTACATAGGCTCACATTTAATTTGCTTCCTAATGTTGGCTTTGGTCATGCAAAGTTTTATGGTTCTCCTGGGATCCAATCCAAATTATGATTTCGGTGCCAGCCAAAGTTGTGTTCTTTTTAGTTTTTAATGCTTTTGTTTACAATTCTGACTTGTCAGGGATGGAATAAAAATTAAAGGGACTGATGTTTGGAACCTTTTTAAGTTTCTGTTCTTTCATTATTTTTGTTTCTGTATTTAAGTTATGACAGTATCTATCCTAGTGTCTTCAAATTTTCCCTGTTATGAACCTTTGTCATTGAGCCTGGAGTTTTTTCATCTGTGTCATAATGAAGAGCAAAAGTGTAACTCCTAGTCAACATTTTTAATCATATGGCTAATTTGGCAAATCTATGAATCATATTGTTGATTCATGCCTTCAGCCTTAACTGTTCTATATCCATTGGAGCCATATCTTACTTTAAGGGAAGAAGCTTCTCCTTAGGAGAGGACATATCAACAACAAAAGGGTAGGGGAGAATAACATGTTGACATGAGGAGACACGTCGGGGCAGTTATTAGATAAAGAGGCCGGAGGCATGGCTTCAAGGTCATGCAGTGAGATAGTTGGCAGGTTGCAGGAATGTGGTCATTGGGAGGCAGGGATTTTGTGTGAGCTGTTGGCTTTAGATAAGGTTTTATGGGAGAGGCGTTGGGTTCCCAGGGAGTTCTACTTGCATTTGATGTGTGGGGGGGGGTATGGGTGTCTCCTTGTCCTTTTATTCACAAGTTCTAAATATATCCTGTCAACATCTTTCAGAATGACATGTGGTTTACGTTAAGAACTTTTCCAGTTCCTCCTCTGTTTACTTCTGGTTGTCCTCTGATTGAGCTTGAACTCCAACCTAAAAGAGGATAGAGATATGGCAGTTGATTTATAATCAGAGAAAAAACTCCTTTTACATAGAAGTTCTATCTGTATTTATCTATTTACATATTTATTTCTGATTATTTACTGGTTTTGAGGAAATATCATTACCTGCTCTTCCCTTTGCTAAATTCTTGTAATAACGTGCAGAGCCAGCATGATGAGCTTGAGACGAAATTTTTTGAGGAAAGAGCAGCACTCGAAGCCAAATATCAGAAACTATATGAACCACTGTACACCAAGGTACAGCTCTTCTATTATTCTTCTTTTGTGTAGTGCGGCTGGTAAGAGATTGAATCAATTGGGTTCATCTAGGTAGCTCTAATGACTACCAATTATCATTCTTCTTGAACCTTTTTTTGGATGACCACTTTGACTTCAATTATAGCCAAAAAGCACATGTATTTTTTTTTAGTGCTATACGGTTAGGCAATTGCATCAACACCAAAAATTGATCTTATAGCTAAAACTTGTTCCTATTCACTGTTGTTTCTTTCTCTTGGTACTGTAGCGGTTTGAGATTGTCACTGGTGTGGTTGAAGTGGATGGTGTCCCAAGTGAAGGAGCAGAGGAGACTCCAGCTGGGGATAAAGACGCTGAAGGTACATACCCACCCAACCCCACCCCCCCTCCAAACAAAAAGGAAAAAAGCAGTGAATCTTTATTCTTATTTTGTCTACGTGTTTCAGAGAAGGGAGTACCAAATTTTTGGCTTACTGCAATGAAAACAAATGAAGTGCTGGCTGAGGAGGTGAGCAAGTATTGTAAGCAGAGTTAGGTTCCTCGAACTTGCAATAATGGATTTATGTCCTGTTGTTGTGTCAGATACAAGAGCGTGATGAAGGGGCCCTCAAGTATCTGAAGGACATTAAATGGTGCAGAATTGATAATCCAAAGGGTTTCAAACTTGAATTCTTCTTTGATACTAACCCTTACTTCAAAAATACTGTTCTGACAAAGACGTATCACATGATTGATGATGATGAACCTATTTTGGAGAAGGCAATTGGGTACTTCCATTATTCTCTATTTGGTTTAAGACATTTTGTTTTTAATAATTGACTTGATAACAGTGATATGATCCTTTTCTCGTCACCCTTACAGGACAGAGATTGAGTGGTATCCAGGGAAGTGTTTGACTCAGAAGATACTGAAGAAAAAGCCAAAGAAGGGATCAAAAAGCACAAAACCCATCACGAAAACAGAAAGTTGTGAGAGCTTTTTCAACTTCTTCAATCCACCTCAAGTTCCTGAAGACGATGATGATCTTGATGAAGAGACTGTACGTCATCCTCATTTTTAACCTTGTTTGCAAAAGGGAACATTGTGATAACATGTTCAACGAATGCTAAGTACTTCCCCATGATTCATTTTAACAGGCTGAGGAGCTTCAAAATCAAATGGAGCAAGATTATGATATTGGGTAAGTTCTATGACACATTTTCTGATGATTTAATAAAAAACAATGACAATATTCACCTACCAGTGTTATGGCTACCGTTTATTCAACTTGTCTTCATATTTTGGCTCTTCTGAAACTGATTTTTCCGAATCAACCATTTTGGTTTGGGAAATCATTGGTCACTGAAAGATGTTCATGTTTCTTGAGTTTGTTGGGAGTGACGTAAGATAATGTTTGGTTGGTGGAACTCTGTAGGTCTACCATTCGCGATAAAATAATCCCACATGCTGTTTCATGGTTCACCGGAGAGGCCGTTGCGGGGGAAGAGTTTGAAGATATTGGAGACGAAGATGACGATGAGGACGAAGATGAGGATGATGAGGATGAGGAGGAGGAGGATGAAGACGAGGACGAGGTGGACGAAGGCAAGAGCAGGAAGAAGGTGCGTGTCATTATTGTTTCTTTACCATTCATTCTAGTTTTTAGCGTTCCATTTACAATGCTTCAGCAGTGATAGGGCATAAAATCCAGTGTCTAGGGCAAAATCTCTACCCTCTTCTCTCCGGTTTTAATTTTGATGTTCGGTTAAGCCATTTCATTTTTTTCCATTGATAGTGTTAACAGTAAGAATTGATGCCAAATGTTGCCTGCTTATTTACAGAAGGGTGGTAGGGCTGCTGCGGAGGGTCAGCAAGGTGATCGGCCAGCTGAATGCAAGCAGCAGTAATTCGCGTATTATGCTCGGGACGGTGCAATAGAGTTGTAGGTGCAATCCTATGAGATAATTTCGTGGACGTTTTGTTTTGAAACTTCGCTGTTTTCCCACCGGCTGTTGCTCCACCTGGAGGTGATCATTTTTTTCTTCTGCCCACCCATTATTTTTCGGTGTCAATTTTATATCCAAGCGTCAGTGGGAGGCGGTCAGATTTTGTGCTATTCTCTTTTGGTGGCTGTTGGCTAATAGAACATGTATGTGATGCATGGTGATGTATTATTATTGGCTGATATTGCATTAGGTGTGATATTGTTTATGCTAGGAACTGCTAAGCTCAATTCTTGTTGTAAAACTTCGCATTTCATCATCTTACCCTGGGTCGTGATGTGAAGTAAACAATTGTGCGGTTAGTCTCGGGGTAGTGTAGCCTATCGTGCGTTTTTGATACCCGGTGAGTCTCCAACGCCCGTTGTCTGTGCCACCTGTTGTGTGAGGAAATGAAGGCTCTCGTGTAATTAATTTGCACAGTAAAATCCCTGAACAAGTGGACAGGTCTGGTCCGTCTGGAGTCTCTTCGCCAGAAAAAGAAAATGAGAACCACAAATGTTTGAGAGCTAAGAAGATTCTAGCCGTTAAAAGATCATAGAATCTCGTGTTTCATTCAAATACAGGGGCCAAAAATCGGTAGCACTGAAGTATCTCTTTATTCTTGTTAACATCATTGATTGAGAAAATGAATAAATGGGTTCGAATGCTCTCCGAAGTCACTGACCGGGTTCCAGCTGGTTTCAGCAAGCAAGCGCGTGCCATGCTAGAGGAGAAACCGGTCAAAAGGAGAATGATTTGAAGACATCAGCGAGCTGTTTTTCTGTACGAGTTCTGTCTTCACGTGGACGGCGAGCTGTTTTTTGGGCTTCTGTTCATTTAATTGATATGGTTTGGGTGGTTTCAAGTCCACCCGGCCCAGTTTCACTCTTAACGTGCGATACGCCACACTTCGTCCCAAGTTGGCCAGCAGGAGGCAAGCGAGACTTGTTGGCTTGGCTGGCCCGCATGGTTGCGAAGGTCTTTGGCTTCTGACGATGAAGGGAATCATCATCTTCCTTTGGCTTAGCAAATCTGCCTTTTTTTTTTTTCTGCATGTCCTTCAACGGTAGGGCACAGCTGCCCTTTCCAAATTTTCTTCCTTCCTTGCGGAGGAGAAAATCTCCCCTCTAGCACAAAGTAAATTCTCTCCTTCCTCGAGGAGGAGATGTTAAATTGAACGAATTGATCAAACGGCCATTATTATTATGAAGTACAAATATTTATTTATGTTATTCATTTATTTGCCGGGAGGGGTGAGGGGGCGGAGAAAAAATCATTTGGAAGGACTTCTTTGAAGTTCCCAAACACAGCCTTATACGGTCCCTTGGGGGCTGCTTTGATTGGGAGGTATCCTCTCCCGAGGTTAACCCCCTTTTAGTCTCGGGTTATCTCTTTTATTGATTTGATTGGTTGGATTTCACAACCCAGTTAGAAGTGAGTTAGCTCTGAGTTAACTCCGGATTTTCTAATCTACATAGAGAGGTGGGATAAGTTAACTCGATTGGGCTTACAAAACAAAACTAGGTTAAGCAGAGGTTAACTTAGCACCGGTGAGTTAACCAAGAAAAAATTTGACCCTCTATCAAGGTGAGGGTCGGAGGCCAAGTTCTTTTCCGCCGACTCCCCCTTTTTGCCAGCATCCTCACCACTCTATTTCCTATTCGGATCAAACCTAACTGCAGCTATTAACCGACTGCAACTACATCCACGAACTGGGTTGTTCTATGAGTAGCACTCCAAAACCCATTCTAATAGGGTGTTTGGTTGCAGTTTTTTGACCTCTTTCTCTCTCAAATTTAAAAAAGAGAGAGAAATTTTAATCATGGGTGTTTGGTACTACTCTCCTAATTTTTAGGGAGAGAACCAACTCCCGTACAAATCTTTCTAAAAAAAAAATAACTCCTGACCAATTTTTTTTTTGAAACCGTTCTCTTCTCCCCCGTGCGTCCCCTCCCCTGTGGCTCGTCCCCCTCCCCCGCCCGACCGTTCCCCCCCTCCCCGGCGGATCCCCCCTCCCCGGCAGATCCCCCCCCCTCCGGCTCCGGCACCCCCCCCCCCCCGCGCGCAGCCCCACCCCTCCCCCTCTCCCCTCCGGCTCCGGTGCCCCCCCCCCCCGCGCGAATCCCCTCCCCTCCCCCTCTCCCCTCCGGCTCCGCCCCCCCCCCCCCCCGCGCGCATCCCCTCCCCTCCCCCTCTCCCCTCCGGCTCCGCCCCCCCCCCCCCCCCGCGCGCATCCCCGCCCCCTGCGGCGCCCCCTCCCGTCCCCGACCGGCTCCAGCGGCCCCCCCCCCCCCCCCCGCGCGCAGCCCTCCCCGACCAGCTCCGGCGGCCCCCTGCCGGCGCCCCTCCCGTCCCCGACCGGCTCCAGCGCCCCCCCCCCCCCCCCCCCCCCCCCCCCCGCGCGCAGCCCCTCCCCCTCTCCCCTCCGGCTCCGGCGCCCCCCCCTCCGGCTCCGGCTACCCCCCTGCGACGGCGGCGCCCTCCTCTCTCTCTCTCTCTCTCTACAACCATCGGAGGTGACAAACACATCTACATAAATTTTAAAATTTAAGACAACTCTGCCAAACAGAAAGTGTCAATTTTTATCAGTTTTAAACTTTAAATCAAAAATTATGTTGACACAAATTTTTAGATAGAAATAGATTTAAAAAAAAAACTGCTCCCAAACACCCTATAATAGTGGAAGCAATGGATCACTTCGCTCTACAGGGTTAG
The DNA here is from genome assembly GCA_022559845.1 of Amorphophallus konjac. Taxonomy (NCBI): domain Eukaryota; kingdom Viridiplantae; phylum Streptophyta; class Magnoliopsida; order Alismatales; family Araceae; genus Amorphophallus; species Amorphophallus konjac. The sequence goes on from JAHNEJ010001932.1 coordinate 50,614, forward strand.
TTTAACACATTGAGAGGAAAGAGCCTGGTCGACGACGAGTGGTGCCGTAGTTGGGCTTTTGTGGGCCAACACTCGGTTCGAGCAACTGTTGTTTCATGGGGCTATTCTCGTGAACTCTACCATTGGAGCATTAACCTTAATAAAAATGTTCAGTGTACCTCCTGAGCCAATTACACATCCACATCTAGGGTGTGCACTAAATAAATTAATATTTTTTTGAAGAAATTTTGTGACATGGGTCTCACTTCCCTCTAATTTGTCGTACAAGGTACACCTTAATAAAAATTAAATTTAATAAAAATATTTAGTGCACATCCTGAGCCAATTACACATCCACATCTAGGGTGTGCAGTCCCGGTGTTATCAGAACCGGGCCGAACTGGGCAGTTGAACCAGTCAAACCGTGAATCGGTCTAGGAATCGGTTCGATTAAGGCCGGTCCGGACGAACCGGACAAACCGCGGTTCGACCGGTTAACCGGTCCGACCCGATTCACCCTTTAAAATAAAAAAAATAAATGTAAACATATTTATATATTCAAAATGATATTTATGTGTGAAGAACATAGTTATCTTGTTATTATTTATCATTTTATTTTAAATATATTTGAAGTTTAAAAATTTAAAGGAACATAGATATCAATTGTGAAGAGTGAAGATCAATGAAATATTACAAAATTTTAGGGTTAGTTTATTTAACCATATTATTATTATTATTTACTTGTATAGTTACATAATGACGACTAATAATTATAGATGTATGTTTTTTATTTTGATCATTATACCTTATTTCTTATTATCTTGGGTTATAAAATCGGGTCGAACTATGTATCAATATTCTGATGATGTCACGGTTCAAACCGGTTCGATTGAACGGTCCGACCGGTTCGAACTGAACTAGCTCATTGACCGGTTCAGGCACCGGTTCGGTTCTGATAACATTAGTGTGCACTAAGTAAATTAATTTTTTTTGAAGAAATTTTGTGACGTGACTGTTACTTCCCTCTAACTTGTCGTACAAGGTACAATGTAATAAAAATAAAATTTAATAAAAAGGTTTAGTGCATATCCCGAGCCAATTACACGTCCACATCTAAGGTGTGCACTAAGAAAATTAAATTTTTTTGAAAAAAATTTGTGACATGAGTCTCACTTCCCTCTAACTTTTCGTATAAGGTACACCTCCATCTAACGGCTTAAAAAAAATTAAATTCGTGGATTTCGTCCTTCTCAAGTGGATGGCTATAAAAAAAAATTGGCTCAGGATGGCTGGAACCTCAGTTGCTTTATAGCCATCTAAAGAAGGAGGGCCCTCAGTTGCTCTTACTGAAGAGGGGGTTTCCCTCCTTCTCAAGCAAGCCCAATAACATGGCTCGGCCCAGGCCAGAGGTTGCACATTAAGGTTGCCCAACTCAATAAGAGCAACTGAGGGCCCAGGAAGCATTGTTAAGCGCAGCACATCCCACGTGTCAAATGGGCCCTTCGACCAAGCATCAAGGTAGGAGGAAAGCCTAGTCCCTCCGCTTAGGCCGAGAGAAAAGCCTCGATAATAGTGTGAAACTCCTAAGTGTCAGCTCAAGAAATCTCAAGTAGTAACTTGGCCCCGAGCACTCTCAAGAGACTTAGAACGCTAGCTCGATCCCGAGCGAGAGGCCTAGATATTGTAACTCAGTCCCTAAATATCTTTGGAGGCTAGAGCACTAACTTAGCCCCAAGTTATCACAGGAGGTCGAGTCTTAACTCGACCCTAAGACAACACCGAGAAAGAGTATTAACTCAAATCCTAGAAAAAAGTCTTAACTTAATTCGGAGCCATAAGAGATTCTTACCTTGATCATGAGCCAACCCAACTCAACTCAGCCTCTGCGGACATATATAGCCCGACCACCAATCTATAGCTCGACCAGGTAAAGTCCAACCACCAACACAACAAGAGGAAGTCAGTGTCCTCCACGTCAATCCGCAACGACTCATCGCATGCCATGTGGCCATGCTCACACCCCCTCAATGGAAGCCATAATTACAAGTGGCATAGGTAGATCACCTCAGTGCACTACACGTTCCGCTCCCCTCATTTTAAGCCAATACTGCCACACTGTCATGATGACAGGGCGTAATGATGGCATCGCAAATGGCTAGCGGATCGCGCACATTATTAAGGTAGCCTTCCCATCGGACACCACCCAATGGATTACGCATGTGTTACCTAGACAAGAGATCTCTGAATCCCTACATGTGACGCGGCTCATCTCACCCAGCCGCCATCAAATCAAAATCCCAGGTCATCTGATCCCTATAGTTTTATGGGATTTATGGGATCACACAATGATCAAGGTGCATCATCCCCTCGACTATATACGGTTGGTCTCAACGGCTATCTGGGCGTAAAGACACTCTCCATAACTCAAACCACTCTTTTGAAAATCTCTCCTCTTACCTTTCTCTAACTTAAGCATCATAGGATTTTTCTCAAGAAATCCCAGACCCCCTGATCCTCTCCTTCTTCTGGTGGCAGGATATCTAGTTAGGACGTGATCTGTTTCCTACAAGAAAACCTCTAGGCCATCCAATGGTCGAGATAAGCTACGAGATATGTACATCTACAAAGACTTTGCAGAACTAATGGATAGGGAGAGAGAGAGAGAGAGAGAGAGAGAGAGAGAGAGAGAGAGAGAAACTTTGGACAAACGCGCTCAGAGCAGAAGTCTTGGAGAATCTATTAGCATGTTTATATCAAATTGTTGGAATTAGTATATTACTTTTCGAAGGGTAAATCTAGAGCTGCATTTGAAGGAGAATTAAATGTAGGAGAGGGGGAGTCATAAAATATGACTTGTAACATTTTCATAGCAGAATCAGACAGTTGTATTAAGTTTATTCCAACTGTAAACCCTTCTCGCACATGAATGTCAAATTCTTGCTATTAATACAAGCATTGGTTGATACAGCAATGAAACAACCCCACTGAGATGTTAAATAAATGTGCGTTTTCAAAAAATACCCACGTACAGGTTATATATATATATGGGAAATGTTCCAATGAGGTCGGCCCCATGGCAATTTGCCATGGGGCCGACATCTAAGCCCTTCATCTCATGAGGAGATGAATTGCATGGGGTCGACCCCATGAGATGGAGGGCCCAGATGCCGATTGCTCCCCATGAGATGAAGGGTTTAGATGCCGGCCCCATGACAAATTGCCATGGGATCTCCCTATATGGGAAATGTTCCAATGGGGCCGGTCCCATGGCAATTTACCATGGGGCCGGCATCTAAACCCTTCATCTTATGGGGAGATGAATTGCATGGGGGTGGGGCCCAGATGCCGGCCCCATGACAAATTGTCGTGGGGTTGGCCCCATTGGAACATCTCCATATATATATATATATATAGGGAATTGATCCCATGGTGTCGGCACTATGGGAAGTTTCCATGGTGCCGGCATCTCCACCTTTCATCTCTCTCGTGAAGGGTGCATGGGGTGGGGCCCCACGGGAGATGAAAGATGTAGATGCCGGCCCCATGACAAATTGCTATGGGGCTGGTCCCATTGGAACATCTCCATATATATATATATATATGTATATATATGTATATATATAACGTATTGTATGTATACAATTTTACAAAAAGGGAGCTATATATTAATTATATGTTTGAAACGTACGTGAGCTTCTGTTCCTGAGGCCGTGGATAGGCAAACTGCGGTCAAACCCTAGAATTATTGGAGGATATAAGAAGTAGGTGGACCATTTTTGGCAGCTCAGACTCTTCAAAACGAGCCAAGAAACTACAAATATGGTGAAGAGATGCTCAGTCCTCCATCACTTAATGTATGAAAGCGAGGTACAAATGCTACCTTTAAGTAGACCACTGGTTAGCCTGCAGTGGCCTCTCGGATTCCTCCAAAAAGCCATCTACCTTTCTCTTGCTAGTGAGTGTGCATGGAAGATTCCAGGGCCATGTCAATGTGACGAGTCTGAAGAGAGAGATAGAGAGAGAGAGAGAGGAATAAAAAGAATAAGGCACAGAAACGACAGAGAATCTGATGGCTTGTTCTCCATGCCGCAAAAGAGAGCAGCACTTTAGATCGATGCGATACCTTATTGTGCCTTCAGCTGCGGCGGTGGTATCCTAAATATTTACTCCCTCTTGACAAATCGTGTGAGCTGTTCAGCTAGCTGTTCCTTAGATTTCCTGCAGTGTGATGACTTGGAAGGATAGGAAACATCTATATATTGACAGGCAGTGATAATACCTTGTTTGTGAAGATCGACCTAGCTATCGGTTGTTGAGAATGCCGCCGGATCGAGACGAGAGCATGTTAATTATTAAACCGACGGGGGCAGCTGATCGAGCAGAGGTGACAGATAGAGAAGTGAGCACACATAGCTTCGAGCATGGCTTGCCCCATCCCCATGCAAGAAAACACCATGTGTGCTCACTCTCTTCTGTCACCCTCCATTGGTACCCATCTGACCAGCCCCACCTGCAAAACGCAATTAACAGGCATAAGCAATTTGTACGTACCCGTATAAATGCTCTCTATCTACGCCAAGCTCTTTTTTTTGTTTGTTTTCACACCAGATCAGGGCCCAAGGAGAAAGGAGTCATGGGTTGTGTGACAGAGGGAGGAGTTGGAAGCCAAGAAGTTAGCAGTTGTTATGTTCTCAGGGCTGATGAAGAAGGGAAGGGTTGCAGCCTATATATAGGAAGAGGAGGAGGAAGAGGAGGAGAAGACGAAGGGTGTTGCCGATTACACTCTATCATATCATATCATGTGAATATATAAAAGGGAATAAATTTCGGCTACCTGATCTTGGGCGCTCGATCCTCCTCATTAAAATAACATTAATACCTGTTCATTTATTCCATCCTTCCACAACCCACACACACCAATGCTTCTTGTAGTTCTAAATGCCTGCTCCACCTCTCAGTCACCCAATCACCTTCCATTCTCTGCCCCCACCCCTTTGAGGCCCGCCGTCCTCTATATATGCGTCATCTCTCTCCTCATTATATACTCATGGAATGATGGAATAGGCTTCCATTACCGAGAGAGATATATGTGTAGAAAGGTGTGGAGACCTTAAGCACCAAATACTTTATCACATTTTTATATTATTAAGAAGTCATCCATCTTCTAACGTGAATTTATGGCAGCCTACAGTGGACCAACGGATACCGCGCGCCTTCACAACAAACAAGAACCCTAGAAATTACTAAAGTTGAGGCAAATGCATGTTCACCCGTATCTATCCTCTCTTATTAAAAACAAATGCCAACCCTATAAAGGATTCTAGAGGAAGGAACAAAGCAGCACGTAGCCCACAATTAGGCCATGTAGCTCCTTACGTGATCACTGATCAGTACCTTCCCCCCCCTCTCTCTCTCCACTTCATTTGGATATGTATATATATACGCGCGTGCATGGAGCAAGTTGATTTTATGGGGTTAACTAGCTAGGGTTAGTCAGAGCCAGCGATCATGATGCTGCTGCTGCACCTTCCATCCAAGCGGCTCCTGTTCTTGTTTTGTCGTCTATCTCTAGTTGCGTGCCAGGTTCAAATTTCCGCCTGTGATACCGTTGACAGTTTCCCTTTTCAGGCTTGGGCTTTTTCTTCCCAAGAAGGGAATTCTTTGCCTTTCCCGGAGTGGGCAAATTAGGGGCCCGTCTTTCGGGCATATCTTTTTCTTTGGTTCATGATGGAACTTTAATTTGTCGGTCAAAGGTCGCATCAAATTCTTTGGTGGGGAAAAGGGAAGTCTTAATTGGGTTCCTCTTCTCGAGGGTGTTCCATCTGCTCTCTGATTGAAACAGTTACTATTTCTTACTAGCTTTTAAACGCGGTTCTATATGTATATGTATATATATCCTCGCGTTATCAATTTGAGTGAACTAGCTAGATCGCTTCTTCATATATGAACTCTAACTTTAATCACTAATATGGGCATTAATTAATTAGTTGAAAGTTTGATCGAGTCTGACAGCTGCTGAGTAATTTGATCTACATTTAGAAGAACAGTAACGCGCGTTTACACTTGCATGTTTCCATGTTTCTGGGTTGCTCCAATATTGCAAATTAATGACACTGTGAGCCTAATAGGACTATAAGGTATCAAAACCCTAGCATATATAGTAGCTTAATACAAAGCAGTAGTTTACATATTTCAATGTTTTCCATGCAGTTGAAAGTTATATATATATATACGTGTTGATTTATGATCGACAATTCCATACTATACGTACATTAATTTGCAACTTTTCACCATAAGTTAACTTCATGCTTAATCTTGACAAAAGGTTCTTCTGTATGGGAAATTAACTAAGGTATTCAATTCGAGGACTCACAGTGCAATAATCACATACTTATAATGGCTATATATATTTTGCCAGCAAACTCAGTTTTAAACAATTTTATGATGCTAGCCCAGCATAAACTAGCTAGCTAGTATTCACCGTTTATAACGCATGACATGGGCACTACTTTTAATTGTTCTAGTGTTGTGTTGAAGGCACCTAATATGTTTGAGCTAATTAACCACGTTTAAGTGTATATATGTGGACCAGAGAATTATATATATGGTGCATGTTATGAGTCCTTAATTAACCATGAATTTTCTTGGTACACAAAAGAACCAAACCGCCTTCAACACATATAAAGCTTGGTAATTTACAGAAATAGTACTTGAACCACTGATAACACTAAGTACACATAGATAATAATGCACTACGGCATGATTACTTGTAAAAGTACAATATTAATTACAACTTGATCGTGTACATGCACACAATTAATCCATTTAAAAGTACTACACTTTTAGAGAATCCATGTAAATTTGTCTTCACAGAATCAGCAATTCTCAGCCTAAATCATCAACTTGACCCCCAAAGATTAAGCCCCACTTTTCTTTTGGGATTAAAGATAATTAGATTAAATTTAAGTGAATTTACTTTATCTACTTTCATTCTTTTTTGCTTTGGTATGACACCGGATTAAATTATCTCACCTGTGGAGGTGGGATAAGTTAATCCGGTGAGATAAATTAATCCGACTTAAGTCAGATTAAGTCACTTTTAAACGGATTATCTAAATCTACTCCCGTTAAAAAGAAAATGACTTAAGTTTAGATTAAAATAGGGATAATTAATTATCTTGAGATAAATCCCAAACAAAGCGGGGCTAAAGGGTTCCAAAGTATTAACTTACAAGTTCCCGTTTGGTATCGTCCTAACTCTAGACGGGATATTATATATAGTTAAGGAGAGATACGAGTAAGTTAAACATCTTCTTATTTGAACATATCTCATGCCATGCTAAAAAGCTAGCAGTTTCCAGTCCAAACCAACTTGGAATGGTCTTAATTAAAATCAGATCCACTTGATTACATCAACAAATAAAATATAACGGCCTATATATGTAAAATTAATATGCAGTGCAAGAAGGTTTTGGTGAAAAACATAATCAGATCCACTTGATTTAAATACCTGGGATGCCAACCCACCCTGAAGAAAGCCACATGTGAGGATCATCATGTGCCCATAGACTGCTAGGAGAAAAGAGATAAAAACTAACGAACATATATCCTCCCATTATCGTCATGAAAGAATCTGTGCACTCTGCGGCCACGTAATGTTCTATCCATCTGAACGCATATTTCTGTATTTAAACATCGTAAGTCGTACGTATTGTCCGTATCTATGGAGAATGCCACCGTTGACCATCCAGGCTGATGCTCGGACAGAGAAGACTGTCAAAGTAAGATAATTAGTCACACGGCATGCTGAGAGAAGTCAGCTAGCTGGAGTACTGTAATTACCAACATCAAGCCTTCATAAAGAAAAAAGGTAAGGAATTGATATATAACAATTAATAATCTGTTGATATATACAAAGGGCCGGGTGTATTTCCATCACCTGTGCAGCCAGGAAGACCATTATATGTGAAAGTGTGAAGAACAAGAAAAAGATTTTCTGGTGACACGGAGATCTATATATATATGGCTGTGTTGTAATTCCAGCATCCACATCGTTTCCTCTCAAATTCTTCCCCCCATGTTTTTCTTAGCAGCTGCAGAAAAACCTGCGATGTAAATTGTTTTAAGAGCACCTTCCCGCAGATTGGCGAGCGAGACATAATTCTTCTTAGGCCCCTTTTTTGTAGTTCTGCATTAATATTGAGGGAACTAAGGTGCATCATGTAAGTAATTAACTCAACAGGAGAGAATTTTCAGATCATTAATGCACCAGAAAAAGACGAAAGGTTTACCAACTCATCAAATTCAGAGACTCAATTGCCTGTGTGGTTGTGATGAAAACACATCGACATAGGGGGGAAAAAAAGAAAGGGCATAACATTGATGTAATTAAAAAGGTGTAACTGCAGCCGAAGCAAAGCTAAGAGTAGAGAAAAAGAGAGACAAATGAGATGCCAAGACTCCTGTTACATTCAAGAAAACATCACATATGGCCACTCTCTTAATTGACTTGGCACATCCTAATTAACCTCCTTCATAGCTAATTAAACATTACGAATTGAAGCACCACAAGGACGGTAAGAGATGCATGCAGGCATTCTTGCTGGTGGACAGGGTTACAGATGGAGCAGAGTTGGTGGGTGGTGACAGAAAGAGAAGTGAGCACACATGGCTTCGAGCATGCCTGGCCCTCATGCAAGAAAACACACCGTGTGCTCACTCTCTTCTGTCACACTCAATTGAATCCATCGATCTCTTCTAGCTAGCCACAGTGTCTCAGCAACATGTACAGCAGAAGAGAGAACTGAGATGGGGAGTGATGGGGAAGATAATGCCATCCAAAGGTGCAACACGGCCTGTGTTAATTACTTACTCTTAAATTTCCTGTCGCCCCCATTAATTAATGCACACATTTACTCCGCCCGATAGAGAGGTATACGTACGTACACAGATCAATGTGACACAGAAGAAAGAAATAAGCACAAGCGCATACTGAAAAAACGCGTGCAAAACGTCTAAGAAAACTTAATACATGCATGCACCTATGATCACCAGAAGAGATCACCAGTAGATGGGGGATCACGGCGGGTGACAGATAGAGAAGTGAGCACGCACAGCTCCAAGCATGGACAGCCTTTCATGCAAGGAAACACCATATGTGCTCACTCTCTTCTGTCACCCTTCATCGCACCCATCTCCTCCCACACAAACACATATATAGGTACGTACGTACATGGTGACATATATATATATGGGAGAATGAGAGGGAAGGACGAAGGCAACAGAAGCAGCTGCTGATAGGGATTAATATGTGAGGGCAAAGGCTAGGCTAGCAGAGATCCCCCTCCATGCCTCAGAGCTCAAGTATATAAGCTGAAGTATATATTGTTGGATGGAGAGGTAGGGATCTTCTGTAGCTGACGAGCAAAGGAAGCACAGGGGAGAGCTTATATATATATAGGAGATGGCAAAGTGCATGCGCTTCTGCAATCTCTATCATAAAAGAATAGGACAAGTAACCCTCGATCCTCCCTCCAATCAAGCACCACTGCATTAATTCCAGAGTGGCCGCCTCTCGATCCCCCCAATCACTTCTCAGTTCCCATACTTTTCCATCTCACACCCTCTGCATCTCTCTAGACCTCACTGCAGTGCCTTTCCGCCCCACGATGCTCCCTCCTTCACACTTCTCCCCGCTCACGCCTGCATGCGCAGGCAAGAGAGAGAGAGAGAGAGAGAGAGATATTGTTCAGAGGAAGACGGCCTACCATGCATCGACATGCATGCAAATTAAGCTATGCATGCGTATCTGTACCCATGGCTAATAGATATATAAGATTATAGTATATGGCATATTGGGCAGAGGGAGGGGGAGAGAGAGAGAGATAAGACCGGGAAAAGTTGGAGAAGATATATATATGTAGGGATCCTGCCCGTGCTAGAAAACTGTGAATGTGATGTACATCTCTTGGGAGAGGATCGAGTACTGAGCATTTCAGATGTCTTTTTTTTTTCCTTTCCCTGGCCCGTTGTTTATAATTTCCTTCCCCACAGACATGCAGTGCTGCTCTGCGGAAAGTGAAAGGGCACCGGGTCGAGCTGGTTTGAATCAATACCCCCTCTTTCCTCCTGGACCCTGCATGCATTATTATGCACATCTACACATATAATTAATGGGGCGGACGCACTCGATGTGCAGCACAAAAATATTTGTAGATTTGCATAGGTCGCGCGTCCCCCATGATCTAGATAACCCATATATACCCACACCACGCCGTTGGTGACCACAAAGTGAACTCTGCATGAGATCCATACATATCCACGATCGAGTTCATGCCACTAATCAAGAGCGTGGAATATTGGAGGGCCTGTACGGTGGCACTGTATTGTATAATTAGAAGAGTCTCTTATTGCAAGGATGTATAATTTCGGTCGATTTAATTAATTTGTACGCAGAGGCATGCAGCAACAGTAGTCATACGCAGGCCACGGTCTTATGATCATCCCCAAGGTTTGCCAAAGATGCATGGAAGTTCATGCATGGATGATTCCTTCTGATCTCTTTAAATTAAGTAGGGACTACTTTGATAACATGTTAGAATATGTGATCTGGGGTGAACCCGGGTGAGTTATTCATTAGATTTTCTCTTTTTAAGTTTGATAATTTACCCTTATTATAGGGTTAACTCATTCCATGTGAAAAGGTCGAACGAGTTAATTTCGGAATAAGGGCCTCAACCCTAATCGATCCAAGTAACTTAACTTTGCTAACAAACTCAGTTAAGACTGAATAAACGGAATAGCTCACCCTAATCTACCCTTATTCTATTATCAAAGTCGTCCTAGAGATTCTAAGAGTAATTAATGACACAATATATATATATAGTGATCTAATGGTTGGAATGTCATGATGGATCGATGTAAATTAATTAGAGGCAGCGACCAGTGAAAAATTAAGAATCTTTAAAATATATATAGACATTATGCTCCCTTCAATATTGCATACATAAAATGAGACTAATTTTTTTTCACAATCACTGAAATTAATTGCTCTTAATTAATTAGTCGCGATCCAGAATTATCGTGCCATTTAATTCTATGTCCAAATTAAAATCCTTTTTCTATTCCCTCTCTTTTAGTCGTAAAAAGGGATTCACTGATTTTATAACATTGTAATTAATAAGACAAATTTGATCGAACACAAAACTATAATATGCATGTCTGTTTTAAAGAGGTCTTCAAATCTCATTCATAAGAAGATTAACAATTAGTAAGTCTTAATTATACATATCTGAGCTTCTTAATTTTTACCCTTCTTAATTAGGGTTTTTGAAAACTCACTCGACCTCTTCTCTCCCTCCATCGTTTCTCTAATTCTTCTTCTTCTTCTCCTTTCTCCGTCCATGCATGATCACACGCCGCCAAATTAACTAGCATCATACTTCAAGTACTCAACCTTTCTTCTACGTACATCGATTAATTAATTAAGTGAAACCCATCATCCCATGCCTTTTCTTATGAGTCATCCTAGACAATTAGTGTCTAGATTTCTTAATCACATTACTAGTGTGGTGGGTAGTAGTTGTTTTTTGTTTCAATTTACTTTGGCTATATATAAGTAAAAGATGCAGGATACTGTGGAGCCTGCAAATTAAAGGCTTGAATATATTCCAAATCTTTGCACACTATGTTTTCCTAAATAATAAATCAAGAACATCAGAGAAAGAAGAATGGTGTGCCGTGGACAAATTAAAGCATATGCATACATCAATCAAGTTCTACACGGAACTGAGACCCATTGGCGCAGCTTGGACCTTTTTGTCCTTGTGGAGGAAAGAATATATAACTCAGGAAACGAAAGGTTTAATTAATCGTGACAACTTAATTAAGGGGCCCCAATTTAATTAATTTATATATATATATATATATGTGGCACACAACGCATGCATAGATGTTCTTGTTTTCTGTCATCAGCGCCACATAATTATCTAGCTAGGCCCTAGTTCTTTATTCTATAGCATCCCTGCAGCCCCCAAAGTGCTGGAACATATTCGAAATTATCGTTTTTTCTGCTTTTTTCTCTCAATATTCCCATTAAACTTTATATATTGGATGTTACACCCTTGGAATCATCATACTAATTACTGGTATATATCTCCTGACACTCAAATAGAAATTATAGGATGTAATCAAAACTAGTTTACTATGTGAGAATTAATATTCTAAGAATATATATCCTCTAACATTAATATAATTAGGTGGATGCCTTTCTTGTTTTCTTTTTTTTTTCCTTTTTGTTTGCTCAAATCGCCGCATTCTTCGTACTCCAAATTAGTTAAAATTGACGAAAAAAATGAGAGATGAAAGATAGTCTGAGTGAGATGATTGCCTAAAGTTGGTTAGTCTACTCATACTAATTAATAACTCTTATATTGGAAGTGAGAGTTAAAGATGACTCTGAATAGAAATTAATCCGACGGTGTCTTCAGTTACATATATATATAGGGCTGTCGAACCGGGTCTCAGATCTGAGAACCGACCTGTTTGGACCCTGTAATATATATTGGGTCTGGGTAGCTAGACTCGTTTACCCACTAATAGACCCTTTCATTTTTATGCCAGACAAAACCTATTACAATTTTTATAATTCGGGACTAAAATCAGAGTCAGTTGTCAATATATAATTGTAAGATAAATAATTCATTGACAGGGTTCTTTGAAGTTCAAATGTGATCATACAGCAGATCTGAAATCCAACCCATTTTTCCCTTGGCCCAGAGGAAGTTGTAGGATCCAATACGGCCATGGATCTACCCACATCCGGCCTACTTAAGCCCCTTATTTCAGTCCATTGCTAGATCAAAGTATTGCAGAAACAAATTTAGTGACTGCTCATGCTGCATTTGAAGGGGGTATTGATTCAAACCTACATTTGAAGTGGGTACTCTCTCTCTCTCTCTCTCTCTCTCACTCACACACATACACACACACACACACACGTGTCATGAACGTGTGCACGTGCCTGCACGCATAGTCACACACATTCACCGCCCACCGATTCTGGTTAAGTGTCCCAGCTACCACCTAAGCCAATCCCCGCATGGTTTCGAGACTTAAAAGGTGCCATTATGGCTAGCTGCCGTCAGCAAATATGTCTCTTTTTGATGTCGTGATCTGCCTATAACCCCCAAGGCTCTGACTGTAGCGCTGCTATGTTTAGTCTTTGTAGGTCCACAAGCCTTATTGCCACATGCCCTCCTCACCGGCTCCCGGCTATAAAAGGAGGTCTCTATTGCCTCCTCCAAGTAGGCGAAGAAATGCGAGGTAAAGACAATACAAGGCAGTATATCTCTGGGTACAAAGGAGTCGAGGCTATGCCATTCTAGTCATGCCAAATCTTTCTCTCTCCCCCCTGCCAGGCTACCCATCACACTCTCTCCTCCATCGAGAGCTCTCTTCCTACCTCCCACTTGCTTACTGACTTAAATATGGAAGGATTCTCCTAGGGAATCCTCACCCCGATGAGAACTTTTTCCTACAGAAGAAGCTCAATAAGACTCTCTAAAGCCATCAGCCACGACGGACGCCCTAGAGGAGAAGCTTGACAAGATCCCCTCATGACCACAGCCATCCAACATGATGCAGCCGGTCCAGCTTCATCAACAAGAGACCTCCAATCACCAACTGAGAAGATGGCCCGACCATCCGCCTGCTCTCGTCCTCGCATTCTCCAGCTTAACAATCCCAAATCCTAGCCTTTGAGTCTACATCTTCCAGCTCGGGTCCCTAGAGTTGTATCGTTCGACCTCCCCTCGAGATCTCCCAGAGGTCATCCAGAGAGACAGCGAGATGCCTAGCCCTACTCTTCTCCATATGCTTTCTCATCTTTCAGAGGGGCTGTTAGGCAACGGAGTCCGATCAAACGTGGGCATCATGAAACTCATCTAGAGAAGCCCTCGACCCTGCGAAGCACGTTTATCAGCTTTATTGTCTCCAAAGCCCAAGAGAGTAAGCTCGGCACCTGAGAGCCATCCTGGCAAGTAGTTGCTCGAAAGGGCCCTCTAGGGTTGTCAAACATACATTGCTCGGTAGCCACTTCAATTGCTCGGTCCTGAAGTTCAGCTCACTAACGGAGACCCATTCTCATCTTTCTCAAGCTCTGTATATATCCTAGCTACATTCATCTTTCTCCGGCTCTATATTCCTCGCATTACAAACTATGTAACCCTATTTCCCCTATAATAAATGTAAGTGCTGTATATAGCCCTGTTGTAACACACAACAAAACTAAAATATCCTTTTTTTAAAATCTTGCAGTTGTGCCCTAATGCAAATTCAAATATGAGAATGAAAGGAGATGTATTCCCATGTTAAAGTCTTCACGTGGATGAGTAAGTTCGTGGACATGCACACACGAAAGTTCTCACCCGTGATAGGTCAAACAACGTTGGCCACAGCACAAGCCCACGTTGCTGATTCATCTTTGTTTCATTAGAAGGTTATCTAAAATGTTCCTCTGTCTGTATATTGACGCCATTACATGCTCACAATTCAAAGGCATGATGAATAAAACAAAGAACACTTCATGCTTATCTAGTAGCTCGCTAATTAATCCCCTTAGGCCACATCTCCCTTAGTCCCCCTTTAGCTAGTTAACCACACAACCTCCCCATTCTTTCTGATAAAGGGAGTTCCCTTAAATGTATGCCCACCTGACAAGGTGGGTGACCCCCCTTTAATTTTTACCAAGAGCCCTAATTAAGGTGATACGGATAATTAATCTAATAATATTATCTTTAAAAGTGGTACTAAAGCTGGTTAAGAATCTCACCAGGTGGCGATCAGATTCCTCCTTTGGTATCTCTCGTTAATCTATATATATATGGGGGTTGATGTCAAAAAGGGCATCTCCTTTTGAATGGCATGAGATGCTTCCTTCTCGTTGATTCCCATCGGTTCGACCGTCGACACGAATGGCTCATGTATGAATTGGGTCGGTTTGGGTTGGGTTGGGCCAAGTTCTTTTCGTAGGCCGGGGTCGGGCAACCCTTGTGTTGGAAGGGACCCGGATAGAGCTAAAGTTGTACCGGAGAAAAATAGCACTCATCTGACGCTGATTGTTTGTCTCTTCTTTTTCACAGAAAATACATATAGGAATTTATGCAGTGTACTTCTGGATAAATTAAGAACTAGAATGAATGTTAGATTTATAATAAGCTCAATATATTTTGTTGGATAAGCAGGCGAATTAATGATTCAGCTGGTTTCCAAATTTATTTCAAGTAGATTTGAGAAAGAGTTCATTTATTTTAAACTCTTGTACAGTTGACAAATGACTTACCTTGAAGCCCAGATTTATAAATAAAAAAAAATGATCATTAATTTTTAACTTGTGCTGTAAATCAGTTGCTTTGCGGCAAATATTACCCAAAATATATATATACCTAAATAACAAATCATGGCGAAGAGCTTTGATGAAACTGTGAACCTACCAACTGTAGATAGGTGGGAACATGAGTAGTGATTAGCTCCGTAGATATTGGATGCATTCCTTAATAAAATGGCAGCCCATTTAACAATATGTTTCCTTCGGTCATGAAACACTTGGATGTGCAGCAATGGGCGTAGCAGCTTGCTTGTTATGAAAAAGTTATATCGGCTAATGATGAGGACATCTCCCGGCATTCCCTATGGCACGAGGCGACTCCGACTTCGTGACCCCTTGGAGATGTGGTCCTCATGGCTATCTTTATTTGTTGCTTATGTAGTTTCTTTATTTGAGTCATATCATGTGTAATTTTCCTTTATTTGAGTCCATTATCTAGGTCTTAGAGTTAATTATCCAAGTCTTGAGTCATTTGGACCCTTAGTTGAGGACATTGGGCCCAGTTAGTGGGCTTGGCCCATGGGCGCCCCCCCCTGTCTCTTGGTCTTTTGCATTTATGCACTTTGTTAGGGGGTTTTGTGCAAATGGTCCAACTCTATATAAGGACCCCCCCCTCTCCCATTTGTGACAACTTTTGATGAATTGAAAAAATTAAACCCTCAAGTATTCTCTCTCCCTCTCTCTATAGTTCTCTCTCTCTCTCTCACTACTTCTCCCTCTCTCTCTCTAAATTTCGAAATCCCCTCTCTCTCCTCCCTAATCACCCTTCTTTAAGACCCCTCCCCCTTCCCTATACACTCATTCAATTCCCCCTCCAACCCCTAGGTGGAAACCCCTTCTCCTAGGCACCCTTTCATCTTCCCAGGCACCCTTTCACCTTCCCAAGGCCACTCCCCACCCTTCCCAAGCCATATTCCTCCACCCAAGACCCCTTTCCCCTCTCCAAGGGACCCCTTCACCTCCCTAGGTCGTCCATCCCCTTCCCCTCCCTCCTAGGGTCGCACCCCCCTCCATCTCCACCCACATACACCACCACCACCTTAGCCTCCCCTCCACAAATCCATTCCAGCCCGCAGGCAGTTTCTGGCCCCAACTTGCAGAGCATTTTCCAACCCGTTCCAGGAGGATTCGGCATCCAAGCGCTTCAGCAAACTTGTGCATCCACGAGTCTTCTCCGCAGGCGAGTTGGAATCGCTCCGTTCCAAGATCGTGGCCGGCCGCTAGCTCCGTTCTACCGCGCCTGCGCACTGGGGGCTCAACCAGAAGGCCATCTCTGTTCGACCTTCGTGCAGCGGCCAAGACTGGAGGAATCGGTCATCAAACTCTTCATCAAAATTCTTCCTCCCCCTGTCAGCTTTCAGAAGCCGAAGACGGAGCATCGTTTGAACGCCGTAAGTGGAAGTTACCATTTTTATACCGCCGGGCGTTCGTTCTGCCTCCTGTCTGTCTTCCCCGACCTGTCCCCCTTCAACGGGACCATCCTGTCCACACGGACTTCAGACAGTGGCGAGGCCGGCTCCGTTGGAAAGTAGACCTCCCCACGCTTCCATCGACATCGGCCGTTTGCAAAACAGAGCCTGGGAGCGTTCGTGGCGTCCTCGGAAATCTGCTGTTCAGAAGCTGAACCTGTGCAGGTCCTGAACAGGGACCCCGTTCGGTCGATCGTGGCAGCCCGGCTCGTGCAGAACGAAAATCCATAAAATTTGAGGCGCACCCCTATTCTGTTACGAAGCCAACGACACTGACCGCGCCTCCGGCAAAATTCCAGAAAGTGTTCTACGGCTACATCAGTGACTGCTGGTCCAGAATCCCAGAACCGGACAGGTTTCGGTATCGACCGCCGGTGTGATAATTAACCAATTTTCCCCACCCCGCTTGGCCGGCTGAAGGCCCCACCCTGCGTGGTGGTAGTGTTTGGTGTAAACTCCATAACCCCCACCCCGAGATCCCCCCTCCTGCGAGAGGCGTAGTTTTGTAATTAACTAACCAGCAGGTCAAGCTACCCCGCCGCGGCGTTCGGGTGCATACCCACGCCTCCCGACGCGCCCATCGTCTCCGGCCGGGATCGGTGTCTTCACACCGATCAGGTGAGCTTCTGGTCCCTCTCCTGGTCCTCATTTACTTTGCTTAGCTAGTATCGTTTCCTTAGCTCGTTGGCGGTAATTGAGTGCCCGGACTTGATTGTTTGTGAAACCACGAGCGCACCACCGTGGCAAGTGAGAGAGCGCCACCCAAGCCCACGCCCCAGCGTGCTAGCCCGCCCATAAATTGGGTATCCCAGGCCCATTAGGGGTCAGCCATAAGCCCACCAACCGGTGGAAACCTTAGGGTCCCACCCCGGATCCTCGCCGGCATCACTCGGACCCACTGGGAGCGCATGTGCGTCGCGTGAGATAGGTCGCACGGTGAGCCGAATTGAGAGCTTGTATGCTTGTGGATGCATAGGTCTAAGGGTCATTATCATCCTAGGTAGACCGTGTCACATCAAATGGTATCAGAGCAAGTTTTAGACTTGTCTCTACTAAGTCTAGTCCTAGGGCGCATTGTCATCTAGTTCATGAATCATGGCTACCACATACCCATCCCACTCGGCCCACTACCGGGATCCGATCAACCCAATACTTTGGGACATTATTCGAGATGAGGGTGTTACCTTTGATGGGTCGCATGCTAGTGATTACCTCAAGTGGGAGGCTGCAATGGAAAGGAACTTTGAGAGGAATCGGGTATACGGACACACAAGAGTTTGTAGGGCCAAGGGACAAATTCGGGGTCAAGCCAAGATAGAATTGGAACACATAGAGGCCATAAGAAGGATTGAGAGGCAAGAGCCCATTCACTCGTGGGAAGAGATGACGAGAGAACTTAGGAAAATCTACATTCCAAAACCTTCCTACTCTTCCTACTCACACACCCCTAGCCCGAGGAGCACCACCACTACTCAATCCCAACCCGGCCAACTTAAGACCATCCATAGGACTCCGCCCCCACCACCCCTAACCGATCCCCTCTCCACATTTCGCCACCAACTCCTCTCCCTTAGAACCCAACTGTCCCAACTACCCACCCCTCCACCTAGGCCCCCAAAGACCACCACCCTCCAACCCACAAATCCCTACCAAACCCCTCCACCCCAAAGAGTTGAGAAAGTGATTGAAGTTCATGAAGCTCCCCTTGAATGGGAGGAAGAATTTGAGGCACAATGCCAAGAGTCAAGTCAGGAAAACCCAATCCCCACCAACCTTCCCCAATTAAAACTCACTTCCATAACCCTCACCGTTCAAACCCAAGTGGATCCCGTGCCCACCCCTCCACCTAGGCCCGCACCGGTCACCACCCCGCAACTCACTATTCCCCATGAGACCCATACTCCCCAAACCCCCGTAGCCCCTACTACTACCCCTCCATTATCCCCTATAAGGGATGCCCCACCCAAGATCGACCAATCCAACTGTCTTCACCCAACCCACCTTCCACTTCCAACTACAAACCTACCCCAACCTAGACTCCCACTACCTCCACTTCCAACCCCAACCCAATTCCGACCTTGCTCATCACCTTGGGGGCGCCATGCACCTACCATCACCACCCCACCCCGAACATACTCTCTCACCTCTTTGGAGGAGGAACCCATACCCGACCCCAAAGTGGTGAACACCCCGGACCCAATTCCCAACATGGAGACCACACATGTCCAAATTGAAGAAAAAAACTCACATGGTAACCTTCACCCTACACCACCCTCTCTAGATGGGACCGAGCTTATTTTAGGTGAGACCCTTGTTAGCTGGTTGATGGGTAGCCCAATTAGAGAGATAATGGCCCATGCCTACCCTCCCATGGAACAACACCTCCCCATAGTCCCTCTCTCCTCTTATCACACCACTATCCAATCCTCCTATGAGGTTGAGAGTTGGGATGACCTTCTTAAGGGCCTAGCATGGCAAATAGAGTTGACCGACATGTTGGCCACAATGGCTGACCAACCTAGGAGCGTTGACCTCCTACATCTATGTGTCGGATCCATCACCACAGCTTACACTGTAGGTTGCTACACTAGCGACCTCCTTCTAATCCTCCCTACACCGGATGAGCCTGCTGCTCTCCATGAATTAGAATTGCTTATCTCGGGTAGAGTGTCAAACCATCCCTTCCTGGCTGATCCACCCACCAAAGACTTCGGCCCAATTATTTCTTTAGAGAAGGATGACTCACCGCTACATGAGGACCTGGAGTTCCTCTCCCTAGGGGACCCTTACCATGACCCCTTTGACCCCTTCCTATGGGAGTCTAGACCCCCATGCAACCCACCCCCCTTACCCACCACCCACCCTTTCCTACCCTCACCCACCTTAATAGACCAGGCCCACTCTATTTTCCCAGACCCATTTGACCCCTATGAGAGGAAACTCCCACACCAAGCCATACACATTAGGGATGCCATTTGGGAAGGAATGCATGTGTCTAGACACACCACACCGCTTGACATGATTCATGAGTCGGGTCCATTCATTCAAATCACCCACATGACATGTAAGAAGTATGAGTGGTCTATGTACGGATGTAATGGCCCACCCTCGTTCGTCGCAAGTCTTAGGCATGAGAGAAATATTCAAGGAAGTTCGGGTTCCCCGGTAATTATCACCACCATGCATGATAGATCCATCTATGGTTGTCCTGGCCCACCTAGGTCTATTAGGGCCTACATGGCATGGCATGATAGGTCCCTTTATGGGTTTTCCGGGTCTTCCATCCCCACCCCCTTTGACAAGACGCATAAGCCTCCTAGGTCTACCAAAGTCTGTGTAGCACCACTGCATGATAGGTCCACTTTTGGTTGTCCAGGACCCCCATTATCTCCTAGTGAGTCAACATCCACAAAGATACATGAAAACATCCGCAAGCATATAGGCAAAAGCAACGAGGCTTACAAAAGGCAGGCCGATGCTCATCGTCGTCACTATGAATACCAAGTGGGAGACCATGTGATGGTGAGAACGGAGCGGCTCCTCCCAGGGCCCGCCTCCAAATTGAGGACACGGGGTTTGGGACCCTTTCGGGTTCTAAGACGGGTTGGTACCAATGCTTATGAGCTCGACTTACCTAAGGGCTTTGGGGTTCACCCCACTTTCAATGTGGCGGATCTGGTTCGCTATAAGGGCCCCACGGTGGAACCCAGTCAGGATCTCGAGCCTTTACCCCCCCTTGTGAGTGACCCTCCCGGAGCGAAACTACCACCCCGATTGAGAGGCCGACTTGAGCAAGTGGAGGCAATACTGGATGAGCAGAGCACACTTACCAGGAACAGGGTCTACCAGCGCTACCTCGTGAGGTGGAAAGGCCGTTCCCCGACCGAGGATGCTTGGGTAAGCCGAGAGGACTTGATGCGCCTAGACCCGGACCTGCTGGTGCAGTACGAGAGCCGATTGGACCCCTACTCGACGGGGTCGAGTTCTCCCCACCCCGGGGGATTTGATGAGGACATCTCCCGGCATTCCCTATGGCACGAGGCGACTCCGACTTCGTGACCCCTTGGAGATGTGGTCCTCATGGCTATCTTTATTTGTTGCTTATGTAGTTTCTTTATTTGAGTCATATCATGTGTAATTTTCCTTTATTTGAGTCCATTATCTAGGTCTTAGAGTTAATTATCCAAGTCTTGAGTCATTTGGACCCTTAGTTGAGGACATTGGGCCCAGTTAGTGGGCTTGGCCCATGGGCGCCCCCCCCTGTCTCTTGGTCTTTTGCATTTATGCACTTTGTTAGGGGGTTTTGTGCAAATGGTCCAACTCTATATAAGGACCCCCCCCTCTCCCATTTGTGACAACTTTTGATGAATTGAAAAAATTAAACCCTCAAGTATTCTCTCTCCCTCTCTCTATAGTTCTCTCTCTCTCTCTCACTACTTCTCCCTCTCTCTCTCTAAATTTCGAAATCCCCTCTCTCTCCTCCCTAATCACCCTTCTTTAAGACCCCTCCCCCTTCCCTATACACTCATTCAATTCCCCCTCCAACCCCTAGGTGGAAACCCCTTCTCCTAGGCACCCTTTCATCTTCCCAGGCACCCTTTCACCTTCCCAAGGCCACTCCCCACCCTTCCCAAGCCATATTCCTCCACCCAAGACCCCTTTCCCCTCTCCAAGGGACCCCTTCACCTCCCTAGGTCGTCCATCCCCTTCCCCTCCCTCCTAGGGTCGCACCCCCCTCCATCTCCACCCACATACACCACCACCACCTTAGCCTCCCCTCCACAAATCCATTCCAGCCCGCAGGCAGTTTCTGGCCCCAACTTGCAGAGCATTTTCCAACCCGTTCCAGGAGGATTCGGCATCCAAGCGCTTCAGCAAACTTGTGCATCCACGAGTCTTCTCCGCAGGCGAGTTGGAATCGCTCCGTTCCAAGATCGTGGCCGGCCGCTAGCTCCGTTCTACCGCGCCTGCGCACTGGGGGCTCAACCAGAAGGCCATCTCTGTTCGACCTTCGTGCAGCGGCCAAGACTGGAGGAATCGGTCATCAAACTCTTCATCAAAATTCTTCCTCCCCCTGTCAGCTTTCAGAAGCCGAAGACGGAGCATCGTTTGAACGCCGTAAGTGGAAGTTACCATTTTTATACCGCCGGGCGTTCGTTCTGCCTCCTGTCTGTCTTCCCCGACCTGTCCCCCTTCAACGGGACCATCCTGTCCACACGGACTTCAGACAGTGGCGAGGCCGGCTCCGTTGGAAAGTAGACCTCCCCACGCTTCCATCGACATCGGCCGTTTGCAAAACAGAGCCTGGGAGCGTTCGTGGCGTCCTCGGCAATCTGCTGTTCAGAAGCTGAACCTGTGCAGGTCCTGAACAGGGACCCCGTTCGGTCGATCGTGGCAGCCCGGCTCGTGCAGAACGAAAATCCATAAAATTTGAGGCGCACCCCTATTCTGTTACGAAGCCAACGACACTGACCGCGCCTCCGGCAAAATTCCAGAAAGTGTTCTACGGCTACATCAGTGACTGCTGGTCCAGAATCCCAGAACCGGACAGGTTTCGGTATCGACCGCCGGTGTGATAATTAACCAATTTTCCCCACCCCGCTTGGCCGGCTGAAGGCCCCACCCTGCGTGGTGGTAGTGTTTGGTGTAAACTCCATAACCCCCACCCCGAGATCCCCCCTCCTGCGAGAGGCGTAGTTTTGTAATTAACTAACCAGCAGGTCAAGCTACCCCGCCGCGGCGTTCGGGTGCATACCCACGCCTCCCGACGCGCCCATCGTCTCCGGCCGGGATCGGTGTCTTCACACCGATCAGGTGAGCTTCTGGTCCCTCTCCTGGTCCTCATTTACTTTGCTTAGCTAGTATCGTTTCCTTAGCTCGTTGGCGGTAATTGAGTGCCCGGACTTGATTGTTTGTGAAACCACGAGCGCACCACCGTGGCAAGTGAGAGAGCGCCACCCAAGCCCACGCCCCAGCGTGCTAGCCCGCCCATAAATTGGGTATCCCAGGCCCATTAGGGGTCAGCCATAAGCCCACCAACCGGTGGAAACCTTAGGGTCCCACCCCGGATCCTCGCCGGCATCACTCGGACCCACTGGGAGCGCATGTGCGTCGCGTGAGATAGGTCGCACGGTGAGCCGAATTGAGAGCTTGTATGCTTGTGGATGCATAGGTCTAAGGGTCATTATCATCCTAGGTAGACCGTGTCACATCAGCTAAGAGATGAGAACAACAGCTTGGCCATGGCTCGGTATTTTGAGCTCAATGGAAGAGCGAGAAACTTTCATCTGCTTCTTAGATTTCAAAGAAATGGGGGGGAATGACCGAGCATGGTAAAATACCCACCGGTAGATCAATGTGTCGTGAGACAACTAGCCCAATGTGAATCACAATACGTCTTCAAGACCAGGTTGACTTAGGGCAAATTTTAAGTATATGAGAAGTCTCGTGCATGGTGGTCCGGGTGACTTGGTCCGACTCACTCTGACGTAGGTGACTCAGATCGTACCTAGAGAGTTTCAAATCGTAAGTTCGTCGTATAGTATCAAGTCATTATGAACTATTTAAATAATAATATAATATCTAAAAATAATTTATTTTTTTTAAAAAAGTACAATAATGATATAGAAATATTCATAGATCTTGTATTTCATGGACGAAGAGATTAAACTCTATTGTTGAGTTTATTTTAAACATGCAACTCGGCAAAAGTCAGTCTGAGTTGTGTCCAAGTCAAGTCTATTTATATATCCCCGGTCAGGGAGAACCCCGTATGATACGTATCTGCGAGTCTACGAGTCGACAAATCTTACTATTTTGATAGCATCAAGATGGGGCCACCAAGAGTCTTGCACAAATTGGCTGAGTATTTGAACCGAGTGACAAATGTCTAGCCATGTAATTAATGGTTAAATATAACAAACGATTGACTATCCGACGATATCGGGGAGGATTTGCAGTAGGTGGCCCAGTGTCTGCTGCAAGATGACGTTGTTGTTCCGTGAAAAACGTGCATGCATGGTCATGCACCAAGCATTCCTATTTCAGTAATAATATCAAGTGGGTATTTCCTTTTGACTTGGAACGCTCTCTTGTGATGACTCGGCAACCTCTAAGGCCAAGAAAAAATTTGGTCCTTGATGCGGAACAGAAAACCCAAATGATGTTTCAAGAAAGCAATATGTGCTCGTCATTCCCAGCAATTGTGACATCATCAACATAAATTAGAATAGCCACAAAACTCCTTCCTTGATGAGATGTGACAAGTGAGTAGTCCACATTGGATTGCTGAAAGCCGATCCCTTAAAGATCGAGAAGGAGACTTCTTAAATCACCTTTGAGAAGCTTACTTTAAACCATACAGGGGCAAGTTTGATAACCGAGTCCGATTAACGCGTCTGTACGTGAGAAGAGAGCGGAGCTTACCGCTCTCTCTCTCTCATCTGCTCTCCTATCTTATCCACATTTACCCGCGCGTCTAACACGCCCATAAAGATTTTCAAAGTCGACAAAGTCGAGTGTCTCCTCCTCAAGAGAAACCTTGCATAATTTTCATGTACACCTCTTCGCGAAGGTCACCCTACAAAAAGGCATTATTCACATCTAATTGGTGAAAGTCTCAATTATGTACGTATTGAAGCAATAGCATAAAACAAACTGTCACTAATTTAGCAACAGGTGCAAATATTTTGTGATAGTTCAATCCTTCAACTTGGGTGTAATTGTTGACAACGAGGCATGTCTTATATCTCTAGCTTATATTTGATTTTATAGACCCGTTTGGAATAAATATGACATTTCCCAAATGGCAACGCCTCTACCATCCAAGTGTCGTTGTGTTCAAGAGCAAAAATCTCATTTTTCATTGTCTCGTGCCACTTGGGATCTTTAACAACTCGAGAAAAAGGGAATTCTCACGTTTATTTATTGCAGTGGAAAATATTACAAATGTGTTTCAATGAAAGAGAAGTTTCATTAGAAAAATCATGAATTTGATATGAAGAGATAAAGGAGTACTTGTGACCCAACCCCAGATGCCAAAGAACATCAGAGTGAGTCCTTGAAAATAGTTTGACAAGCCAAAGGTGTTTGGGAAGTGTTGGAATGGTAGATCCCATCTTGTAACGTATCTTCTCCAATCAGTGTCCTCGAAGTGAGGTCTTATATGACATAAAAATAAGGAAGAATGAAAATGGCACAATTTACTAGCAGATGAATGATTGTGAGTGAAACTAGGGATAAAGAGAGGAGATCTTTAAGAATGATACCATTGGAAAATAAGGGCATTTCAACATGGGAGGATATAGGTAAACAAGACCCATTAGGCAATCTTACTCTCTTCAAGGAACTTGTTGGCATAGCTTCTTTAAGTATAGATAGAGAAGGCACCATATGATCAGATGCATCACTGTTAACAACCCAGGTGTGATTGAGGACAAATGACTTACTAGCCAAGCTAGCAAAAATATTTGAGGGGTCACCACTAAGAGGTTGAAGGAGCTGGTTGTATTGCTGCATGTTGAGGCTTGAAATAGGTGATTGCTCTGAGTAATTTGCTGTCGCACTAATTTCTTATGTTGCAATGGCTGGCAGATGAATGATCATATGAAACATTTGCATTTATGTTCTTGTTTTAATCTGAGCAACTTTGTTGTCTCCAGTTGCTTGGTACCCGATGATCTCATAGCAGTGTTCCTTTGGGTGATCCAATTTCTTGCAATAGCCACATCGTGATCTACCAATATTAGAGATGCTTCTCTACTGTTGATTAGGCCCCCTAGTTGCTAAGGCCTTGGCCTCTACAGCTGGTGCTCGTGAAGATGCTAGAGTTTGTTGTTTTACTGCTTGCATAACCATTGAGTAAACTTTGCTCAAGTAAGGAAAAATCTCATTGCTCAATATTTGAGATCAAATGGTATTAAAATTGTTATTTAAACCAAGTAAAAGTTGATGAACCATCTCAAGTTCATGTGTGGCAAACATTCCTTTGTCACTTTGCCACTCCACAAGTGCATTTTGGGATGGTGTCGTATAACTACAACTCATCCCATAATACCTTAAACTTGGAAAAATATGCCATTACTATATAATTATCTTGTGCTAAAAGAGAAACATCTCACTTAAGCTAATGGACCCAAGGGACATTACCTTGTGAAAGTGCTCCTCAAGATCCACCTAGAGTTTTTGAGCAGTGTTGGTGTAGGCTACACTTTCACACAGATCACGAGCAATGGCATTGAAAATCCATGAAATGACCATGGAGTTATGTTTGGTCTAGGCATGCACATCTAGATATTCTTCATTCGGCTTTGTGAGTGAACAATTAACAAAGCTGCAGAGGCGAGAAAATAGTCTCTCGAACATTGTATCACACTTTTAATATTTGTTTGTTGGGGAAAGATCATCTTGCCGCCCGTGGAAGCCTGCAATCACCAGAGAAATGGCGTCAAAAGGAGCCCCGGGCGTTATCCCAGGGGACAACCCTCTGATACTTTAGTCAGAACCTTGGAGGACGGGGATTAAGAAGAGACGGAGGAAAGAGAGAGAGAGCCGAGAGGGGACTGGTCAAGCATGGAGTGGTGGTCAGGCTTCCGAAGGGGTGCTTGCCACACCCGGTAAGCGCTCAGAGAGTGCTCGCTAGGCGGAAAGGGTGCTCGGAAGCTAACCGGAGCTCTAATCTGCAGAACCCGCTCTCGGGACTTGATAGCGTAGCGTGTGTCAGAGTCCATCCTGCAGTGTCTGTCCCCTCTCCCTTTCTGGGCCGGAGGTCCATTTATAGGGGTTGTCCTGCCTGTGGAGGCCTATCCCTTAGCAGGGAAGGGTGTGACTCGTGGGGTAACATCTCGCAGCGATCGTGGGGAGTTTCCCGTTGAGTGTCCGTTCCTCCGGAGTCGGGCGGCCTTTAGGCAAGTCTTATGGCACCCGTAGGGTGTGCTCGCCTTTAGTGGAGTCGAGGTCGATGATGGCGGGGGTAACCTTCGGTCGTCGGAGGGTCACCCGGTGTCCGATATGCCTGGGTTGATGCCCGTCGTGGACAGGCAAATCCGATGACCGGCCCTCTTGGGCTACTTGTCACGGGCCGTGACTGTCGGGGATCCATCAGGTGGCTTACAGACCTCGGGCCGACACGAGCCTGGCGTCGATGGGCCTTTCATGGGCCATGCCGATTTTACCCGCCTCAAAAGCCAATCTTGTTCTTCGCATGGAGAGCATTCTGCATCACTCTCTTCTAAGTGGCATAAGTATCTCCATTTAGAACACAAGAAATAAAAATCATTCCTAGGTTATTAGGAGGATGCAAATAATATGGAGATTCTCGATTAGTTGCATCTCTTTGGTTGACAACTCCCCCTGACAAAGTACTTGGATGCATAGTCTCTCGTTAACTCTATCTCTCTACCAAAGACGTGTGAAATATCTCTTTGATTTAGGGACAAGGATAACTCAAGTTATTCCTGTGGAACAGTTTGTCCTAAATAGAGAAGCCTTTGGCTCTAATACTAAATGGGTTATCGTCGAGATTTGATTTGTTCCAACTATGGAGGAGGTTTTTGTGGAGGGAGTTAACCCAGAGTTATCCTTGAGTTGATCTAGATTAGCAAACCCTCAACCAAGCCACTTTTCAACTTAACCATGAAATATCCCAGAGACATCCCTGAATCAAAGAGGTGCTAAGGCCTCATTTGGTAACACTTATAAGAAAAAGGGATTTCCCGTAATCACTTTGTCCACATACCGTAATCGATAAGGGTTAGATTTTGAAAAAAATGTCAATAGTGTTTGCTTACCGTTTCTTACCTTTTCAAATCCGGAAGTGGACTCTCCTGGGTGTTGGGCTCAAAAGATTGTTTTGACCGTCCTTCTCTCTTTTCTCTCGGATGAACAATAAATGGGAATATAATGAATAGAGTTTACTATTCTCGCACCATTTCATGATTCATTCCCAATCGTATGAACAATTCTCTTTCTTCTCTCTCTCCTCTCTTACCATCATGTAGTGGCTGCCACAGTGACAGCAGTAGCAGCTACAACAATGACAGTGGCAGCAGTAGCAGTTGCACCGATGGTAGCAATAGAGGCATTGAGGTCGTGATCTAGGCAGGGGTTTGATACCAGGGAGAGGCAGGGTAGGGGTAGGTGACGCCATGAGCTAGGGTGGCAGAGGTGGCGTAGGGTGACGACAGTGCCGCTGGGTACCCGATGACAACGGGCTTGGGGGGTTGTGTGAGAGGCTAGGGTTGCTGTAGATGGGGGAAATGGGGAAGAAGAGGCTCGGGCTATGAGAGTGGGGTCAACATGGTAAATTTTCTTTTCAGAATCCTCCCATCACCCATGGAAGTGGCCCTCGGGTAACCTCTCCAACTTCTAGGACACTCGCACGCATGAGTGTATGTTCTCTCTCCTCTTATAATCCCTCGCTCCTCAAGCCAAGGGAGGCAAACGCGATTGGGAAATGCTCAAATCTTGTTGGTGATTGTAATGATTAGAATCCACTCGTAAAGCATTTGCAAATGTAGCCTAAGACCTTGTTTGGTAACTAAATGGGTCATAGATTATGGCCTAGAAATTTTCAGTCATTTAAAGTTCTACTAAATGTCTAAATGTCACATCAGATTATTCAAAAGTCATAATCTAACTTTTTAGAGAGAGATAGGGTGAAAAGACTCCACTTTTCATAATCGATCTCTCAAAAGCTACTTTTCATTAGATTATTCTCACTCTAAAAGATTATGAAAAAGTCATAATCTTATTGAGTTTTCAAACTAGGCCTAAGTCATCTATACATTAAATTCCAATCGGCACCCATGACCGATGAGAACATATATACAAGTTGGTCGACTTCTCATTTAGAAGACCAAGTTTTAATCTACCTTATTGTGTATGTGATTATGGTTCTTACTTTTGCTCTAGGGAAAATTGTCCAAAGACACATTGAAGAAAGAGAGGTAGATGATCAGGGATGGGAAAAATTGTCCAGAGACACATTGAAGAAACAGAGGCAGATGATTAAGGATGGTAGTTGAGCGCTCCATCCTACAACCCAATTAAGCCAAACAAGGTTTCATAATACTTGGCTGGCCTGATTTTGTTAAGAGTAATACTTGTTGGAGACTAGGTTTCAAGCAAGTATTAAATTTGGGCTAAGTAGCTAGCGTAATATTGAGTCCACAGCCCACCAAAAGTTCAACAGGTAGTATTCGAAATATATATAATTTGATTGACAATTCGATGGCTCAAAAAAATGAAAAAGTAA
The DNA here is from genome assembly GCA_022559845.1 of Amorphophallus konjac. Lineage (NCBI taxonomy): Eukaryota > Viridiplantae > Streptophyta > Magnoliopsida > Alismatales > Araceae > Amorphophallus > Amorphophallus konjac. The sequence continues at coordinate 79,700 of JAHNEJ010001932.1, forward strand.
AGATTTTATGTCTTAAATGGGTCAAAAGTAATCACCCCATTGTTTATCTTTTTTTATTATTCTTTTGAGTGATCATCAATCAAATTGTACGAAGATGTATCTAGAATTGGATCCGACATCAACAATTTTTTTTGAAAAGAGTTAGCTATCGTAGAGTAGTTGCATCGTAAGTAATGCTGCAATTGGAACTCTATTGGAGAGTCATCACCGTCAAGGGACTCAAGGATGCCAAGAGGCTCACTGTTGAACATAGGTTGCCCACTTAGTGCGACTCGCATTGACTCAGGCATGTCATATCATGTCTGGGCTGAACTGAGACAGTTGATTCAGTGCGAGTCACACCCCAATCGCTTCGAGTCAAGTCAAAATCTCTTTAAGTCATGCAATATCATATCATATCTCGACATGACCAAGTCGATACGTATTGCCAAGTCAACGAACCCTACTGGTCTAGCTATTTGCATAGAGCCGTCTCGTATCTCCAACACCCACACCATGACAAGAATAAGGACTCTTTGATATCCCACTTCTTCTATATACTACAACTCCTCTCCATCCTAGGGAAACAAACGAGCTAAGTTGAGCTAACCACCATGCTGTTCAAGCTTGGTTCATAATTTATCATCGAGTCGAGTTCCCTTTTAGTATGAGTTATTTGAATAATAAACGAGTCGAGTACTGTTTTGTTCAAACTCAGTTTGATTAATGTAGTGGTCGAGATTGGTTACCCAAAGCACGAACCACACCTCCAAAGATTTGCTTGATGAGGGAAGAAAGGAATGTTCGACGGGAAGGGACCTGCAGCTATGGGTAAATGGTTAAAAGGATCCCTGAGAGTTACCCCAGAGGACAAACTTCTGACGATCAAGTTAGATAACTGATGGGACAAAGACGAGCACTTGAGAATAGAGGGAGAGAGGGAGACCAGAGCAGGAGAGTAAGAGATTGAGGGGGTTAGGTCGCATACCTCTCTGGTCGTCGGGCGACGGTCCTATTTATAGTGTCATCATGGGGTTGAGCGTTCCATTTACTGGGTTTCCGTGGCCAGAGGAGTCTTGAGCCACCTTGCTTGCGTGCCTGATGAGGCAAGGAGGTGTGGGCGCTGGCTCACCATTCCCCTGTCGAAAGGGGTAGCTCTGCCATTAATCCGGCAGGGCTCGCCAGAGGCGTGTGGCTGACGTGTTAGGGGGAGCGACATAGGCGGCATCCTCTCTTTTTCCTTTGCCAGAGTGGTGTATCTCTCATCATTAATGCGCTACTGTGGACATGCTTCGTGGCCGCTGACGGGGGAGGTGCACGCAAGTACGGCACCTGAGCTTGGGCCTGTGCATGCTGGGCTAGATCGCTGGGCGTAAGCCCAAAGGACCAGACTTGCTTGGTGGGCCACCTAGGTGGGCCTTACTGGGCCTGCAGACATTACCCTCCTCACTAACCCCCCACTCCCGAGTAGTGAGGGAGTTCGGCACTCGGTGCTCGGGAGGACTTGGGAGGTTCGTCTTCCACTGAGCTTTGGCAGTTCTTAGGTGTCTCAGTTCTCGAACCGTTACATCAGCGCTAGCGGAGCTGCAAAGGGAGTCACTTCATAACTCGTTACGGGGCTCAAGGCCTGCATGCCTATGCCAGCCAGTGAGAGGCCTCCTTGTGTCCCCCAAGGGTGCCTCCTACTTTCTATAAATAGGGGTCTTTAAGAGGGGCATGGTCGGTAGAGGTCCCAACAGTTCTTCAGGGAGACCTTCTGTTGGCCGGAGAGATGGCGAGCCGAGCATAAGAGTCATCTTCAAGCACATAGGAGGGGTTGCCTAAGCATCCGCGCCTCAAAGAGAAGCCCTTGCCCAAGGCAAGCTCGTTGCAGGGCGTGCATGAGTAGGGAGACTCTACTGCGTTTCGGAGGGGTTACATGGCGAGCTGGCAAGCGACCTTGTACAAAGTTCACCGATTGTATGCCTTGAAGGGGTGTTAAGCATCACCCCTGATTTTTATGGGCATGAGTCTGATGACTAGGACAGCCATTTGTACTCCCCTCCAAAAAGTAATGAATGGTTCTCCTTATTTCTCACTTTCCTACGTATGTGGTCACCATGCTCTTCATGTGTTTTCTTTTCTTTTTCCTTGGCTAGCTGAGGGCATCATCTTGCAAGAGTCATGAAAGAGTAGATGGTGAAGGCCATGGGTTGTATAGGCCTCGACACTCGCCATGGCTCGTTAGCACCAAGTGGGTCAATAGATGGAACCTCCCCGAGTGCTGGTGAGAGGCACGTTGGTCCATAGTCATGTGTTAGACTAGATGGATCCTCTCCGAGCTCAACCAGGTGGCACAATGGTCCATAGTTGATGGATGTAGCCTTTGACAGATGAAACCTCTCTGAGCATTGGTGAGAGGCACTTGGTCTGTAGTCTAGTTCTAGACTAAATGGGACCTTCTCTGAGCTCAACCGGGTGGCACAATGTTCCATAGTCGTGGGCATAGTCAATAGTCTGTTGTACTGGGGGGCCAGTTGGTCACTTCTCTCGAAGGAGCTGACTAGTCAGTCCCCCATTATAGGGCTTGTCGGCCTAACTCTTGGCGAGCGGCTCGGTTGGCCAACCAAAAGACGTACGTCACGAAGGCGAGAGTTCGAGGGGGTGGAATGTCCTTCCCTCCTGAAGAGAATTATAAGAAGACTCGTCACCCCGAGCTCAGGAGGTATGAAGATAACCCCCATCAGTTTCGAGGGAGCTAGGTAGACAGTTCTCCCCCGGGGTAGAGCTGGCAAGTTAGACTCTCCTTGGGGGTGCAAGTCACCTATAGGATCCCTGCAAGTACAATACGAGGGATGTGATAACACAGTGGGATCTGTGCCCTTTATCGATAGTAGGCCTTAAGGTTTATAGAGTTTTAGGTGCGGGGGACTTCTCGACCGTCCAGGGTGGAGAGCCTATAGGCACCCTTTCCAAGCACCTCTGTTACCTTGTACAAGCCTTCCCGATTAGGGGCAAGCTTTCTCGCCGTCGCTCGAGGGTCGGCAACACTAGCACATCGCAGGATCAGGTCGCTAGGGAGGAATAGGCGTTCTCGTACCCGAGCATTGTAGTACTGGGCCAATCATTGCTGAAAGGTGACTAGGCATGCTCGGGCTCATTCTCTATCCTCGGTCAGCAAGTCCAGGTTTTCTCGGAGAGCCTGGTTGTTGCATGCTTCGTCAAACTGGCTGACCATGAGCGCAGGGTTGCATATCTCCACTGGATTTACTGTCTCTACTTCGTAGGCTAGGTGGAAAGGGGTCTCACCCGTGGCCATGCGAGCAGTGGTACGGTGCGCGCATAGAACGATGGGTAGTGTATCTACCCATGATTCGTCATCCTCATGCAGTCGGTTCTTGATGCCTTGCAGGAGGGTCCTGTTCGCATTTTCGACCAGCGTGTTGGCTTGGGGGTGCCCCTCCAAGTTGTAATGGCTCTAGATTCCCAGCTCCGAGTACTTCTCTTAGAAGTGGACATTATCAAATTGTCGGCCATTGTCAGTGGTCAGCACCCGTGGTATGCCAAACCGGCAGATGATGCTCCTTAGGGTGAATTTCTAGGTTGCCTCACTAGTGATCTTGGCGAGCAGTTCTGCCTTGACCCACTTAGTGAAGTAATCGATAGAGATGATCAAGAACTTCTTCCGCCCCTAAGCCTCTAGGAAGAGACCGAGGATGTCCTCTCACCATCGGGCGAAGGGGCGAGGTTCCATCAGGTTGTGGAGTGGGGTCGCCTGTTGGTGATGAAGGTGTCCGATCCTCTAGCACTGGTCACATCATCATGCATAATCAAGGCTATCCTTTTGCATGGTAGGCCACCAAACCCTTGGCGAAGAAAGCTTCTGGTGAGCGCTTGTCCTCTGATATTTAGAGCCCTTGTGGGTCTTGTGGATGACTTACTCAGCTTAAATAAGCACTTGAGTAGTGGTAGAAAGAGGGAACGCCTATAAAAGCATCTGCCATTGACAAAGAAGCGGGTTGCCCACACTTTGACTCATCTTGCCTCCGACCAATCATCGGGGAGTTGTTGTCAGATGAGGTAGTTGAGAATGGGGTCTATCCAAGACGGCTCATGGTCGATGGTGTTGATCTGTGGCTCTGAGTCCCCGATGCTCGGCCACTGGAGTTTCTCAACCAGGACTGACTATGAGCCGGTCAGTGTGGTAGACAAAGTGAGGCATGATAAAGCATCAACCCAAGCGTCCACCACTCTCGGGATGTGTATGATCTTGAAGTACTCGAGGCCTGAAGAGGCCTCGTTGACTTTATAGAGTTAGCTGGACATGGCAAGTTCCCTGGCCTCGTACTCCTCCTTGACCCGGTTGGCAACCAGAAGCAAGTCATTAAAGGCTCGGAGGTGGAGGGCTCGCAAGTGCTTGGCCATTTGTTGCCGGAGATAAGGGCTTCATACTCAACCGCGTTGTTGGTGGCCGAAACATTGAAGCGTAGCATGTACTAGATCTCGATCCCCTCGGGAGAGGAGAGAACCAAGCCGGCTCGACTGCCGCTCGAGCAATGAGATCCATCGACGTAGAGCTCCCTGATGGGCTTCACTGGCGAGGTCGCGTCCCCCTCATCAGGGAGGATGCACTCGGCCATGAAGTCAGCTAACGATTGGGCTTTGATGGCCATCCTCGGGTAGAAGTGGATGCCAAACTCCCCAAGCTCGATGGCCCATTTAACCAGCCTCCCCGAGGCATCAAGGTTCTGGAGTACCAACCACATGGGCTGATCGGTCGGGATCTCGATCGAGTGGGAGAGAAAGTAGGGTCGCAGTTTACACCGGCCGTCACTAGGGAGAGAGCGAACTTCTAGCCTCGAGAGTACCAAAACTTCATTCCCTAGAGTGCCTTGCTGATGTAGTATACAGGCTTCATCACTTCATTATCCTCTCGGGTGAGCACGGCTCTAAGTGTGCTCGGCATTATGGATAAGTGGAGCAAAAGTTTTTCATCGGGTAGGGGCTTGGAGAGAACATGTGGCGAGGTGAGATACATTTTTACTCTTCAAAGGCATCCTCACATTCATGGCTTCAGTCGATATATCCTTTTTTTCTCCCGTGACCTGTGTGCTCACTTGATCAGCTTGAAGAAAGGCAAGCATCACTCAACGGCCCTGGAGAGGAAGCGACTATTGGCTGCGACGCTGTCGGTGAGGCACTGTACATCTTGCACTTGCTCAGGTCACTTCATCTCTAGGATAGCCTTGATCTTCTCCGAGTTAGCTTCTATCCCGCAGTGGGTGACGAGGAAGTCGAGGAACATGCTGGAGCATACCCCGAATGCACACTTGTTCGGGTTCAGCTTTAGGTTGTACCTCCGTAGTCTCTGCGAGGTCCCCCAAATGCTTAGTCGCACGGAGGATCTTGACAAGGATGTCGTCGATGTAGATCTCCATGTTGCAGCCGATCTGCGAGTCGAACATGCGGTTGACCAATCGCTAGTACGTGCCCCCCACATTCTTCAGACCGAACGACATCCTAATATAGCAGTAGAGGCCATGGTCGGTGATGAAGGCGATCTTGTCTTAACGGGCCCATGCATGCTGATCTGGTGGTACCCTCAGCACATGTCCAGGAAGCTCAGCATCTTCGACGAGTTAGTTGATGCATGGCATGGGGAAGCTATCCTTGGGAGTGGCTTTGTTGAGGTCGGTGTAGTCGACACACATGCGCCACTTTCCATTGCTCTTAGGAATGAAGATAATGTTAGCAATCTACTCTGGGAACTGAGTAGGCCTTAGTAGTCCGAGCGGAGCTTCTCGCTCACCTATTCTCAGATGTTGGCCCAGACTATGAGTAAACAAGAAGGGGGGGTTGAATTGTTTACCGCCAAATCGCACAGACTGATGCAACTATTAAATGATGTTCAATTAAGTACATGAATCAAGCGAATTGATAAAGCAAGGTTCTCTCCACTCACCGTCCACAAATTCACACTCGAGAAGATATTCAACAATCACAATATATAAGATCAATCAACCACAGAGTGCACAGAAGATTTTTAAGGTGGCTCGGCGAGACCTACACATCTACCTACGTCCACTCCTCACCAACTTGGTGAGGCTTCACAAACTTTAAAAGAAGCAATCGGAGATAGACTCTCCTACACACCACGGAGATAGCGTCTTCTACACACTCACACGCTACAAGACGTAGCAAAACTCCACACACTGCACAAGATGCAGCACAATGTCAACAAGACGTTGCTCACACGCAGCTCACACACACATCACAAGGAATCATCAAAAATATTCAAAAGATATACAAGTTCAGATTATGCAGAAATTAAACTTAGATGTAAATTAGTCAAGGAGACTTAGGGAAATAGTGGAGATTCACTTTCTCTTGTAGGTTGACTCGTTGGACTGCTCTTTGTTGAAGTTGAAGCGATTGATGCCCAAATCTAATCCTCGTATCTGGATCTTCCAATGAAGCAGATGTAGCCGCAGCACCCTGATTCGAAGTAGATGAAGATCTGGCACTCCGATATTTGACCTAAGGGGTTGAGATTGAGGGAAGATGAGGTAGAAGGTTGCCTACGTTCTCCTTTTCCTCCTGCTTCACATGTACGCATGAAAAAACAAGAAACCCTTAGATAAAAAGCCCCAAATTCGCAGCACTAGTATATGTAGCAAAGAGAGTGCTCAAATGACATAGATGCCCCTTCTAGAACCCTCCAAAATCACCCTAATAGGTGTGTCAATGGTGCAGGGGTATTGTGGTAAAAGAAGACCCCAAATAAGGCTCACATATGTGGGTTCCGGAGTGAAACGGGAAGCACGTTCGAAGAGCAGAAAATGGGTCGGTCGACCGATTCTGGGAGGCGGTCAACCGGCCTAGAACCTAGTTCTATTTAAACCCCTGTACACAGAAGAGGCGGTCGACCACCCCTCAACTTCCGGTCGACCAAACTGGAATGAGTTCTATCTGGCCAGTGGGCTATGAACAATCGATCGACCAGTTTTGAATGGGCGATCGACCGGTCCTGCTGGGGTTCTATCTTGGCCAAGGTTGGGAACATCATGTCGACCTGCCCTCCATAGGAGGTCGACTTAAGCATGAGGTTTTCTGTCTGGCCACTAGAAATATGTAGGAAATCACTTTGAAAACCCAATTTTCCACATCATAAAAACTAAAATCAATTATTATACATTTATGGAATATAAAACCAACATTCAATTCCAATTTCATCAAGATTTGTATAAAATAGCTTAAGCACTTCCTAAAGGTTTAGAAAACAGCAATTAAAGCCCCTTAAACCCTCAAATGCTCAATGAAATAAAAGTAACCAATTTTCCTTGATTCCGGAGGACTTAAGCTAATGTTTGAACCTGTAAAACACAAAATTACCAAGTTAGTATAGATTTGGAACTCATATTAACTCCTCCTTTGTAACTAGCATTGTTTGAATGAAAGAGGACACTATAGTATGCAAACCAAGCTAGAACACTATCATCTCTACTCTCGTGATCTCAAGGATTGAAATGTGAGTTTAAAACACAAAATCTTGCACATTCATGAGCTTATCAAATTAGTAATTCAAACACACCACTCACATTGATTTGTTTTGCCGAAACTAAAGATATGAACAAAATTAACACTAGCTAAGACACACATGTTTTGTAATCATCAAAGCCAATATGTCCAAAATCAATTAGGGAGTCCAACATCAGATGATCACTTGTTGCTCGGGGTTGCAGTGGCGCCTCCGCTGCTGCACCGGGCGACAGTTTGGATCCAACTTGAGTTGGTAGGGCACCACTTTGGTGGGAATGCCGGGGAGCTTACCCTTAGACCAAGCGAACATGCCTTGGTTGGCTTCCAAGAAGTGTCAGGTAGGCTTCTCATTCCTTGGCAGATGGAAGGGAACAGATCCGTAGCATGCGGTTGGGGTCCTCATCGACTTGTACAAGGAATAGATCCTCAGCGGGGGCTCCTCCACTAGGACCAACCTCATCCTCCAGACAATTCTTTTTGGGCGGACCCTACTCGGCTGCTATGATGACCCAAGATCCAAATACCGGGAGGGACCCAATACCATTCGAATCCTGGCCCGTCGCCCACGAGTCGGAGGGCTCAGAAGGGCTAAAAGGAGTGTGGAGGTACAAAGAAATAGGAAATAAAGAAGGATAATTCAATAATTAATAGAAATAAATAAACTAACTACATCAGAGTCCAGTCCAACAAACGTATAGTCTACGGCAGAGAAGCATACCCAACACCGAGTGAACACTCGGCCTGGCGAGCTGGCAACTAATAACCTCCGCGCAACACCCTCAAATCTCGAGGAAGAACCACCGCACCTGAAAAGCAGGGGTGAGCCTCCTATCACTGGCTCAGTAGGGGTCCCGCGGAACCCCAACCGTAAACAACGACGATAGCGGAAAGCAGCAACAACAACTGGAATAGTAAATTGGTGGCCGGTAAAAACTCGGCACTATAGCTACTCCTACTGTACCAGAGAACACGCCCCGATCTGACAGTCGGGGGACTACCAGACTATTAGAGAAACCCTGGCTACGCTACCAGAAGAAACATCACGACAACACTATCGTGGAGGCCCGTCTCACAGACAAAGGCCCAACCCAAAACCACGCGATCTGGGTAGACACGATCACGACCTCGCCGTCGTGAACCCTACACCGTCTAGGAAAAATCCTCGATGACGCTCACCGAAAACCCTAGACCTCTACCTCGGGAAACCACCTAGAAACTACATGTAAATCCACGTCTCACAGACGGGAAACGAAAACTCGAGTCACAAGAAACTCACGTCATGTGACGGGAGCACTGGCCACTAGAAGCAAGGCCGGATGCGTCCACTGACGGCTTAGTCCACAGTCTCAGGTGTCTCCCTACGATGCCCCAGGCGGAGACAGAGACACTGCACAGTAACTAGGAACACAAGACAAGGACTAGTTGGGGTCGCGCTCGTCAGCGCGGGTCTGACGTCCCGAACCAAGTGTGCACACACAGTCCATCCGCTCTAAGTCGGGTCCTCTAGCTAGTTTCCCCCCTAGCCCGGACACAGGCTGCAAAGGCGAGGGGCCCTACGGTAACCAGCCTAAAAACCATCTCTCTCGGGTAAGCCGCTCCACCACTCCCGGGTGGGTCAGTACACGCGAGCTGCAAGAAGGCTATGACCAGTGGGAGGTCACTAAACGTGAACGCGAAAAGTCACACACGCACCCATCGCGAGTAACACGAAGTACCAGGTGGCCCAGGGCCATCGACTCGGGACAACCATCTAAACCTACTAAACTTAACAGTCCTTGAGTCACAAGACTTGGGTCAAGACCGTTGCACCAGGACAGCTCCACGCCGTCAATCTGCCCTAACCCTAGGGTCAGAAACCTCGGCACGAAAACTCACGAGGCAGTCCACAACTGCCGAGACCATTCCCTCATAAAGGGAACTCAAGAGACCTCCAGCTCCAGACTGGGAGACTGGACTCACAGTTCAAGGCCAAACTCACGGCCCCCACGGAAAACACTTCCCGGAAACCAATGACGTGCGGGAATAGTCCACCGCACTCATGCCCCCACGGAATAGTCACGGAAGCGCGGAACACAGGGTCACCCGGACCCTCCAAACTCATGGGCACACTAATCGAGGTAACACGGTACCTCCAGACACCCTAAAAACATGGACACAGAACCCACAGGGTGTCCTGGACATCCACAAGACCGAAGGTCGACCACTGGGTCACAACCGGGTCGACCGAAGGCCAACCCAACGTAAACGGAACACAACTAGTGCGGAAAATAGGGTGGCGGTCCTCCTTGGACCGTCACATCAAATGGCGGTCCTCAGCTGGACCGCAAACCCAGCTTAGCGGTCCTCTCTGGACCGCAAGCCACCAAGTAGCGGTCCACTCTAGGCCGCTACCCGCGAGGGACACCAGGAAAAGAAACGATCCTCCCCAAGACCGCAAGCCCCTAGTGGCGGTCTTGGCGTGACCGCTAGCATCACCTAGCAGTCAGTCGCAAGGCTGCTACTATACGGGGATCCAGACGATGAGGTAGCGGCTAGACCTTGACCGCCACCGCCAGAGAAACGGTCATCGCTTGACCGCTACCCCAGGTAGCGGTTCATCATGAGACCGCAACTCGCAACCGACTTACTGGGCCAGGAAACGGTCCCCACTTGACTGCCTTCAAAGGTAGCGGTCCCTGGTACAATCGCTACCTACTCTTGAGCCCAAAAACGGCGAGTACGGTAGAAAACCCCATTCAACGCCCCGTTCACACCCATGTGAAGGGAAAAACAAGGGGAAACCATTCCCCAACCTCTCTAGCACTGAGAGGACCCATTCAAACCCCAAAAATACGATCAAAACACTAAATCCGGCTCACACCCTAAAATCACACATTTTAACCCCGGTGGAAAACTAAATCCACTTGGCTCGCCTCGGGCTACCAAATCGTATGGAAATGAAGTACTCGATCTAGGGAACCATCCCCCTACCTCCACCGAAGATTCCGCGCACGGAGGACGCCGATCCGCCAAGAAAACGCCATTTGACCCGCCGCCGACTCGCGATCCCATGAACTACCTCCACCATCATGATCCTCATCCCGTACCCATCGCTCCACACCCCACGAGCATCGCCGTCCCGTCCTCGCCGCCTCCGTCGGCCGCCCAGAGTGAGAGGGGGAGAGGAGAGAGCGTGAGAGAAGAGAGAGGGCGAGGGAGAGAAATGAGAGATGGGGAGAGAGAAAAAGGGTTGGGTTAATATATAAAATCTAAATTTTCCAGAAAATATGAAAAATAGGGAAAAATACTCCCCACGATCCTCGAAAAATGCACTGGTAACGTCCCGGAGTCGGAGAACGTAATGGTTTGCCCTATACGGGATTCCGAAGGTCCGACAGGCAAAAACACGCGTAAACCGTAAAACCTAATCCGGGACCCACGAAAGCGATCCGAAACTCACGGATCCAGATCCGAAAAATATCTGAAAAACTCGGGGCATTACAGCCCTCCCCCCCTTAAAGAAATTCCGTCCTCGAAATTCAAGACTAGCACCAAGCCCTAGGGGAGAACACCTTAACCAACTGACAACGATGTCAGAGCACCAGCACAGAAAATCTTGATTCTTGCGAAAATACAGATCCTGAGGGACACAGCCATACCTTAATCACGAGCAACACCTTGCTCCGCACACAGCACACATCGATCATCAGAGCAGGCATAACATAAAAGCACAAGTCTGGCATGACCTCAATCACAACAAAAACCACTCACGGCACCGCTGCCACAGTTTCGCTCACCGAGGAGACACAGTCCTCGTTACGAGAAACAGCCACCGATCAACCCATGGTCGGCGGACCAATCAAACATCAGCTTCTCTACCAGCTGACCACCACAAATCCATTGGCTCCATGCCAAGGATCAACTCACACCTGGCAAGCCGAATGCCAACAACAGCACAGGACCAGCCCTGTAAGAAGATAAAACTTCCAACAAAGCCCATATCCAATCCAGGAAGAGCACATCACGGAAACGGACACCAAAGGCCTTGCTTACACACAGCTCTCACCGTTCTCGAACCACAACCACCAGCATCTACTATCTGTGAAAGACCATCCATCGGTCACCAGACACTCGCCAACGGGAAACCCTTGACTTACTCAGCTTCTTCCTTCGTTCCTAGTCCTTCACCAGGTCTGAAGGGTACATTCCAAATTCCGTCAGGCCATCCGTTGACTCTAGCACAGACCATCACCACATCTCGAGCCAAACCTCACTCGGATACCTCATCCAGACCTATTCCTACGCCAACTCTACTGTAATGCCCCGGGTTTCTCGGATCTGGATCCGTGGGTTTCGGATCGTCTTTCCACTGGTTGCGGATTGTGTCCGAGTGAGATTCGGACTTTTATATCAGATTTTTGGACCCATTGGTGGTGTACCCGTGAATTTCCTTGGGTCCATGGCGTTGTGTGGAGTACGTCGATATTTTTCTGGAATTTTTGAAGCGCTTGTGTGGGTCCCGGGTCGCGTTCTAAGTTTTACGCGTGTTTTTCGTATGTTAGACCTTTGGAATCCCGTGTAGGGTGAACCGTTGCGTTCTATGACTCCGGAAAATTACCACTGCGTTGTGCGTCTTCCGAGGATCGCGGGGAGCATTTTTCCTATTTTTTGGTATTTTCAAGAATTTCTGAGTTTTCTATTTAAACCCCCCCTTTAACCTCTCTCTCTCCCCTCTCATTTTCTCTCCCTTTTCCCTCTCTCTTCTCTCAAGTTCTCTCCTCTCCCCCTCTCACTCCGGGCGGTCGACGGAGGTGGCGAGGGCGGGGCGGCGTGGCTCGTGGGGCGTGGAGCGACGGGCACGGGACGAGGATCGTGATGGTGGAGGTGGTTCGTGGGATCGTGAACCGGCGAGGGTTTAAACGGCGTTTCTTCCTGGATCGGCGTCCACGGCGCGTCGAATCTTCGGTGGAGGTAGGGAGATGGACCCTCAGCTCGTGCATTTCATTTCCCACGGATTTGGTAGCCCGAGTCGAGCCGAGTGGGGTTCTTTTTGCATTTTGGGGAAAAAACCATGTTTTTGGAGAGTGAGCTCGATCTACGGTTTTAATGTGTTAATCGGTGGTTTGAGGGCATCGTTGAATGCCTAGGGGCTTGGGGAATGATTTTCCCTTTGTTTCCCCTTCACCTGGGGGTGAACGGGGCGTGGAATGGATTTCTTCATGGTTTTCGCCATTTTCGGGCCCGGACTGAGAACGCGCTCGCCCAGGTGGGCGCGTTCTTAGATATCACGCCGCCCCGATAGAGCACGTTCATCGGAGAAGATGAATAGTAAGGCGGTTCTTATTGCGCTATAGGAGTATAGCGCGTTCATCCCTATCGTGTACAGGTGGGTAGAGCATTCTGGTTGATCGCGCTATATAAGTATAGCGCGTTTTGTCTTGTCGCGCTATAGGAGTATAGCGCGTTCTGTTCTGAACGCGCTATATGAGGGTAGCGCGATCTTGAGGGCGACTAGTCGGGCAGCCCAGGGCGGGTGGTCTATGGCTGATCGTGCCTCCCTTGACCGTGTGTGTCTCGGACACCCCATGGAGTTCCGTGATCGTGTCTTTGGGTGTCCGGAGGTTTGTCTACCTCGATTAGCGTGCCCACGGGTGTGTGTGTTCCGGGCTTTTGTGTTACGCTGGATCGAGTCACCGTGGACCGGTGTGACTGTAGTGGGGTTTCCCCCGCATGTCGTGAGTTCTCTCGAAGATGATTCCCAAGTGGGCCACGTGTTTGGCCTTGGACTGTGAGTTCAGTCATCCAGCTTGGGGTTGGAGGTTTCCCGCTTTTTCCTGAGATGGGGAATCGGCGTGGCGGATCGTGTGCTGCCTTGGGAATCATGCTTCTGTGCTTTTCACGTGGGCCATGTGTGTGGCCTTGGACTGTGAGTCCAGTCACCCAACCTGGGGATGGAGATCTCTTGTGTTCCCTTTTGAGGGGATGGTCTCGGCGGCTCATGAGCTACCTCGGTATTCGTACTACCATGGTTTTAGACTTAGGGATTAGGCTAGATTGACGGCCTTGTGTCGTTGCATATGAAGATCTTGACCCCGAGTCTTGTGACTCAAAGACCGTTGGATTTAGCGAGTCTAGAGGACTGTCCAGAGTCCAGTGGCTCGATGCCACATGGTCTTCTCAACTTTCGCATAGAGTGCGTGCGTGTTTCTCAGAGTTTCTCCTTGGAGAGTGGTCACACCAGTGACTCCCCACTAGTCGTTGCCTTCCGACACGCGAGTGGTCCCACCAGGGAGTGGTGGCGAGGCTACCCCAGAGAGAGACAGTTTTAGACTGGTTTCCGTCAGGACCCACGTCTACCAGCCAGAGTCCGGCTGAGGGAAAAACCAGTCAGAGGGCCAGACCATGGACTCACGGTCTGTGTGTGCACACGTGGTTGGGGGCAGTTAGACCCGCGCTGACGAGCGCGACCCCAGCTAGTCACTTGTTTTATGGTTACTAGTACGGTGTCCCCGTTCCACCAGGGGTCGAGGGGGCACCTGAGGCGCGGTCTAAGACGTCAGTGCACGCATCCGGCCTTACTTCTGGTGGGTAGGTACTCCTGTCACGTGAGATGTGACTCTCCTGTTTCTGGATTCCGTTTCCCGTCTGCGAGACGTGGTTTTCTGGACCGTCCGGTGTTTCCGAGGTAGTGGCCAGGGTCCTAGTAGCTTCATCGAGGTTGCGTCTTGTTAGTGTTGTGTTCGCGACTAGGCGGTCGCAGCTTGACCTTGGACAATGTGGTCCAGGTTGGCCTTGTTTGGGAGGACGAGCCTTCACGGCGGAGCTGCCGTGAGTGTTCCTCGGTAGGGCTGGTGTTAGAGTGGTCCGGTTCTCATTTGTGAGATCGGGATTTCTCTTTCTGCTTGATCGGTACAGTAGGAGTAGCTGTAGTGCCGAGTTTTTACCGGCCACCGGTTCGCTGTTCCTGCTGTAGTTATAGCTGTTTTTCCTTTCCGCTACCGCCGTGTTCTCAGTTGGGGTTCCGCGGGATCCCTACTGAGCCAGTGACAGGAGGCTCACCTCTGCGTTTCAGGTGCGACGATTCTTCTTTAAGGTTCGAGGGTGCTATGCGGATGTTCTTAGTTGCCAGCTCGCCGGGCCCAGTGTTCACTTAGCATGTGGTACGTTTTACTGCTTTAGACTATACTTTTTGTTGGACTGGACTTTGTTGTTGTAGCAATTGTTTATTTATTTCTGTTAATTATTGAATTATCCTGCTTTATTTCCTATTTCTTTGTACCTCCACACTCCTTTTAGCCCTTCCGAGCTCTCCCGGCTCGTGGGCGGCGGGCCAGGATTCGAATGGTATCGGGTTCTTCCCGGTATCCGGATCTTGGGTCGTCACAGCTGGTATCAGAGCGGTGGTTGTGGACGTACATAGGAATTTGAAACATTGCAGTGATCAGAGTCCATAATGTCTAGTACAGTCGGTATCTGGTTTAGGGTTTAGTGCATGTTTTCCCGCTTGGTTTCTCGCTTGAGAGCTTGAGTGCGCCGCGTGGTGCTGTTAAGGTGGTTGCTATTCGAGGCTTTCATGCCGGCGTGGGGTTTGAGTATTAAGGTCGAGAGTTTTCTCCCTCATCAGTTGTGACCCCGGTTGTGTTGCGTCGGGCAGAGGTTACCGGCAGGTGCGTCGCTGTGGTGCTGCGTTCGAGGAATCTGCTGTGAGGTCAGGTGGCTGGCGAAGATTGTTCGTGGTTAAGTGGCCATGAGTGTGCTCATGAGAGCTGTTATTGAGTCTGGCCACTCCAGCTTGAGGTCTACCCAGCCCCTGATGTGTTAAGGTTGTGGTTTGAGGTGTCGGAGCGGGTGCTCTGATCGAGAAGTGTGCTTGGGTGAGCAGAGGATCTTCTCGGTGAGCTGCTGTTTTGTCGAGCCCGATGTTCTTGTCATGCTATGTGGCGTCAGAAATGATGTGTTGGTCCCAATTATTCTTACAGATTTTGAGGTAGGATTGGGCTGTGGTGTCCCAGTAAGTCTTGCTCCTGCGCTCTTGTGTGCGAATAGGTTGTGTTCGCCTTGGATTTAGTTGAGATGAGAAGGTCCCGCGGTGGTTTCGGGACTCGAGGATGAGCGTCGGCGGTTGTCGATTATGGCTCGTGTTGCGGATCTTGGCATGGTGTGTTACAGTTCATGGAATTGCAGCGATGGAGCATTGAGAGATGTTGTGATTGTAGTCTGACGTGACACTCGTCGAGTGTGTTGGAGGCGCCGACCTGACGGAAGCGATGGTTTTCTTACTGCTGGAAGGTGTTGTTCCCAGCGTGCGCGAGATTCGAGATCAGCTCAGGCGTGGAGTTCTTCCGTTGGTCGGAGGTATGTTAGTTTCTCCTTTGGTTGGAGAGATTATGTTTAGCTAAGGTTCATCGTCTTGCATTGTGTGTTCGGATTGGTTGGCCTCTGTGTGCCATGGAGTCCGTGCGACACGTGTTCCCTGTTTTGGCAAGGTCGTTGCCTGTGAGAAGTCGTGTCCATTTCCCTTGCTGTGTGAGGGTGCTAGCGCTAATCCAGAAGGACGAGTGCTGGTTGGGCGATGTTCGAATTCTTGGCTGGTGTTGGAACTTTTCGATGCATGGCAGTTCGGAGCCTGCAGAGTTGCAGAGGGTTCCCAGATTGAGAGTTCGAGGTAATGGAGCTTTCCTCACCTTATTTTCTGAAGCTGGCCAGCCAAGTTGTGGATTGTTGGGATGGCGAGTCCCGAGTTGCCATGTTTGGCTATGCGCGTGGATCAGAGTGCGTAGCGGAAACCTTGGGTGCCCATAACCCACAGGTCTCAGGATCGTAGCATTGGTTGCTATGGGTGAATTTCCTGAGGATGCGTTGAGCATTGGAGGATTGGTTCCTCGGTGTGAGACGTGTTGTTGCCGTGCCGTTGCTCGAGATATTGTGGTTCTTGGCACTGGTAGGATGGAATGTTTGGGGAAAATGTTGGCAAGTGTGCCGCATGAGTACTTTGTTCATGTGATGGAAGCCGTGTCAGGCGTCGGTGTTAGACCTGGATGGGGTTGTTGAGGATGTCGCCTGACGGAGGTCGAGGACGTGTTGGTTAGAGTCGGTGGCTTGGTGCCCGGCTTGTGTTGCCAGTCGTGTCCTCGGATGAGATCATTTTTGGAGAAGTGATCTCTGGCAGATTGTGGGTTCATGTTGGTAGTTGCGAGTGACTGGTAAGGCTAGTCTCGTAGTAGACCATGGTAAGATGTGTATTGTTGGGGACCCATGTGCATTGGTCGTGGTGTTGGCGACTAGATTGCCGTAATATTGGGTGGCACATTCCTCCCCTAGAGACGTGTGTCATGAATTGTTCCGGTGGTGTCCCGTGGCTCTATGATGAGGGCGGAATCGGGATTGGCAGGTGTCTACTTGGATTAATTGAGATAGGTTTCGATGAGATAGGACGGAAGAGTGACGCCTGTGCGTGGAGGTCCTTGATGGGACGTTGGTGTCGCAATGGTTATCCTTGGTCTGTGACCAGCATGGGATGGTTCCCCTGTAAGTCTGAGTTGAGTGAGGTGATGACCGAAGACACCAGGATCTTTTCATTTGGTTTCATCATGCTCCCCTGAGAGGGTCAAGTTGGCACGATGATGGAGATCAGATGTGGTGTCCGAGAGAAGTTCAGATCATGATGTGGTAGTTGTCTGTGTGTGAGTCAGCGGATGGTCTGTTGTGAGCTGGATCGTGCCTGTTGGGCCGGTGAAGGTTTCCTGTTGACGTGTATCTAGTGACCAGTGGATGGTCTTTTCACAGACAGAAGATGCTGGTGGTTGCACACCGAGATTGGTGAGAGCTGCGTTTCTGTGATTTTTTTGGCGGCTGTTTCTGTGGTGTGCTTTTCCAAATGGGATCTGGGCTTTGTCAAAGTTTGAGTTCTGACAGAGTTGGTCCCATGTTGTTGTTGGCGTTCGGCTTGCCAGGTGTGAGATGATTATTGGCGCTGAGCTGATGATTGGGTTGCGGTCTGCTGAGATGGCTGCATGAGCTGATGGAGGTTCTCTATTGGTTGTTCCCTTGAGAAGGGTGTGCGTACTATCAGCTGGCTGTGAAGCTGACGTGTGTCTTGTCTGCTGACCATAGGATGGATCGGTAGCTGTTTCTCGTGACGAGGACTGTGTCTCCTCGGTGGGTGAGATTGCAGCAACGGTGCCATGATTGGCTTTCACGTTGTCTGAGGTGGTGCCGGACTTGTGCTATTATGTTGTGTCTGCTCTAATGGCCGGTGTGTGCGGCATGCTGAGCGAGGTGTTCTTCGTGGTTGTAGTCTGGCTGTGTCCCTCAAGATCCGAGCTTTCGTAAGAATTGAGGTTTTTCGTGCTGGGGCTCTGACGACGTTGTCAGTTGGTTAAGGCTTTCTTCCCATGTGTTTCCGAGGTTGTCTTGAATTTCGAGGATGAAATTCCTTTAAGGGGGGAGGGCTGTAATGCCCCGGGGTTCTCGGATCTGGATCTGTGGGTTTCGGATCGTCTTTCCGCTGGTTGCGGATTGTGTCCGAGTGAGCTTCAGACTTTTATATCAGATTTCCGGACCCATTGGTGGTGTACCCGTGAATTTCCTTGGGTCCGTGGCGTTGTGTGGAGCACGTCGATATTTTTCTGGAATTTTTGGAGCGCCTGTGTGGGTCATGGGTCGCGTTCTAGGTTTTACGCGTATTTTTCATCTGTCGGACTTTCGGAATCCCGTGTAGGGTGAGCCGTTGCGTTCTCTGACTCCGAGATGTTACCACTACATTGTGCGTCTTCCGAGGATCGCGGGGAGCATTTTTTTTATTTTTTGTTATTTTCATAAATTTTGGGTTTTCTATTTAAACCCCCCTTTAACCTCTCTCTCTCCCCTCTCATTTTCTCTCCCTTTTCCCTCTCTCTTCTCTCACGTTCTCTCCTCTCCCCCTCTCACTCCGGGCGGCAGACGGAGGCTGCGAGGGCGGGGCGGCATAGCTCGTGGGGCGTGGAGTGATGGCCATGGGACGAGGATCGCGATGGTGGAGGCGGTTCGTGGAATCGTGAACCGGCGAGGGTTTAAACGACGTTTCTTCGTGGATCGGCGTCCACGGCGCGTCGAATCTTTGGTGGAGGTAGGGAGATGGACCCTCAGCTCGTGCATTTCATTTCCCACGGATTTGGTAGCCCGAGGCGATCCGAGTGGGGTTCTTTTCGCATTTTGGGGGAAAAACCCATGTTTTTGGGGAGTGAGCCCGATCTAGCGTTTTAATGTGTTAATCGGTGGTTTGAGGGCATCGTTGAATGCCTAGGGGCTTGGGGAATGATTTTCCCTTTGTTTCCTCTTCACCTGGGGGTGAACGGGGCGTGCAATGAATTTCTTTGCGATTTCTGCCATTTCCGAGTGCAGACTGAGAACGCGCTCGCCCAGGTGGGCGCGTTCTTAGATATCACGCCGCCCCGATAGAGCACGTTCATCGGAGAAGATGAATAGTAAGGCGGTTCTTATTACGCTATAGGAGTATAGCGCGTTCATCCCTATCGTGCTACAGGTGGGTAGAGCATTCTGGCTGATCGCGCTATATAAGTATAGCGCGTTTTGTCTTGTCGCGCTATAGGAGTATAGCGCGTTCTGTTCTGAACGCGCTATATGAGGGTAGCACGATCTTGAGGGCGACCAATCGAGCAGCCCAGGGCGGGTGGTCTATGGCTGATCATGCCTCCCTTGACCGTGTGTGTCTCGGACACCCCGTGGAGTTCCGTGACCGTGTCTTTGGGTGTCTGAAGGTTTTGTCTATCTCGATTAGCGTGCCCACGGGTGTGTATGTTCCGGGCTTTTGTGTTACGCTGGATCGAGTCACCGTGGACCAGTGTGAGTGCGGTGGGGTTTCCCCCGCATGTCGTGAGTTCTCTGGAAGATGATTCCCAAGTGGGACACGTGTTCTGCCTTGGACTACGAGTCCAGTCATCCAGCCTAGGGGTTAGAGGTTTCCCGATTTTCCCTGAGATGGGGAATCAACGTGGCGGCTTGTGTGCTACCTTGGGAATCGTGCTTCTGTGCTTTTCGCGTGGGCCATGTATGTGGCCTTGGACTGTGAGTCCAGTCACCCAGCCTGGGGTTGGAGATCTCTTGTGTTCCCTTTTGAGGGGATGGTCTCGGCAGCTCATGAGCTACCTCGGTATTCATGCTACCGTGGTTTTAGACCTAGGGATTAGGCTAGATTGACGGCCTTGTGTCGTTGCATACGACGGTCTTGACCCCGAGTCTTGTGACTCAAGGACTGTTGGATTTAGCGAGTCTAGAGGACTGTCCAGAGTCCAGTGGCTCGATGCCACATGGTTCTTCTCGACTTTCGCATAGATTGCGTGCGTATTTCTCGGAGTTTCTCCTTGGAGAGTGGTCACACCAGTGACTCCCCACTAGTCGTAGCCTTCCGACACGCGAGTGGTCCCACCAAGGAGTGGTGGCGAGGCTACCCCAGAGAGAGATGGTTTTAGACTGGTTTCCGTCGGGCCCTACGTCTACCAGCCAGAGTCCGGCTGAGGGAAAAACCAGTTAGAGGGTCAGACCATGGACGCACGGTCTGTGTGTGCACATGTGGTTGGGGGCAGTTGGACCCGCGCTGACGAGTGCGACCCCAGCTAGTCACTTCTTTTGTGGTTACTAGTGCGGTGTCCCCGTTCCACCAGGGGTCGAGGGGGACACCTGAGGCGCGGTCTAAGACGTCAGTGGACGCATCCGGCCTTGCTTCTGGTGGGCAGGTATTCCTGTCACGTGAGACGTGACTCTCCTGTTTCCGGGTTCCGTTTCCCATCTGCGAGACATGATTTTATGGACCGTCCGGTGTTTCCGAGGTAGTGGCCAGGGTCCTAGTAGCTTCACCGAGGTTGCGTCTTGTTAGTGTTGTGTTCGCGACTAGGTGGTCGCGGCTTGACCTTGGGCAGCGTGGTCCAGGTTGGCCTTGTCTGGGAGGACGTGCCTTCACGGCGGAGCTACCGTGAGTGTTCCTCGGTAAGCCTGGTGTTAGAGTGGTCCGGTTCCCGTTTGTGAGATCAGGATTTCTCTTTCTTCTTGATCGGTACAGTAGGAGTAGCTGTAGTGCCGAGTTTTGACCGGCCACCGGTTCGCTGTTCCTGCTGTAGTTGTAGCTATTTTTCCTTTCCGCTACCGCCGTGTTCTCAGTTGGGGTTCCGCGGGATCCCTACTGAGCCAGTGACAGGAGGCTCACCCCTGCATTTCAGGTGCGGCGGTTCTTCCTTGAGGTTCGAGGGTACTGTGCGGAGGTTCTTAGTTTCCAGCTCGCTAGGCCGAGTGTTCACTTGGCATGTGGTACGTTTTACTGCTTTAGATTGTACTTTCTGTTGGACTGGACTCTGTTGTTGTAGTAGTTATTTATTTATTTCTATTAATTATTGAATTATCTTGCTTTATTTCCTATTTTTTTGTACTTCCACACTCCTTTTAGCCCTTCCGAGCCCTCCCGGTTCGTGGGCGGCGGGTCAGGATTCGAATGGTATCGGGTTCTTCCCAGTATCCGGATCTTGGGTCGTCACATCTACCCTCTCAGGGGAGTACGGAGAAACCAAATGACAAGATCCCGGAATCTTCGGTCCTCACCTCAGTCGACTCAGACTTACATGGAAAATCGTCCCGTGCTGGTCACTGTAGATCTATTTAAAATCCACTTAGAAAGAAAAAAAATAGACAAGCTAAGCTAGGTGTGGGGGATAAAAGGGAAGTGGGAGCATGCATAGGATGCTAATAGGAGGGTGATCGCCAGAGACGCGAGGGCCTTAAATGATATAACAATAAATAAGAAGAGATCGCGGATAAATACCTTAAAGTGTGGGGAGATGTGGGTGTCACCTTCTCTTCTTATCGACCGGCTGATGGAGAGAGTCTTCTTACTTGATTACCCTTGCAAAATAAAGACAACACCAAATAAGAATGGATTAGAAAATCGGGATGTGTAGTATTAAATCCCAAGTGTAATGTGAGAACATGGAGATGAACACACATTATTGGGTGTTGGCCCTTAAACCCCTATGCAAAGGGTGGGAAATAGGTATGAATGATATGAAATGTGCAAGTGTTGCACTGTGGGGAGGCTCTCAACGCGGTTGAGAGGAAAGAGTTTAAGTGACAACAGAGTAACCGAGAGACACGGATGCATGCATGCAAATGCAGTTTAAAGAAAAGAAAAACAAAGATCAGAAGAAGAATAGAAGCGGAAGAGCCTGTGCTGATATCCTCCTGGCTTTAGATTGTCGTTGGGAGAGAGCCTCCAATAGAATGACACTTTGGACGCAGGGAGCTCTTCTCCTTCACCCAGTAATCCAGCAGCACCTCCCCTCTATTAATGGAGTCTTTTTCTCAACAGAGAAACGAAGGGCTATTTATAGGGAAAGAAACGTGATTTTAATTCACTCCGATTCTGATCGGGATTGCGAAGACTTGATGGAGCTGTGACTCCTCTCTTCCGTAGTAGGATGCCCCATATTGTAATGTTCTTCTTTTGGTTCTTTTCGGGCTTTTGTATTGGCCCTCTTGTCATCCTTGATAGGGTGTTCCCCCTCACCCGGACCTTGCTCGTCCCTTGTATCCCCCCATGTTATGTTTCTTTTATTTTTGCACTTCTTAATGGAAAATCACTTGTCTGGTGGTCGGGGTGGCACATCATGTCCCTTCCGCAATGAAGGGATGAACGGACTCCCTCGTTTCCCACCTTGCAAGTGTTACCTTTCAGTTAAAAAATTTTAATTCCAAGAATGATTAGGATAATTAGCTTTGGTATGAGATAAACATGGCAAGAGTCCTCCCAATCCTGGAAAGCCACAAGAAACCCTTCCCCGGTTGAAAAGGACTCCAAAACGAGGAAAGAAGGTGTTGCGGGCGATTTTGGAAACCTTAAAGAAATGGCGTTAGACCCTATGGTCGCCCATTAAATAGGCGTCCATTACCTTGGACGTTCATTGGCGTTAAAATATGGAAAGTTTAAAATCTTCCAAAATTGGAAAAGAATTGGCGTCCAGGGTTCTGGACGCTCATTAAAGAATGGGCGACCTTCAAAATAGATGCAGATTCAAAAATAATCTGATTTCGACGGAAAATATGACCAAAAGAATTCGCGTCATGGGTTCCGGATGCCCATTTAAGAATGGGCGTTGTCCAGGGGCGACACCAATTAAAAATCACCCAAACTCATCAAAAAAATATATTAAAAAAAGAATTGGCGTCATACTAGGAGGACGCCAATTAAATTTACCTGTAATTAAAAATAAAAAAATAATAAAATAATAAAAAGAATTAGCGTCACTCTGGGCAGACACCAATTTGAAACAAATCTGAAAATTAGAAAAATCCAAAAAATTCCAGAAAAATCTAGAAAAATAGGAAAATGGTAAAAATTTAAAAATGGAGAAAATCACTCAAATAAGCCGATTTGAGAGTCAAATTGGGGTATTATAAAGCAATATGAAATATACTCACGATGTTGTCAATTGTGGTGTATCTACAGTGACAAGGCCAAGGATCACCATTCCGACGCCAACGTCCCATCAAGGACTTCCACGCACAGGCATCGACCATCGTCCTGTCTCATCAAATCCTATCTCATCTCAGTTACTCCAAATGGACGCATGTCAATCCCAATTCCGCTCTTACCACAGAGCCACGGGACACAACCTGAGCAATTCACGACACACAACTCCAAAGCACTAAGTGCCACTTGCTACCACAACAACCTGGTCGACAACGCCACGATAAATGCACACAGGTCCCCAGACAATACACATCTTACCATGGTCGACCACTCAGTCAACCTCTCAAGCCGCTCGCAACTACCAACTGGGACCCACAATCTCTCAGAGATCACTTCTCCAGAACACAATCTCATCCGAGAACACAACTTCAACACACGAATAGTGTACTCATGCGGTGCACTTGCCAACATATTTCCCCAACTCTCCATCCTGCCAGTGCCATGAACCATAATATCTCAAGCAACGGCACGGCAACAACATGTCTCATACCGAGGAACCAATCCTCCGACGCTCTACACATCCTCAGGAATCCGCCCGTAGCAACCAACGCTACAATCCGTGCACTCTGATCCAACCGCACACCCAACACTGATAACTCAAGATCCGCCATCCCGGCAATCCTCTGCAACTCCGCAGGCTCCGATCCTCAACACATCAGGAATCACAATACTAGCCACAAATTCTCACGAACACCACCCAGCCGACACTCGTCCTTCTGGAACAGTGCCAACACCCTTACACACCAGGGAACAGGCATGACTTCTCACAGGCAACCACCTTGCCAAAACACGGGACGCGTCTCGCACGGACTTCATGGCACACAAAGGCCAACCGATCCAGACACACGATGCAAGACGACGAACCTTGGCAAAAAGTGATCTCCTCCAACCAAGGGAAAAACTCAATACACCTCCGACCAATGGAAGGTCTCCACGCTCGACCTGACCTCGAACCTTGCACACGTTGGGAACAACACCTTCCAGCATCAGGAGAAACCATTGCCACAGTCAGGTCAACTCCTCCGACAACACTCGCCAAGTGTCTCGTCGGACCACGATCATAGCACCTCTCAATGCACCATTGTAATTCCTCGTACTACAACATGCCACGCTAAGAGCCGCAACATGAGCCATAATCGGCAACCGCCAATCCTCATCCTCGAGTCCCGAACTCACCGCAGAACCTTCACATCTCGAGCCACATCCAGGATGAACACAACCCGTTCACACGCAGAAATGCAGGACTTAGAGCTCACTGGGACAACTCCGCCCAATCCTGCCTCGAAGTCTACAAAAATAACCGGGACCGACACGTCATTTCTGACGCCACAGAGCATGACGAGAAAATCAAGCTCATCAATCAGCAACTCAACAGAAGATCCTCTACTCACCCGAGCACACCTCTCGATCAGAGCACTCGCTCTGCCACCTCAAATAACGACCTCAAACCTCAAGGGCTGGATAAATCTCAAGCTGGAGTAGCCAAACTCTATAACAGCTCCCTTAGAGCACGCCCACGGCCACTTAACCATGAACAATCCTCGCCAGCCACCTGACCTCGCTGTAGATTCCTCGAACGCAGCACCACAACAACACACTTGTCGGCAACCTCTGCCCAACGCAGCATCACGGGGCCACCACCCATCGGGAAGAAATCTCTTTATCATGTCTCTCAGGCCCCACACCGGCACTCTAACAGAACAGCAACAACCTTCACAGCGCCAACGCAGCGCACTCAAGCTCTCACGCGAGAAACCAAAAGGAAAACATGCACAAACCCCTATGCCAGCTCCGACTGTACTGGACCTTACAGACTCTGATCACAGCAGTATCTCGAATTCCCATGTACGTCCACAACCACTGCTCTGATACCAACTGTGACAACCCAAGATCCGGATACCGGGAGGGACCCAATACCATTCGAATCTTGGCCTGTCGCCCACGAGCCGGAGAGCTCGGAAGGGCTAAAAGGAGTGTAGAGGTACAAATACATAGGAAATAAAGCAGGATAATTCAATAATTAACAGAAATAAATAAACTAACTACAACAGAATCCAGTCCAAGAGAAGTATAGTCTAGGGCAGAGAAACGTACCCAACACCGAGTGAACACTCGGCTCGGTGTGCTGGCAACTAAGAACCTCAGCGCAGCACCCTCGAATCTCGAGGAAGAACCGCCGCACCTGAAAAGTAGAGGTGAGCCTCCTATCACTAGCTCAGTAGGGGTCCCGTGGAACAACCGTAAACAACGGCGGTAGCGGAAAGCAGCAACAACAACAGGAATAGCAAACTGGTGGCCTGTAAAAACTCGGCACTATAGCTACTCCTACTGCACCGGAAAACACGCCCCGATCTCACAGTGAGGGGACTACCAGACTATCAGAGAAACCATGGCTACGCTACCAGAAGAAACATCACGACAACACTATCGTGGAGGCCCGTCTCACAGACAAATGCACAACCCAAAATCACGCGGTCTAGGTAGACACGAGCACGACCTTGCCGTTGTGAACCCTACACCGTCTAGGGAAAACCCTCGGTGACGCTCACCGGAAACCCTAGACCTCTACCTCGGGAAACCACCCGAAAACTACACGTAAATCCATGTCTCACAGATGGGAAACAGAAACTCGAGTCATAAGAAACTCACGTCATGTGACGGGAGAACTATCCACTAGAAGAAAGGCCGGATGCGTCCACTGACGACAGTCCACAGCCTCAGGTGTCTCCCTACAACGTCCCAGGCGGAGACAGAGACATCGCACAATAACCAGGAACACAAGACAAGGACTAGCTGGGGTCGCACTCGTCATCGCGGATCCGACATCCCGAACCAAGTGTGCACACACAGACCATCCGCTCTAAGTCGGGTCCTCTAGCTGGTTTTCCCTCCATCCCGGACGCAGGCTGCAAAGGCGAGGGGCCCTACGATAACCAGCCCAAAAATCATCTCTCTCGGGTAAGCCGCTCCACCACTCCCGGGTGGGTCAGCACACGCGTGCTGTAAGAATGCTACAACCAGTGGGAGGTCACTAAACGTAAACGCAGAAAGTCACACACGCACCCATCGCAAGTAACATGAAGTACCAGGTGGTCCATGGCCACCGACTCGGGATAGCCATCTAAACCTACTAAACCCAACGGTCCTTGAGTCACAAGACTTGGGTCAAGACCGTTGCACCAGGACAGCTCCACGTCGTCAATCTACCCTAACCCTAGAGTTAGAAACCTCGGCACGATAACTCACGAGGCAGTTCACAACTGTCGAGACCATTCCCTCATAAAGGGAACTCAAGAGACCTCCAGCCCCAGGCTGGGAGACTGGACTCACAATCCAAGGCCAAACTCACGGGCCCCAAGGAAAACACTTCCCAAAAACCAATGACATGAGGGAATATCCCACCGCACTCATGCCGACATGCGGCGACTCGATCTAGCAAAAGCACCGAAGCCCGGAACACAGGGTCACCCAGACCCTCCAAACTCACGGGCAGGCTAATCGAGGTAACATGGTACCTCCAGACACCCTAAAAACACGAACACAGAACCCACGGGCTGTGTAATACCCCGATTATTTATTAAGTTTTATTGAGCTTTTATTAATTAAAAATTGAATTAAAATGAATTAATGTTTGAATTTTGAAATATTAATATTTAATTCATTAGAAATTAGAACCTATAAAATTTGACTACCTTGGAAAAATCTGTAAAAATAGTAATTGGGTAAAAGATCATTTTTATAGCAATTTTATCTTCTGGACTTGACCCAAATTAATTACGTAACCTTGTCTAATTGGAGGATTAATCCCGAATTTGACTTTCACCTAACCTTTACCTAATCGTAACTTAAAACGTGAAATTCGACCTTGTTACTCAACCAAATGATCTGAAATCAAGGGCAAATGGAAGGCCACGAGGTAAGGAACATTTACCCTCAATCAATTTGAGGTAAACCTAGCCCTAAAACGTGCTGCCGACATAGTTTTGGTCAAGTCAAGGATTTCAGCGCCGTTTTTAACACGTAACTTGCAGCGTCGAATACTCCCAACTCCGAAGGATCCAGAAGCCCCATGACCTATAGAAATGTAGCTCTTCGACTCTAGTTTCATTTGGTTGCTGTGGGGTACGTTGAAGTTACAGATCCAAGGAGTTCTTGCTCGATTAGTGGAGGTGGGTCGGCAGGCCGTCGGCTTCCTCTCCTCCTTCCTTGTTCCAACAATTGAGGTAGGAATTCTCAACCAAACTTCAATCATGAGTATAGAAAATTGTTCCTCTCATCGAGCTCTATCCATTGGTGGCAAAAGCCCCAATTTTCATTAGGTATCCGTGGAGATATCGAGCTTTTTGTGAGGTGTTGTCAAGCTTATTCTTTATTCTAGGGTTTCGAGTTCCCTCTTCAATTTGAGGTAGGATCTAACAACCAAATCCTAATTAACTTACATGAAGTAATCAGCATGTTGTTAGCTTTTATTCAACGTAGAAACCCCCAATTTTTATTGAGCATGCTTGGTGAATTTTGAATTTTTGTAGAAGCATGTCTAGAACATGATTCATATAGTATTCCTTTAAGCCAGAGCTTGATTGCGGGCTTATTTTGAGTCATGTAACCTGATATTCATGTAGCATATCATACATGGTTGGATTCATGATCGAGTTAGCTTTCTTTTGACACCAAAATCCTCAAATTTGGTTTTGTATATCGAGAGAATTTGACAATTTAGTGGAAGTATGTCCTGAACTAGGTCTCCTTGTGTTCTTCATAGAATATGTTGTGATTCTGGTGAATTTTGATGAAATTCGTGTTTCCAAATTGTAGTTTTATGACCCTAATATGTCTAGCAAGATTCCTATAGCATGTGTTTTTAATTTCAACTCAATTGGACCTCATTTGGATGAGTTAATGGGTTTTCCGTAGGCAACTTACGTTGCTGTTCTTGCAGGGGTCGACCCCAGGGGTCGACCCATTTTCTGGGTGCCCTGGCAGGCCCGAGGGTCGACCCTTGGGGTCGACCCATTTGGCCCAGGCGCGAGGGTCGACCCCTGGGGTCAACCCATCCACTCCCTGCAAGGGGGTCGACCCCAGGGGTCGACCCATGTGCTGGCAGAATAGGGGTCGACCCCAGGGGTCGACCCATCCTGCAGATTTTGAGGGGGTCGACCCCAGGGGTCGACCCATTCAGCTGGGTCGACCCCAGGGGTCGACCCATACACCAGAAAACCAGTTTTCATCATTTTTTGACCCGAGGATCGATCCGGATCATTAGGGGATAGACCTATTGAACTTAGACCAATTGAAAACTATACTTTTGAAGAACCAGTGACCTATTCTGGAAACCTTATGATTTCAATTTACATTGGTTCCTACTTGCAAATATAGTGTAAAAACATGCCATTTACCATCTTCATTTCGACTCATACATTGGTTAAATAGAAACCCACATAATTAGTGGTTAATGGTGTAATTAAATCTCTGTTAATACATTCTTTTTCCTTCCTGTACAAGTTTGTTCCTTTACCTTATCATCTTGAATCAGCTTTTGGCAATTGTCTTAATGCAAATGATAATGGATAATCTTTGACATATTAACTTGATAATTAGGATTAATATATTGATTAGCTTGTTGGATAGCTGCTGTACTATAGTAGCGCAACATGATTAACTCTTATTGTGATTTGGTTTTCAATCTTCTTGATGATTGTGCTTACCTTGAAATTCTGAAATGAATCTCCTTCCTACTTGAAATTGTTATTGCTACATGGTTCAAACCTTGGAATTCTGGCCATAAATTGTGGAAGTCTAGATTCGTGGGATCTCTGATCCAAAGAAATCAATGCCTGGCAAACAATTAAGGGCTCGGTCTAGTCCTGGGAGGAGCGCCGGAACACTACGTGTACCCCCGGGGAGGTGATTGACTAGGTGTGGCATTTGGCAGCAGTACTATGACATGGGTTAAATCTAGGACTGGCCACTACTCTCTACTACTCTCTACTACTCTCTACTACGTTTCACTTTCCACTCTTCACTGTTCTATACTCTACTTGTCGTTACTTTACTTGCTGCTACTTGGACGTGGAAATGAAACTACACACGTGCTTGACATGATTTGAATTATCTTGATATGGCCAACTCTTTATCGTTATCTCATGTAGTAAATTCTTGTCTTTGTTATTCCTCTTAAGTATTACCATTCTGTTCCTTTATATCTCTTGACCTTGCAAGATCTTTAAATTTTGTTTCATTATATCATCATGATTCTTTTATTGCATTATCCTTTGTAGCATGATATTTTGAAAATATAATTAAACTGCTAATCACTTATACCTATCTGTTATTTCCTACTGAGCGTCAGCTCATAGTTGTTGTTTCCCCCTTTCCAGGCTTTTCAGGTGACGCGCTTACCGATGGGGAAGGGCAGGAGTGATGTTTTGAGTGTATCAGTTAGTCGAGTTTAGAGTGTGTTGTGTTTCAGTTATGTTATTATGGTTTAGAGTTTGTTATCCCAGTTGTATTGAGTTGATTTGAGGATTACTGTACCAATTATGTTTTGTTTAATGGTCAATAAGTTATTCCATTTCTTAGCACTTGTATATATTTAGATTAGTTCTCTCTCTTGCCAGCTCGTTTCTAACTGTACGTCCCGATATTCCGCGTCGGGGCGTGACAGGCTGTCCGGGACATCCACGAGACCGAAGGTCGACCACTGGGTCACAATCGGGTCGACCAAAGGACAACCCAACGTAAACGGAACACAACTAGCACGGAAAATAGGGTGGCGGTCCTCCCTGGACCGTCACATCAAATGGCGATCCTCAGCTGGACCGCAAACCCAGCTTAGCGGTCCCCTCTGGACCGCAAGCCAACAAGTAGCGGTCCACTCTGGACCGCCACTCGCGAGGGACACCAGGAAAAGAAATGGTCCTCCCCAAGACCGCAAGCCCCTAGTGGCAGTCCTGGCCTGACCGCTAGCATCACCTAGCGGTCAGTCGCAAGGACGCTACTATACGGGGATCGAGACGACGGGTAGCGGCCAGACCCTGATCGCCACCGCTAGAGAAATGATCATCGCCTGACCGCTACCCCAGGTAGCGGTTCATCGCGAGACTGCAACAAGCAATCGACTTACTGGGCCAGGAAACGGTCCTCACTTGACCGCCTTTACAGGTAGCGGTCCCTGGTATGACCGCTACTTGCTCCCGAGCCCGAAAATGGCAAGTACGGTAGAAAACCCCATTACACTTAGGGATGTCAAAAATATCCGCAAACCCGATTACCCGCATCACCCGACCCGTGATGGGTAGTGTAATACCCGAATAAACGGATATGGATTCTGGTTCGGATATGTTTAAAATACCCGTTTCATATTCGGATAGGGTATGGATTTAGTGCACCCGAATCCATACCCGATCCGAACCCGCTCTTAATAACTTATCGTGCATGTTAGGCCTATGATTTTGATATGAACTTAATCCGTTGTTCGTCATGTTGAGTTTGTGAGTTTGGACTTCTTGCTAAATTGTAAAGACGTTTTTATTAAACATAAAAATTACTTTAGAAAGGAAAGAATTGACCGAATTTCTATTTTTCTAAGTCTCATAAATCTCACATTTTCTTGGAGGTTGATGTAGACTCGTGCTTTATGGACGGATACGGATATCCGCGGATATATCCATACCCGTGACGGATATACCCGTATCCATACCCGCCAAAATAATAGGGTATTATCCGGGTATGGTATTTATAAAATTTTCACGGATAGGATATGGTATTGGCCTACCCGAGCCGAATTCGATCCATTTACATCCCTAATTACACTCCCCGTTCACACCCATGTGAAGGGGAAAACAAGGGGAAACCATTTTCCAACCTCTCTAGCACTAAGAGAACCCATTCAAACTCTAAAAACACGATCAAAATACTAAATCTAGCTCACACCTCAAAATCACACATTTTAACCCCGGCGGAGAAGTAAATCCACTCGGCTCGTCTCGGGCTACCAAATCGCAGGGAAATGAAGTACTCGAGCTAGGGAACCTTCCCCCTACCTCCACCGAAGATTCCGCACATCGAGGACGCCGATCCGCCAAGAAAACATCGTTTAACCCGCTGTCGGCTCGCGATCCCACGAACCGCCTCCACCATCGT
This sequence comes from Amorphophallus konjac, assembly GCA_022559845.1. NCBI lineage: Eukaryota > Viridiplantae > Streptophyta > Magnoliopsida > Alismatales > Araceae > Amorphophallus > Amorphophallus konjac. The sequence continues at coordinate 110,832 of JAHNEJ010001932.1, forward strand.
GATCCTCATCTCGTGCCCATCGCTCCACGCCCCATGAGCATCGTCGCCCCACCCTCCCCGCCTCCATCGACCGCCGGAGTGAGAGGGGGAGAGGAGAGAGTGTGAGAGAAGAGAGTGGGAGAGGGAGAGAAATGAGAGATGGGGAGAGAGAAAAGGGTTGGGTTAATATAGAAAATATGGAATTTATGGAAACTACAAAAAATAGGGAAAAATACTCCCCACGATCCTCGAAAAACGCACAATACACTAGTAACGTCCCAAAGTCAGAGAACGCAATGATTCGCCCTATACAGGGTTTCGAAGGTCCGATAGGTAAAAACATGCGTAAATCGTAAAACCCAATCCGGGACCCACGAAAGTGATCCGAAACCCACGGATCTAGATCCAAAAAATATCCGAAAAACCCGGGCCATTACAACTACTCTCCCCCCGATGGAGATAAGGTAGCACCGCCAAGACTCCCCTTGGTCGCCTCCGACCTCTCCCACTCCGTGGGGAGTGGGGAACTTGTGTTTTTAGTGGTACGACGAGGTTACTCCCTTGATGATTCCCAGGATCTCCTGGCCGATGATGGCGTTGTACCTGGTCATCCCTCTGACGATTGTAAAGTCGGCCATGAAGGTGACTTGACACGAGGTAGTGCAAAGGGAGATTGGAAGAGAGATCTGCCTTTCAAGGTAGACAGTTGACGCAGATAACCCAAACAGAGGGGTGTGAAGGGGATAGATGCCAGACGGATCCACGCCCATATGAAGGAGACAGTCATACGAGATAATGTCGGGGCCACTGCCATGATCGACTAGGATACGATGCACAGTACATTGATTTACTGTAGTGGAGATGACTAGTGTGTCGGTGTGGGGGTTGATCACGCCGGTCAGGTCCTTATCCTAGAAGGTAATTAATGGGCTCTCCGAGGGAGTCCTTTGTGGGAGTCTTGGAGGTCGAGGCATGGGAATGCTCGACCTAGTTCATGATCTGGGCGTAGGCTTGGCGCCTGCTGGAGCTGTCCCCACCGACAGCCGGCCTTCTAGACATTATCATGACCTCCATGCCACGTGGTCGGTTGTCGATGGGGAGTGGTGTGTCATCCTTGGGCGGTTGTTACTCCGCTGTCTTGGCCACGAATCTATCGAGGAGTCCTCGACGGACGAGATCCTCGAGTGCGTCCTAGAGTTGGGCACAATCCTCAGTGTTATTCCTATAGTTGTGGTGGAAGCTATAGTACTTCCTTGTGTTCCTCTTACCAGGGTCACCACCCTTCAGCTTGTGCGGCCACCAGAGGAATGACTTCTTACGGATTTTCATGAAGATGTATTCGACGAGAGCGGTGAGGGGAGTGTACTGCCTGGGGGCAGGTCTCCTTCTGGATGCCTCACGATCGCGGTGCTTCCTCTTACTGTGATCGTACTTGGAGTGGTCTGCCACTCGGCACGGCCGTCCTCATGGAGGGCCTCCTTGCGGAAGCGGATGACTAATTCCCATAGGGGATCATCTCGCCTCTGCTTGATGGCAAGTGGAGTGATGGCGAATCAGGACTCCTTCTTGCAGCCGTGAAAGTTATCCTTGAACATCCACTTCATCTACTAGAAGGAGGTGATAGAACCCACTGTGAGGAACTCGAACCACGTCCGAGCATTCTATTAAAACATGGTGGTGAAGGCCAACCATTTGACAGTGTCTGAGCCGCGGTGGAAGACCAGGTTGGACTCGAAGCTGTGGAGGTGGTCGGTCGGGTCGATGGTGCCCTCGTACATGGTGAATAACAACAACTGAAACTTTGGAGGGATAGGAGCCTCCAATATCTCCTGGGAGAAGGGGGCCTAGAAATTGGCATTGTCGTCAATCAGGCCCTTTGTCTTTGCTACTTGGATAATGTCGTCCAAGTAGCGTACCTTTCCCTCAACCTCACGCTCGACGTCATCGTAGTGTCGCAGTCGTCAGGCCATCCCTGGGTTGGAGTGGAGGGTGCTCATCGAGCGGTGCTGAGAACATCGAGGTTGGCATAGAGTGCACGTCGTGGAAGCGACCGAAGGTGCTCAGCCGTTGATAGTTGACTGGACTCTACTCCTCCGTAGGGAGATCTCGATGGCACGATCCAGCTCCGCCTACGATCAAGGAGGCCCTGGTAGGCCTCCGTCAATGCCTACTGCTGGCAGCACATATTTGCTAACTCCTCCGCCATAGAGTGGGCAGAGGATTGGTGGTGGTCTCCATGGGATAGGTGGTCACTGGCGGATTCTCAAGATGCCTCACAGGAGCCAACCATTCCTTGTCAGTTGCTAACATTATGGTAGCCTATCCTTGGTGCCATGGCTCTAGGCTTTGTTCCTACAGACAGTGCCAAGAAGTGTAGCGGTCGAGATTGGTTACCCAAAGCACAAACCGCACCTCCAAAGATTTGCTTGACGGGGGAATAAAGGAGCATACATGGGGAAGGGACCTGCAGCCACGGACAAATGGTCAGAAGGAGCCCTGGGAGTTATCCCAGGGGACAACCCTCCAACGGTCAAGTTAGGCAACTGGCGGGACAAAGACGAGCACTTGAGAATAGAGGGAGAGAGAGAGACCAGAGCAGGAAAGTGAGAGCTTGAGGGGGTTGGATTGTATACCTCCCTGGCCATTAGGCCAGAGTCCTATTTATACTGTGACGACTCGGAGATCCGGATACCGATATACCGATACCAAGAACTGGGGAAGCTACCCAAGAGGATGATGAGGCCCCTGAAGGGTTAGTACGTTTGCTGAGGAGGCGCACAACGAATTGGAATCACATGCAAGTGTAGGTTAATTATATGGAAAGTTAAATATTTGTGCGAAAGCAAGTTCAAAATATCAGAGTGATAAACAGTAAATACACTAGTCTAGAGTCACAAAGAAAGTCCCAAAAGAACAACTACACGGGGCATACCCCGATCAAAGTACCCAAAAAGGACAGTAGAACTATCGCTGGCACTCTACAAGCAATCCCCAAAAATGTGGGAACCACCGGCAACCGGAGGCTACGGCTGCTCACCTGAAAGAAGAAGGAGTGAGTCACAGCCAGACTCAGTAGGGCTCACGTGGATCCCTACCTCGCACTAACAAGCAGGCATGCAAACATAAAGCAATTGGAGCATGCATTTAATGCAGTAAACATGCACTGGCATAACTAACACAAGTGTAGCAAAGCTGTAAAGCCTAACTAACAGTCAAAATAGCTAACTATATACCAATACAAGTGTATACATTAGCGTCTGAAGCTAAATCTACCAGTAGAAAGAATCCCAACTACTCCAAGTGACTAGAGACCGCAGAAGGTACCCACTATAAATCAAGGACCAGAAGCGTCCACTGACGGCTTACACTGCGTCTCAAGGGACTCGCAAGTCAGGATGACAACAAGCGAGAGGCGTAACAGTACCGAACCAAGAACTAGTCAGAGTAACACTCATCAGTGTCAGTCCAGGCCTCCGACCATGTGTGCACACACTAACTCCTGCCTAGAGCCAGGTCTCTAGCTAGTTCCCCCCGTAGGACGCTATGGTAAAGAGCCGGGGGCCCACAGTGACTAGCTTACAAACCGCTCGATAGGTACGCCCTTCCACCTGGTACCCGAGTGACGTTGCCAGACGACCTTAACCAGTGGAATCCCTTTACTTCTCAACCGTTGCTCACGACGGTCTTCAATTCTGATGGGATACTCTAGTGTAGACAGGTCGGCCGTCACTTCTGGCCAAACAACATCATCGAGGACATGAGATAGATCAGAGACATATTTCCTTAACTGGGAGACGTGGAATACATCATGAATAGCCTGCATTGCTGCTGGTAGCTGAAGCCGATAAGCCACCTGGCCCACACGCTCCACAATAGGGAACAGACCAATATACCGCAGACTGAGCTTCCCACGCTTCCCAAATCTGGAAACTCCCTTCATCGGAGATACTTTAACAAACACCATATCTCTAGGTTCAAACTGCAGTGGTCGCCTATGCTGATCTGCGTAGCTCTTCTGTCGACTCTGAGTTGTCAACATTTTCTGCCTGATCAGACGGACCACATCAGCACACTGTTGCACCATGTCAGGTCCTGTCAAAAGCCGGTCACCGGCATCAAACCAGTTCAAAGGGGTACGACAAGGACGACCATATAGTGCTTCATAAGGTGCCATGCCGATACTGGAGTGAAAACTATTATTATAAGCAAACTCCACAAGTGGCAAATGCTGACCCCACGAACCCTGCCACTCAAGGCAACACGATCTCAGCATATCTTCAAGAGTCTGAATCATCCTTTTAGATTGACCATCAGACTGCGGATGATAAGCTGAAGAAAAAGCCAACTCAGTGCCCAAGGCCTTCTGGAAACTGCGCCAGAAGCTGGAGGTAAAACGTGGGTCACGATCTGACACAAGTGAGACTGAAATGCCATGCAGTGGCACGATCTTTGCAATGTACAGGTCGGCCAATCTCTGCACACTCCAAGTAACTTTAATCGGCAAAAGTCTAGCTATCTTAGTCAATCTATCAACTAACAGCCAGATTCCATCAAAGCCCTGTAAAGTCCGAGGCAAACCCACCGCAAAATCGGTTGTGACATGATCCCACTTCCATTGTGGAACTTCCAACGGCTGAAGCAATCCACCTGGCTTTTGGTGTTCGGCTTTCACCTGCTGACAAGTTAAGCACTTGGAAACAAACACAGCCACATCTCGCTTCATGCCTGCCACCAGAATTGCCTTTTTAGATTCTGATACATCTTGGTAGTGCCGTGGTGAATAGCAAAACGGGATCCGTGAGCCTCGTTCAGAATTGCATTTCTCAACTCTTCAACAGCTGGAACATATAACCGGCCACGAAAACTGACAACCAGCTCATCATCAAATTCAATGTCATGCATCGATATGACGCGGGTCAAATCAGAGTCAACATGTTGGGCCTCTCTAATCTGCTGATATAGAGTTGAAGACATGGCCAAACTAGCACACACAGCTGCCACTGGATCAGTTGGAATGTCCACGCTAACCGCCTCACTAGGAAGCTGTTCCCACAATTTTCATTCCTGAAGCAATAGCTGACAGACTTGCACTTTCTTGCTCAGAGCATCAGCCACAACATTCATTTTACCTGGCTGATAGGAGAGTGTAAAGTCATAGTCCTTCATATATTCCATCCATCGGCGCTGTCTGAGATTGAGGTCCTTTTGAGAGAACACATACTGCAAACTCTGGTGATATGTAAAGATCTCAAACTTTTCACCATACAGATAGTGCCTCCAAATTTTCAAAGCAAAGATCAATGCAGCTGTTGATTTGTTTTGCTTCTCTTCTTCTTTTTGTTTTGATGTGTAATAAAGATGATAAGCAAAAATCAAAGATCTCAATCAACCTATGAACATGTGAACCATGAACCTAGGCAATCAGAACAAGCTCTAGCATGGGCATGCTATCTCAATCATCAAGCTAAACTAAGGGAATAAAGAAAAACACACGTCGGGGCGTGGAGCAAGAGCAAATAAAAACACACCGCAAGGGCGGAGCAAATAAAGGAAATAAGAGATATGAGATAGAGAGAAAGCTAATGCCCAATACTAAGAAAGAACGTGATCGCCATCAAAGTAAACACAAGCCAGAGACTTGAAAATACCTTGGAAATAGGTGGATGAAGCACCCGCCCACGGGAGAGAGAAAACCAGAGAAATCTGCAGATCAACCGAATGTAACGGTCCAGACCCCGTGCGTCACCGGAATGTGACGGTCTCCAGATGAGCCGTTATATAAACCTGACGCGCTTGCACAAGACCGTCTGAAAACCTGCAGTAATAGCTTGTGGAATCTTTTAACTCCAACTCTTCCAGCCGGCCAGAAGACTTGGGCCTCGCGTAGTGAAGCTGTAAACCTGCCAAAGAACGTGAAAACACAGGAAAACAAACCCAGATTAGCCCTTCAAACAAGCATAGTATCAATTCTCAAAGAACTTAAGATCATTCAAAAGGAAAGGGAAGTACCAGGAGAGTTTTAGTTGTTTAATCCCTCTGGGTGTTTTAAAACGTGGGAAGATGTTTAGATGATGAAAACCAGATGCAGAACGTGGAAACAAGGAGAGGGACAATGCCTATGATGAGAGGGAGGAGGAAGAACACAATATGCAATGATGAACTTTGAAACTCAATAGAACGAATACTCCCTTCACCGTGAAGCAGATGAACGTGAAAGACAAGTCTCCTTGGTTAGATGTGGCTCCAGGATGCGGCAGCACTTCGATGCGAACTCCAGATCTTCCTTTCTCGGGCCATGAAGTTAAGGGTGCTATTTATAGGCCCTCAAACACTCCAGTCGAGCAGAGGATAATCCAGCAAGAAAAGAGGATAACTCTTAGCAAATCCTTGAAGATAATATCACCAAGAGTCCATAGAATCAAACAGAAGGTTCAGAGGATCAGATTTGGAAGAGAAATCACCAATTCAAATCCTTATCTCAACCACGGAGTAGCAGAGAAAAGGCCTGAACTGCCAGGACTCTCTGTTAGATGTAACGGCTACTCGACAGACCGCCGCATGAAAATAACGCGCCAGGGGAATACCGTTACATTTAACTTTATCTCAAAAGAGATAAGATCAACGGAAAGAAGATCAAAACAATAGGACTCTACAAGATAAGTAACGGCCATGGCTGGACGCGTTGGAAGAAAGTAACGGCTGCACGACAAACCGTTAGAATCAATAGGCAGGCCAACTGATAAGCTTTGAAACAAAGACCTCAAACTTCAGGACTCTTCAAGAAGTAACGGCCTAGGATGAATGCGTTAGAATAATGTAACGCCCATGCAGAGGACCGTTAGAAATAATGAGGATCAAAATTGATAAGAGCTTGCTAAGCTTCATCCAATGAAAAGCCACAAGGAACCACACTCAACCAAAGAGAGAAGACCCATAAAATGAGCTTCAAACCGACGAAGGAGACTCAATGAAGAGTGAACAACTTGGAGCATCACATGGATAGAATAAGGAGATGACCCAACTTATTGGTCATAAAACGGGTGTCAACAGATGCCCCTCCTTAATGTCCTCTTTGCAGGGGAGCGAGCAGAGGTGAAGCGAAAGCGAAATGGAACATGGAGATGAAGCGGAAGTGGAGCGGAGTGGACCAAAAAGTGGGCGTTAAGGTAAACGACACCCGTTCTTTACCAACAAGCGATAGGAATTTTCCGAAAAACTCCGAACTGATCACAAGGATATAGCCAACCGAAGGATGCAAGTCTGGAGGAACTAATAACTAAGGAAAGGAAACACGGCTAGCCGCCGGAGGCAACGGAAAGGAAAGAGAACTGACTAAACTCCAGACTGGAATCTTCAGCCAACCAAATCAAGCGAGAGATCGAAGAAAACCTTATAATTCAGAGTGAAATGATTCTCCTTATTCGAGATTAAGAACATTGTTATTCACCATCATTGAGATACCTTGAACATATGAAGATCATGAATGCTCAAAAGATGCGTATGATGCATGCTGGGCTAAAGAAAAGAAATCGTTAAAACAAAATGTAAAGAAAGATAAAATAACAAGATACTCGAGAATAATATTGCTAGACTGGAGAAACCAGGCTCAGGACACCATCTGCAACCACGGCGTGCAAGACAGAACCATCGTCCCCAAATTTTTCCAACCTAACGGCCTATCCAATGATTAAACATGTGTACTTAGATCATCATCATTTTATTTAATGGGAACATCAGATCCTAGAACACATGAATGACCAGCTGGTTCTCGAGATAATATATCATAGATAACATATAGTAATGCATTAAGGGATTTGAGGGAACGAGACACAATACCTGACTTACCTGCCTGACGAACGGCAAAGCGTGATGTTTATAACTTCATTCAAGAGAAAGAGGTTAGCCAATAATAACATGAGCATGAAATAAGGCATAACCATTCATACGTGTTAGAAGCATTAATAATATGTGCCATGGTAGAAAATGTAGTCATTCAATCATCAAATGGACCATTTTATTCATCAAGAAACTTGCAAGCTTTAACGGTCTGCAGAGAGGGCGTTATATAAAATAACGGACTAGACGAGGGCCGTTAGAGATTGGGCGGTTCATATTCTCCAATAAAACAGTTCAATTGACCTAACGGTCTCAGCAAGACGCGTTAGAGAGTGTAACGGTCGGACGACAGACCGTCATATTTCCTGAGCGTTCAAAAACAAACAAACCGAACGGTCACGGCCTCATTCATTCAACACTCAGGCCTTAGCACCCCAAAAAACCCCAAACGAAAACCCCAAGACCACCGGCGACCACCGAAGGAGATGGCCGGCGACGAGGGCTCTCAGCCACCGAAGAAGAGGGAAAGAGGGATGAAGAAGAAGGCGATTCGCCGCCTTCACCGCCGGATAGAACGAGAAGTGGAACGACGGACAGAGGAAGAAAAAATGAGGAAGAAAGCTCCAAGGGTGGAAGAAGAGGCTCCAATGGCTGAGGAGGACCAAGGGGAAACTTTCCTGGACGAGGGAGAACCCAAGGAACAGGAGAAGAAAAGGAAGAGGGGCCAATACCATGAGGTAGGCCTTCGCCCTATTTTTTTCAAATTTTAATTTTTTTTGAGTTTTTATGTAGATGCATGTGGGAATAGAAAATGGGTCTATGCACCCATTTAGGATTGTTTGTAGGCCTTTTGGCCAAAGTGAGAAGCCACGGAATGCAAAGGGGAAAATTCCCGTTAGCAGGGAATGTGACGGTCCTTCAAGGGACCGTCACAAGCCTAACGCGCCACCCTTGGTGCGTTAGAGCCATGTGACGCCCCATCCCAGGGCCGTTATATGCACTAGAGGCCAGAACTATTTTTAGGTTTTCAATTATTCAATTTTTTGTTTTATTTTTATTTTATAAATGTTATGCAATGATTTTATGACGCAATTGACTAATTTATGATTTAAATGAATGTAGGGAAAAAGACGGACGAGGATCTCCTGGCTTCAGATCCGGGCGGTGTACCAGGCACTGCCCGATTACCAGAGAGAGAGATTGGCCGGGATGGGATTCGCTGAGGTGCTGAGCATCGAGGTGACCAGAATGGACACGCCTCTGCTATATGCTTTGCACGAGAGATGGGATCCAATCAGCAGGGCGTTCATCTTCCCGTGGGGTCACATGATCCCCACGCTAGAAGACATGGCGAGGATTGTTGGGCTGCGAGTACACGGAGCTGCAGTGACAAGATGGACTTACAGGAACTATCGAGAGATGTCCCAGGAGCTGCTGGGGCTAGACTTGATCAGACCGGGGCAAACGTCATCCCAGCTCTTGAGATCAGTACTGCAGGAGAGCCTAGGACTGAGGGGAGCATCCATAGCTGTGGGTGAGCTACCAGAGGAGCATCTGGGTAGAGTGATTGACCAGGTGCACCCACGAGTGGCGGCAGAGGCTGGACCAGAGGGAGATCACACCCTGAGGCGCTTCCTGATGCTACTGTTCGGGAAGCTCCTGTTCGCGACTCGAGCAGATGTGATCAGCTGTCGGCTACTGCCGATGATCGAGGATTTGGGCAGAGTTGGAAAGTACGCCTGGGGAGCGGCAGTCTTGGCCTTCCTGTTCGAGTCCCTCAGCACGACGGATCGACAGACGATGCTGGGCGGCTTCTCGCCTTTTCTACATGTAAATGCAATTTACATGCTTCTATTATGATTTATGCAAATGTTCATGCAAGTTTACTAACTTAACTTCTAAATGCAGTTCTGGAGCTACATGTACCTCCCGGGCATAGGACGGGGCACACTACTCCACACCGGCCGCATCCCGATCGCGAGGCGATGGGTGGTCGCAAGGGACCCGGGGTCGATCATCAGATCGACCCGGGCGATCCAGGAAGATTTGGATTCCTTCCCGCACACGGCTGTAAGCCCGAAACTCAAAAAATGCTTTCTAAATGCTCTATATGCTTTTATATGCTTCTACATGATGGACTCATATGCTGATGAATGGACTAACATGCCTTCAGGTGAGATGGACCCCATACAGAGGCGAGAGCTTCGAGGGACAGCCATGGGTGGAGGCAGCCCTTTCGTACCGAGGACGAGACATATGGTTGCACTGCATCCATATCATCGAGCCTCTCCACTACCGGCTGATTCTGAGGACTCGGGGACTACACCAGCCTGAGGTGACCTTTCCACGCCACAGTGACGACCGCCCGGGGAAGTCAACGAAGGGAATTAGCGGTGACATAGATTGGTGTGCCCGGAAGGAGAAGTACGTCCACGACTGGAACAAGCAGGGCAGAGCAGTGAAGGAGCGGGATGAGAGCAACGAGGCATACTTGAAAGCCTTTGCTCGACTGTACGGGGACTGGGTGTACCGAGGTACCCGACGACCGGTATGCAATAAAACCATATACTCTAAATGCTCTTTTATGAAAATTTTATTCTATATGCACTGACTCATACACTTTCTAAATGCAGCTAGACCCCGAGGGAAGGATAGCCGAGCTCGAGGGGCTACTCCACGCCACTATTCAGTAGCGGGACGAGTACCGAACCGCTTTGGAGCTCTTGGTAAGACTCTAAAAACCTTGGACTTAAATGATTATGTTTATGATTATGATGCGAATGCGATGGACTGACCAATGATCTCTAAATGCAGCGGGCTGAGGGAGCCCAAAGAGTGGGACTAGATGCCCCATCATCGTCCTCACAGCCTACCGGGGACAGAGCTGAGCGGGATGCCGAGTTCGCCCGAGCGGTTGCCCGGGCCGAGGAGGCGGAGGCCACCCTCGCGGAGCGGGTAAGATGCTAAATGCTTATGCAAATTAAATGCTTATGCTTGTGCAAATTAAATGCTTATGCGGCTAACTATATAAAATGCAAACTATAGGCGAGAGAGCTAGCCACAGCAGCGGCCGAGGCAAAGCTGGCTCGGACTGTGGCAGAGGTCTTACGAGCAGAGGTGGCCCGATTGAGAGGAGAGCTTGCGCGGACGGCAACGCAGACAGCAGACTTCGAGAGATACCGGTCCGAGGCACGAGCTGTGCGACTCGAGGCGCACGGCATGAAGGTCGAGGTTCGGACCTTGGAGAGGACCATACGAATGATGGGCCGAGGACCGGAGCGGAGCATCTCTCAGAGCGGAGCGCTGAGGAGTGCTGCTCGTGCCGGATCAGTGGCAGACTACCTCATTAGCTCCTCTGGTCAACGGAGGAATGAGAGGGCGGAGAGGGGCCAGCAGGAGGAGAGTGCCTCCATAGATCCACCGGCGAGGAAGCCGGAGGGTGGAGATGATGACGGCGGCCCGGTGGATAAGCCGGCCAAGTGATGCATGTTTTCTTTTTGTTTTTACTTGTACATGACTTATATGGAAATAATAAAAAAAAGCAAATCTTTTTTTTTGTGTTTTGTTGTGACTTTTATGTGAATGAATGGATGTGTATGCAAACAGGTGATCATGTGAAAATGAATGGGAATGAATGCAAGAAAATGTATGTGAGAGTATGGTCGAAATGCAGGAAATGCCTGTGGATGTGTAAAAGAATTGATGAAAATGAATGCATGTGAGGGAATGGATGATGGCGTGGATAAAATGTGAATGATGTGGATGAGATAATGTGTGGACGGGTAGGATGAACAGAAATGAAAAGCCTGTAAGACCGCCAGGTCTAAACAGAGGCAGATAGAAATAGCCCAAATTTTAGCAGCAGACAATGTAACGGTCTAGGTACAGACCGTCAGGATTAAGTAACGCGTCAAGTGAAGATCGTTACAGAGGACAGAGCTCAATTTTGCAGAACTGAGCAGCAGAAAGAGTAACGGCTCAAAGCTGGTGCGTCAAAAGGATGTAACGGTCAAATGCTAGACCGTTAGACTTGACAGAACAAGAGTGAATTATGAATGCACTCATGAGCATACAGACCTCGTCCAAGTGATGTATAGACTTGGAGTGCAGATGACCAAATGATGTGTAGACTTCGTTTTAGCCAAGGAATGCTCAGACCTGAAGGATGTATGGACTTTGGACAAGGAATGTACAGACTTGGGGTTGTGCACACTTGGGCAATGTATGGACTTGGATCAAGAATGTACAGACTTGGAGAATGCATGGACTTTAGACAAGGAATGTATAGACTTGGGGTTGTACACACTTGGATGAAGAATGTACAGATTTGGAGAATGTATGGACTTTAGATGAAGACTGTACAGACTTGGGGAATGTATGGACTGCAAATCTGATGTACAGACTTTGGGAAATGCATGGAACGTATAGACTTCACATGATGTAGACTTGGATGAAGAATGGGATGCATAGACTTAGCCAAAACGTGCAGACTTGGATGAAGAACGTATAGACTTAACAAATGTGCAGACTTCAAAAATGTATGGACTTGAGGCTGTGTAGACTCATGATGTGTAGACTTCAAAATGCTGTATAGACTTCAACACGATGTGTAGACTTAACAAAATGCTGTACAGGCTTCAAAGTGAAGCACATGCTTCAACATGATGTGTAGACTTCAACACGAAGTATGAATGTGCAGACTTCAAGATGTTGTACAGACTTTAAAGTGATGTATAGACTTCAACATGCTGTATAGACTTTAAAAATGCTGTATAGACTAAGATGATGAATGGGATGTATAGACTTAACAAAATGTGCAGGAAATGTGACGGTCCACGCACAGTGCGTCGGAGATAGATAACGGTCATGAGCAAGACCATTGAGAATGATTGACCAAGAAGAAACCAAAACTGGTCAACAGAAAAATGTAACGGCTCAGCGAGAACGCGTCACAATAATATAACGGTCTGATGCTAGACCGTTAAGCTTGACAGAACAAGGTTTGGACTAAATTTAAACCCACAGGAAATGTGACGGCCCAGAGCTGGCGCGTCATAGTCAAGTAACGGTCCGACGACAGACCGTTATATCATGAATTATACTCCGAGACGGATTGAGCCGTAAGGGGCAAAACCCGAGATAAGAAGCCCTTGATCCATTCTAGACTTCTCCCAAACTTAAGATAACGCCTTCCAATCCGAATCTTATCACTTTAAAACCAAAACCAAACCTTTAAAACTTGAAAACCTAGCCAAAATCGTATCTTTCTGAATTCTCTGCTAGAAGGCTGAAAAACCCCTCCTAAGGGCAGGAAACAAGATGAAGAGAAGCTTCGAGGCGATGGCTATGGAGGAGAGAGTCTACACTGGACCCAAAGTTGCAAGAAAAGAGTATGGAGAGTTGTAAAGGCTAACCTCAATTCCCAAGCATCTAAGCTCTAATGCTCAAAGAGTGGTAAGCTTCCATAACCTAACCAAGTTCAGAAATTTCTGCACTTCATCTTCTTCCTCATGATTTTCTTTTTCTTCTTAGCCCCTTCCCGGTCCAAGATGCTATTCTAATCTGAGGTGGGTGGCTCCCATGGTAAAGGCACTCCCTTTAGAGGTCACATCAATTCTTAAAGCATGGCACCTTCAACCTCTCTTGGTTTTAGGCAAGAATTTCTAGAAATTGATATTAGATTGGCCTAGTATTTCAGCCCTCGTAGAATTGTGGCATCCACAAACACACACCTTCATCTTCCCTTCCTTCGAAGCAACAGTCCTATTAGAGGAGGTAGAAACCTACCTAGCCCTTCCTAAGACTAAGGCGGGGGATGAAGACCTAGTTTGCTACACGGTTGAGCCTATCGACCCGTCCTTGATCTTGAGTGATTTCATCCATAATCCAAAGGACGTGAGGACCATGATCAGCCCACACCACATACACTTGATACCCTTGGCACAGTGGATAGTCTCTCATTGCAAGAACGAGTGGGAGAGACATGAAGCAATAGCCAAGGCGGTGGTGATTTGCTTATGCGGAGTTTTCCTTTTCACCACGACCGACCACCTCTTAGATACCCAAAATCTCAGCATCATTAGTGGGTTGTGGCGGAGAATGTCCATCTCTCAAGCGATCCTCTCATATCTCTATGAAGGACTAAACTCGGCTTGCCTAGGAGGACCCTTGTTCGGTTCCATGATACTCCTTGAGTGTTGGATGGGAGTAAGAATCAAATTCCAACCAAAGGAAGACATAACTTCTGCTAGCCGGATCTTCGGGAGCCACCCTCTCTTCTTCATTGGAGGGGCATCTGGATTTTCTTCACAGGTTGAATGCAAGATGGCGGACAAGAAAACTCGGGATGAATGGCGCCTCTTCTTCAACACTTTTCCAATAGACAAGTTCATCATGCGACCAAGAATCCTTTGGCGCACTCTTCTTAGAATACCATGGCGTCAAGGCCTGGACCTCCAGCTAGTGGGAAATACTACGATGGCAATCTACAACCCACATCGGTGCCATCTTCAGATCGGGCTACCTCGAACTGAAGTTCCTGCACTATCACACTACCCTCCCCTTCTACCTAGGAAGATGGGGACTGCGAAAGATGAGAGAGCAGTACGGAACGCGCTGACCATGTGGGAGATCAGCAAGGTGCGTCCGTGGCAAGAAAAAGTGGAAGAGAACGACGAAGCGCGCCGTGGTTACGTGAAAGAGTTGAGGAAGATCCGCCCTCTTGCGGATAAGAAACTGAATGTAGCTTGATTTTCTTTTTGAACGATGTAATTGACAATCAGAGTTGGAATTTTATCAATCTTGTGTTGCATTAAGTTCATTTGAATAAGATGGGATTGCCTTAGTTGAATGGACATGAACTTTGTGTTTTGATTTGGCTAGAATGATCTAGAAAATAGAGCCTCCGGAGCATGTAATGGATCGGATCAGGGCCGTTAGAAGGATATAGCGGTGGGGAGATATGCCGTTAGAGTGTATGCTCCGAGAACTTAATTCTCTGGAGGAAGTAACGGTCCAACGATGGACCATTAGGAAGAACAACGGTCGTGCCCCAAGCCGTTAGAGAGAGAGCTGCTGAGAGAATCAAAGCCAACGTTCTGAAGGAAAGTAACGGTTTAATAAAAACCGTTATATGAGTGTGGCGGTCCACTGATGGCGCGTTATAGCCCTGAACCTGCATAGTTATGAGATTTCAGCTTTGTTCTTGATCCTGCATTCTGCACACACTTAAACATGGAACAAGTTAGATCTGTTCTTAGATTCAACCCCTTGTCCCGAAGCAAGTTAGATAACGACCGTTTCTTGATATTTGGTCAAGGGGTGGAGCCTTATTAAATAGGCGGGAAAAACATAATAGAACTAATGCGATGCATGCGATGCATATGATGGTATTTTTTTGGATTTTGGAAAATATTCGAATTTTTGTGAATTTTGGAAATATTTGATGTTTTTTGATTCCGAAATATATGATGTTTTTTTTGGATTTTTGAAATATATGATGTTTTTGGATTTTGAAATATATGATGTTTTTGGATTTTGAAATATATGTTATTTTTGGATTTTGAAATATATGATGTTTTTGGATCTTGAAATATATGATGTTTTTGGATTTTGAAATATATGTTGTTTTTGGATCTTGAAATATATGTTATTTTTGGATTTTGAAAACCAGTGCTTCCCCTTAGCAACGTGAGCCCTCCACATCGTATTGAGAGTCCCGAGGTTGGCGTGCAAATGAGGTGACAAACCCTGACCAAGACCCAGATTTTCATGACGGTGTTTCTACCAGGGCCATACCCAGGGTACTAGTTTCAATCCTGAAAAAGGAAAATAGAACACGGGGGTAAGCTTAGGCCAGACTTAGAAGCTTTTAGGACTTAGGTTCCTCTCCATACAACCCATTAGAAATTTGGTCTGTTGCGCCGAGGCTTTGTGTCTGTCATCGAACCTTAGTCCACTCTAGGCATGCATGCGACCGGGCTCATTCGTCCCGCGGGGAACTGTACTGCCACTCTTGTCATACCTAGATTCTTTTTCTTACCTTTCTGGAGCTTTTTAATAATCGATAGACCTTTGAGATGATGCTTTTGATTTTGTCATAGAGATTGCTCCCTTGCTTTGTTTTCTTTCTTTTTTCTGTGGCGTCAGGTCATAACGGATTGCCCCTATTTGAGACCTCCTCTTGTCAGGGTGCCTGGATTGGTTGTCGCCTCCTTATTCACTTCTTGCCCCTGGATTCAGCCGATGGAAGGAACGAACAGGGACTTCAACTTTCCCCCAAAGCATGACCAAGGAGAAACGGTGTCTTTTAAAGCGGAAAACCTGACCAGGGATGTTGTGTAGTGTGTGTTTGCCTTACTCGGGATCCTTTTTAGAGAAATGGAGGAACATCTTGCTGCCTGGGTGGCACAGATTAGACTCTTAAGGAAAGAACCGCTTAAGGTACAACCCATTCCACGGGTGAGAGAGCTCCTCACCTTCGCGTTTACTAAGCGATAAGCATTCCCTGGATAAGCCTCTTTTACGACAAACGACCCTTCCCAGTTAGGTTGCAATTTAGACCTAGGTCCTGCAGACCGAATGAATTTACGTTTCAAAACCATATCTCCTTTTTGAAATTTACGTTCAATTACCTTCTTCTGAAAGTAACACGAAACTCACTTTTGATAAACGGATACGTGATCGGCCGCATTCATCCTCTTCTCATCCAAGAGTTCTAACTGGACGAGCAACGCCTCTCGACGTTCATCGAGATTAAGTTCCTTATCGAGCTGCACTCTAAGGGAAGGGATCAAGATCTCATATGGGAGCACCGCCTCCATCCCGTAGGTAAGAGCATAGGGGGTTTGTCCCGTAGGAGTACGGACGGAGGTGCGGTAAGCCCACAGAGCTTCCACTAATCTTTCTGGCCAATCGAAAACTTATGAGATTCGCATGTTTTCTTTATGATTTTAAGAAGGGTTTTATTAGTGGCCTTGGCTTGACCGTTGCCTTGAGGGTAATATGGAGACGAATGATGCAATGCAATATTGAACTTCTTACATAGGTCCTTGAGCTCTTGGGAGACAAACTGGGGTCCGTTGTCGGTGATGATACTGCTTGGCACTCCGAACCGCGAGATGATATTATTCATGATAAAGCGGCACACCGTTGAAGCTTTGATCTCTGCGTACGCCTCGGCTTCGGCCCATTTGGTGAGTACTCAGTGGCGGTAAGGATAAAGGATTTCTGTTTGATCTGAGAATTAGAATCACCGAGCGGGTCGACAACGTCGAAAGCCCACATAGAGAATGGCCAAGGAGCAGAGAGAGGATGGAGAGATGAAGCTGGAGCATGGATCTTATCAGCATGGAGTTGGCACTTAAGACACCTCTGGACATAGAGGGAGCAATCTTCCTCTAGAGTGGGCCAGTAGTAGCCCGGCCTAAGGATCTTCTTCGCTAGAGCCTGGCCATTGACATGACCTCCACACTCACTAGAATGGGCTGCTTCAGCCACTTTCCAAGCCTCATCATCATCTAAGCATCTCATGAGCATTCCATTAGTAGCGCGCCTGTATAGTTCTCCTGCAACAATGGTGTACCTTGAGGCGGCTCTTCTTATTGACTTGCGCTACTCAGCGTTTGCCCCTTCTGGGAATGATCCTTCTTTGCAAAACAACTCGATTTCGTGATACCAAGGTAATTCTTCTTCATCCAGAATCTCTTCTAGCTCTATTAAAGATACTTCCTTTAGATCTTCCTTCTCAGCCCTCGCCTCTACAGCCTTCCTAAGGTTGATGAACCAAGGATCCTGAAGGGAGGGTGCGTCCAGTCTCTGAACGACGATAGTCTCAGTGTTCCGACTGAGAGGAAAAGATAGGGAGGAAGCAAGCGATGCTAAGGCATCGGGTAGAATGTTCTGAGAACGGGGAGTATGGATATAGATCAACTTACGGAATTGCCTAGCAAGGAGCGTGACCAAATCTTGACAAGGCTTGAGTTTGGGGTCACAAGTGCGGTAAGTGGACAGAACTTGCCGCAGGACGAGCTGAGAGTCTCCTATGATATTCAAATAGCGCGCACCTAGGAGATAGGCGTGCTTCAGTCCAGCTAAGAGAGCCTCATACTCAGCGATGTTGTTGGTAGCAGGAAATCACAGTTGATAAGCAAAAGGAATAGTCACTCCCTCTGGAGTGAGCAGAACAGCGCCGATCCCTCGGCCTTGGGAATTGAGTGCTCCATCAAAGTGCAGAGACCAAAAGGGATGATGGGTGAGTACAGAGAGATGCTCATAAGGGAAATCGTCCTGAATGGAGTCAGTGTGAGGAATAGGAAGATGGGCAAGATGCTCAGCGACGGCGTATCCTTTGACCGCCTTCTGAACGACAAACGTGATATTGAATTGGGAGAGGAAGCTCTGCCAGCGAGCTAACCTACTAGAAAGGATAGGCTTTTCTAAGAGATAGCGAATCGGGTCCATTCTAGAGATCAACCTAACTGGGTGGGCATGGAAATAATGTTTAAGCTTCTGAGCTACCCACACTAAGGCGGCACAAGTCTTCTCCATAGCGGTGTATCTGGACTCAGCTGGGTTAAATAGCCGAGAGAGGTAATACGCAGCCCGCTCTTTCCCTTCATCGTCTACTTGTGCTAAGACCGCCCCTAGGGAGTCCTCAATAACCGAGATGTATAGGATCTGGGGTTTCCCAGGGACAGGAGGTTGCAAAACCGGGGGATTAGATAGATATTCCTTTAAGTCCTCATAGGCCTTCTGACAGTCTTGATTCCATTCAAACTTGACCCCCGCCTTAAGTAATTCATAAAACGGACGGCACCTTTGAGAATGTTGGGAAATGAATCTTCTAATGAATTGCAATCGACCAATCAGTCCCTGAAGTTCCGTAATGTTCTTAGGCGGAGGCATGTCTATGACGGCCTGTGCTTTGTTAGGATCAATCTGGATCCCCCGTTTGCTCACTATGAAACCTAACAGCTTCCCTGAAGAGACTCCAAATACGCACTTCTTTGGATTCATTTTAAGCTTGTACTCCCGTGCTCTTTGCAGCACCTTAGCCAGAATAGAGGGGTGTTCTTCTTTGGTTCTTGACTTCACCAGAATGTCATCCACGTAGGCTTCCAT
Organism: Amorphophallus konjac; assembly: GCA_022559845.1. Classification (NCBI taxonomy): domain Eukaryota; kingdom Viridiplantae; phylum Streptophyta; class Magnoliopsida; order Alismatales; family Araceae; genus Amorphophallus; species Amorphophallus konjac. Next base: position 129,768 of record JAHNEJ010001932.1, read on the forward strand.
ATAGATATGCATCATGTCGTGGAAGATGGCCATCATTGCCCTTTGATAGGTGGCACCTGCGTTCTTCAAACCAAACGGCATAACCACATAACAGTACGTGCCCCAGGGCGTGGTGAAGGAGGTTTTCTCTTGATCTTCCGGAGCGAGATGGATCTGATTATAGCCTGAGTAACCGTCCATAAATGACAGAGATTCATACCCGGCGGTGCTATCGACCAAGACATCAATATGAGGCAGCGGGAAATCATCTTTTGGACATGCTTTGTTGAGATCCCTGAAATCGATGCAGATACGCACCTTTCCATCCTTCTTGATAACAGGGACTATGTTCGCCACCCACTGAGGATATACAACAACTCTAATGAATCTGGCCTTATACAACTTGTCGACCTCTTCCTTAATCCTTAAGGCCATGTGGGGGTGAAATCTCCTTGACCGTTGTTTCATAGGTGTTGCCCCTGGTTTAAGCACGAGTCGATGTTCCACTAAAGAGGGGTCAAGACCTGGCATGTCTTCATAAGACCAGGTGAAAGAATCGCTATACTCCCTTAGAACATTGATCAAATCTTCTTCTACTTGTGGAGGGAGATTAGCGGCAATAATGATGGGCCTTGGGTCTTCTTCAGTTCCCAAGTTGATTTCTTTCATAGGTTCATCCACTGCCGACGATGGCTCGTCGAATTTCTTAAGTCCTTGTGCATATAAATCGGCAGTGTCATCTACGTCGCTGTCCTCATTGATCGGATCTTTTTCATCCAGGATTTCATAGACGCCGAGTCCGTCATCGCTCCACACCCCTTCTATTTCTTCTTCCTCTTCAATCATAATTGCCGTAGCAACAAATTCGGGACACTTCAAAAGGGCATGACAACGCTGAGCTAGATCTTGCAAGAACCTATCAGGGACGGATTTGGGAGGACGCGCAAGCGGGCGCGACTCAGAGGAGAAGGGTTGGACGACCTAGAACACGACCCTACTTCTCTAGACCTAACTGACTCTACTTCCATAGACTCGATAGACCCTAATCCTAATCTAGGAGGAAGAAGACCTAGTGGAAGGGAAGGAGCAGGGGACTCGTGCCCCTGGGAGGAGGATGGAGACAAGGTAGCATAATCTTCCACTGAAATCTCTGTTTCGAATTTGACATTTTTTTTTGGAGATCAATGGAGACTACACAACAAGATGGAGGAGGCGGGAGCTGCATGGGGAACAGCTCAGGGAAGATGCAATCGAAGAAAGGATCGGAAGACGAGAACCACATCTCGTGGAGTTGGGCGTTGGGGGGAGGAGGAGTGAATAGAGTGGATAGATCAATGGGCGGGCAATGCCCGCAAGCATAGGGAACAAAGAGAATTTCAGGTGGATGAATGAAGGATGGATTTACCATGATGGGAGGAAGACGGGGTAAGAATTCCCTCTGCTGTAGGAGAGATTGAAACCGGGAGGGAGACCAAGAAAAGATAATCGGCGAGCTCTCCTCCTTCCGCAGATGCTGAGCCGACTACTTCTTCGGCCTCCATTGAACAAGCTGAACCTCTTGCTGCTGCTGGCAGTCTTCTTCATGAAATAGCCCCTGAAGGGCTGGACCATAGTCAATCACGTCATCAACTGGCCCCCTTAGCACTGGGGGTGGACTGGCAATCGGACAAACTGTATCTTCCCTTGGCGGAGCTGGCCGTGGAGTTAATGTGCGAGGTTGGAGAGGCCCTCGAACAAAGTGTTGACGATAGTCCCAGGTGAGTGGCCCAGAATCACCCATCATAGATAATGCAGTCTCTCGGTAGCCGAAACCTCTTCTGTTCATTTTCCTGCCCTTAGGAATGGGCTTAGTTCGTCCCTGCAATTGAGCACCGAGACCTCTCCCCGGTTGATAGCCTAGCTTCAGTATAATGTCCCAGCCCTTGGAATCTCGGATCTGGGGCTTCACCTTGATGTCAACTGTTGCGGTGACGGGCTTGCGAGGTGCGTAAGCCCAAGGAAAGTCAAGATCTAGCACTGACATAATGGGCCGACTGCTTGGCCACAATGTAGGAAGAACTTTCTCTGAAATAGCCTTCACTGATTGGACCGTGGATAAGCTTTTGACTTTGACGACCCTCCCTTGGAAAGGGAATTTAATGCATTGATGTGCAGTGGAGGGTACGGCGCTGAGGGTATCGATCCACGGATGACCCAAGATAGCCTTGAACATAGGGTCAATGTCCAACACATAGAATTCCACGGGCATAGTAAGGGGCCCAAGCTCAGCTTGAATGGTGACAATCCCGTGACATGCCCGCCGAGAGTTGTCATAAGCAGCTATGGTAGTGGGAGTTGGGCGTAGAAGTTCTTCTGACAGATTACAAGCCCTTAGAGTGCTGAGCGGGCATACGTTGATAGATGCCCCTGTGTCAACTAACGCCGCATCGATGCTGACTTTGTTCAGAATGATAGTAATGCACAGTGGCATTTACCGAGCTTCTGGTGGTGCTAGCTCGGTTTCAGAGAAAGTAATGGCTGGCCCCTTGGAGATTGTTGCCAGTGCGGTAGGTAAGCTATCAACTGCCATGTCTTCACTAACCATCACCTTTTGAAGAAAGTCTCTTAATGCATCTTGGTGAAGGGTAGATCTCTTAATCAGTTCCAGCACAGATATCTTGGCGGGCACCCTATCCAAATGATGTAATAGATCATATTGGGTCCCCGGTAGTGGCTCGGCCTCTTCTTGTTCAGCCGCCGGTTGGGAAGACTGGGGGTTGGAAGTGGAAGGATAGTTTCGGTGGAACATGCGCCCGCTCCGTAGGGCGAAGTTATAAGCTGCCGCAGCCTCAGATGGGCTTAGGATAAGTGATTTAGTAGGCCCAGTGGGATGGATGAGCGGTGCGAAGAGGGTGTGGTGGAAAGGATGATAGGCGAGGGGTTAGTGGTAGTGGGCGCGAGCGGCAGTGGGGATATAAAAGTGGATGGAGATGTGATGAGTGGAGGGCTAGGCGGAGGTATGGCGATAGTGGATGTAAGTGCGAGCGGGGAGGGGGTGACGGTAGCGGATGTGAGCAATGGTGAGTGCGACGGGGGCGCGGGTGATGGTGCGTGTGATAGAATAGGGGTAAATGGGAGGACGAGTGGAGGAGGAGTTTGGTGTGTAGGTATAAGGATAAGGGAAGCGGGAGGATTATGGTAGTTGTGGTGAAGGGCCATGACCTGCGGCGTGGAGTTATCGTCGTCGAAGGACCACCCAGGGTTAGGAGCCGGGGGTTGGATGACATTGACCTGAGCTGGTGCCGGCGGCGGAGGCTGCGGAGCAAGAGGATGGTTTGGCATTGGGTTTTGATGAATCCCCAGGTCTTGCACCGGCTGCTGTTGCTGCTGCTGCTGTGGCTGCGGTACCTGTTGCTACTGTACTTGCTGTCTCGGCGGCTGCCTTCTCTTCTCTTTGATTTCTGTGATGGCCCGGTGCATTTCGGCCCAATCTATCCTCTGTCCTTCATGAAGATCATATACTAGCTCCCGGAATTGAAAACACCCTTCAATGGTATGTCCCGGTTGCCTATGGAACATACAATACTTCGTCTGATCAACGGTCAGATTCCAGTTGGGCCGTTCCGGAGGGAGCTGTATGGCATTCACCGACATGAGGGCGAAAAGATGTCTGTGAGTGTTTCTGGCAAGGGTGGGTACTGAGCTCTTTTAGGAGCCGGGCGCTTGTTGTTAGGGTTGTTGTTGTAGCCGTTGGGTGGAGGGACATTGTGGTATTGCGGAGGCGGTGGTGGTTGTTGTGGAGTGGTGAAGGTATTTTGTGGAATGGTGAAGGTGGGCGGAGGGTTTTGCGGGGTGACTTGGAAGTTCTGTGGAGCGGGATTCTGTGGAGTGCGGGGATTTTGAGGGAAGTGGAAGGGTGCGGCTTGAAAAGGGAAAGCAACGGCTTGAACTTGCTCGTTTGTTTGGACCCCCTCGGTGATCGGCCCTTGAGGTTTCTTGTGGTACTTGGGCTTTTGATTCTCGAAGAGCGAGTGAATGGGAGAATCCTTGAACTGAGTCTGGATGAACCGCGCCCGGCTGTAGAGTTGGTGCATGTTGGCTATGTCATTCATGGCCAGAATATTTCGGAAGGTCGGAGTAGCATTGGAAATAAGTAACTTGACCTTCTCTTCCTCCGGAATATGGCCGGGCACTCTAGCGGCCATTTGCCTCCACCTATCTGCGTAAGTAGCAAACTCCTCATCCGGTTTCATCTTTTCGGCCACCAAATCTGTGAACGAATATTCCGGGCCGACCCTGTCTTGAAACCGCTGAATGAACTTATCTTTCACTACCTTAAAGCTCTCGGCTTCTTCCAATGGCAGAGAATAGAACCATTCAAGTGCAACACCGTCTAATGATCGACAGAAAAAGTACGCCATAAGGCGATCATCATATTGGAACTGAGCCGATTCATACAAGAAATCCCTCACGTGAATAAAGGGATTGCCGTTCCCGTCATATTTGCGATAATTGGGGAGCTCGGATTGCGGAGGGAACCGGATGTTCTGAAAGCTAGGAACCGGAACATCTGCCAAGGATTGTGGGCCAACCCGCTTCTAGAGGAAATCGAGTTGCTGTTGCATGGTGGCCCATTTATCAAGTAGTTCCTGCTCTCTGGATGGAGCAGGGGTAGTGAGAGATGATGGCTGAAGTTGGGGAGCAGAAGGGTGGATTGTGGCAGAAGGTGGGAGCCCATAAGCAGGAGCAGAAGGATAAATGGCTGAAGTAGGGGGCCCGTAAGAAGGATATTGGGCCTGAACTTGACCCAGATTGGAGTGGGCATGGACAACCCCTGACTGAGGGCGCAGGAAGTCGGAGGGGCCCATGAGGACTTGCGGAACCATCGGGCTAGGCATATGATGATCCGCCTGAACGAAAGAAGGGACATGAGACTTCCCCTTGTCAAAAGATTGCTGGGACGAAGTAGAAGATTGGCCCGTCTCCATGCCAGTGAATGTGATGGTCCGGGGTTGGATCGGAGTAAGATTAATTGGAGTGAGCTGGATGGAAGGATTGGATTGACCCTGCACAATCGTGGGAGGGGAGATATTGGATCCTTGCATGGCCTGATAGACAGTTTGGAGTTGGGCCGGATCCAATTGGGCCATCATCTGGAGAATGGAGCCCGCAGAAGGAGTAGTGAAAGAAGGGGTAGCTTGACCACCTTCCATGGAGGTAGAGGACGAAGAGGGGCTGTCCCCTCTCCAGAAGAGAATGAGGTAACCCTAGCAGGGTTTTCAAGAAGCCCTTGAGGAAGGGAATCCTCTTGGGAACAGGGAGGATTGAAAGAAGCCATGGTGGGTTCGAAAAGCGGATTTGAGTAGAACTTGGAGAAGAATTGACCCTAGAAGGTGCTTCTAACTGACGAAAATAACTCCACATGCAACGAACAACCTTAACAAGATGTAAACAACACAACACAAACACGCAATGAGCAACCAAACTTGGAAGATTTATAACAAAGATGTAAGTAACAAGAGATGAAGACACTCAGAGTCAAGCAAGTTGTTTAAGATGATGCTTCAAGATTCTTATGATTTCCCCTTTGGAACTTTAGTGGATTGATTAATGTGAGCTCTCAACAATAGGTCCCTGATAGGAGATGGGTGTAAAGCTTGGTTTGACTCTAAATGTGATCACTCCCTCACTTATGCAATCCTAGACACGGGGTGGGAAAGGTACAACCGGCCCGACGTCCGTGTGGGAATCCACGGCTCGCGGGGACTTATGGAGGTCCCTGGTGTGATTTCCTAGTCGGCCCCAAGGAATATGGAGACGAGAGATCCGCACACCAAGGTAGGAAAATGCAATCTAATGTATGAAAGTATGAATGAACCTATGTGCACCGGAGTGCATGCAAATTCTAACCTAGAATCTAGCAAACAATTATGCACACAATGATGTAAGTATGTAAACCAACCAAGGAGGAAGTCAGATAACACCCAAGCAAGAATATCACAGCAAAAACTGCGGAATAGAATGCACCTCGGGATGCGTACCTGTCTGGAGTGTAACGGCCTAGAAGACCAGCGTCAGAAATATATAACGGTCAGAGGCCAGACCGCCAGAAGCAATATAACGCAGGGACCCAGGACCGTCGTATGAGCCAGAGAGCCAAAAACAAACCAGAAATAGAAGGGAAATCGTGAAAAGCCCAAACAGCAGGATGAGGAGTGTAACGGTCTAAAGCCCCTGCGTCAAAGTGGAGTGACGCAGGGACAGAGGGCCGTCAGACTACCCAGAGAACCATAAACAAGTGGAAGTAAGAGGGAAATCCGAGGAAACTAAACAAGGAATGATGGCAGGTTTAAACAGAGATCAAGACACGATTGGCACAAGCTGTCCCACCGTGATCGCCAAAAAATTATCTGTTGATTTGTTTTGCTTCTCTTCTTCTTTTTGTTTTGATGTGTAATAAAGATGATAAGCAAAAATCAAAGATCTCAATCAACCTATGAACATGTGAACCATGAACCTAGGCAATCAGAACAAGCTCTAGCATGGGCATGCTATCTCAATCATCAAGCTAAACTAAGGGAATAAAGAAAAACACACGCCGGGGCGTGGAGCAAGAGCAAATAAAAACACACCGCAAGGGTGGAGCAAATAAAGGAAATAAGAGATATGAGATGGAGAGAAAGCTAATGCCCAATACTAAGAAAGAACGTGATCGCCACCAAAGTAAACACAAGCCAGAGACTTGAAAATACCTTGGAAATAGGTGGATGAAGCACCCGCCCACGGGAGAGAGAAAACCAGTGAAATCTGCAGATCAACCGAATGTAACGGTCCAGACCCCTTGCGTCACAGGAATGTGACGGTCTCCAGATGAGCCGTTATATAACCTGACGCGCCTGCACAAGACCGTCAGAAAACCTGCAGTAATAGCTTGTGACTCTTTTAACTCCAACTCTTCCAGCCGGCCAGAAGACTTGGGCCTCGCGTAGTGAACCTGTAAACCTGCCAAAGAACGTGAAAACACAAGAAAAAAACTCAGATTAGCCCTTCAAACAAGCATAGTATCAATTCTCAAAGAACTTAAGATCATGCAAAAGGAAAGGGAAGTACCGGGAGAGTTTTGGTTTTTTAACCCCTCTGGGTGTTTTAAAACATGGGAAGATGTTTAGATGATGAAAACCAGATGCAGAATGTGGAAACAAGGAGAGGGACAATGCCTATGATGAGAGGGAGGAGGAAGAACACAATATGCAATGATGAACTTTGAAACTCAATAGAACGAATACTCCCTTCACCGTGAAGCAGATGGACGTGAAAGACAAGTCTCCTTGGTTAGATGTGGCTCCAGATGCGGCAGCACTTCGACGCGAACTCTAGATCTTCCTCTCTCGGGCCATGAAGTTAAGGGTGCTATTTATAGGCCCTCAAACTCTCCGGTCGAGCAGAGGATAATCCAGCAAGAAAAGAGGATAACTCTTAGCAAATCCTTGAAGATAATATCACCAAGAGTCCAGAGAATCAAACAGAAGGTTCTGAGGATCAGATTTGGAAGAGAAATCACCAATTCAAATCCTTATCTCGACAACGGAGTAGCAGAGAAAAGGCCTGAACTGCCAGGACTCTCTGTTGATGTAACGGCTACTCGACAGACCGCCGCATGAAAATAACGCGCCAGGGGATACCGTTACATTTAACCTTATCTCAAAAGAGATAAGATCAACGGAAGAAGATCAAAACAATAGGACTCTGCAAGATAAGTAACGGCCATGGCTGGACGCGTTGGAAGAAAGTAACGGCTGCACGACAAACCGTTAGAATCAATGGCAGGCCAACGGATAAGCTTTGAAACAAAGACCTCAAACTTCAGGACTCTTCAAGAAGTAACGGCCTAGGACGAATGCGTTAGAATAATGTAACGCCCATGCAGAGGACCGTTAGAAATAATGAGGATCAAAATTGATAAGAGCTTGCTAAGCTTCATCAATGAAAAGCCACAAGGAACCACACTCAACCAAGAGAGAAGACCCATAAAATGAGCTTCAAACCGACGAAGGAGACTCAATGAAGAGTGAACAACTTGGAGCATCACATGGATAGAACAAGGAGATGACCCAACTTATTGGTCATAAAACGGGTGTCAACAGCAGCAAGTTCTAAATCATGAGTCGGATAGTTCTCCTCTTGCTGTTTCAACTGCCGGGATGCATAAGCAATAACTTTACCATGTTGCATCAACACGACTCCAAGGCCAACCCGAGAAGCATCTGTGCAGACCACAAATCTGCCTGAGCCAGAAGGTAACACCAGCACTAGAGAAGAAGTGAGTAGCCTTTTCAATTCATTAAAGCTCTACTCACATTGATCTGACCAGACAAAAGGAACATCTTTACGAGTCAGTCTAGTCATTGGTGCTGCAATCTTCGCAAAGTCTTGGATGAATCTGCGGTAATAACCTGCAAGGCCTAGAAAACTTCTAATCTCTGTCACTGTCCTCGGTCTCTGCCATTGAAGAATAGTCTCAATCTTAGCTGGATACACTGCGACTCCATCACCAGAAATCCCGTGGCCTAGAAAATGAATTTCCCGAAGCCAGAACTCACACTTACTAAATTTAGCAAAGAGCTCATAGTCTCGTAGAGTTTGCAACACTATCCTCAAATGCTGTGTATGTTCTTCCTTAGAAGCCGAATAGACAAGAATATCATCGACAAAGATTACAACAAATTGGTCCAAATATGGCCGAAACACACACTGCATTAAGTCCATAAAAGCTGTAGGAGCATTGGTCAACCCAAAAGGCATAACCAAAAACTCAAAATGGCCATACCGCGTGCTGAAAGCAGTCTTTTCAACATCAGATTCCCGGATTCTCAATTGGTAATAACCAGAACGGAGATCAATCCGAGAAAAGACAGAGGCAGACTGTAACTGATCAAACAAATCATCGATCCTGGGCAAAGGATACTTGTTTTTTATAGTCACCTGATTCAATTGCCTGTAGTCAATACACAACCTCAGGCTCCCATCTTTCTTCTTCACAAATAGAATAGGAGCACCCCAAGGAGAAAAACTGGGTCGGATATAACCCTTATCTAACAACTCAAGCAACTACGCCCGCAGTTCTTTCAATTTAGCTAGAGCCATCCGATACGGTGCCTTGGCCAATGGTGCCGTACCCAGAATCAGATCAATTAACATCTCAGTCTCTCACTATGGAGGTAAGCCTGGCAACTCGTCAGGGAACACATCTGGAAACTCACACACAACAGGAATACCACTGACATCCTGCTGAGGTGACTCAACAGCAACCACTGAAGCTAAGAACCCCTGACAACCTGCATCAAGCAATGTACGGGATCTAATAGCAGAAATAATCAAGCGAGAGGAACGGAACCGAATACCTTGAAAATAGAATGATGGTTTCCCAGGTGGCTGAAAGTAGACTTTCTTGGATCTGCAATCAACCACGGCTCCATATCGTTCCAACCAATCCATACCCAGAATAACATCATATTCCGACAACTGCAAAGCATACAGTCTCGCCGGCAACCGACGGTCACTGGCCACAACAGGAGACTCCTCGAGACACAACGGGGTGAACATAAAATCTCCAGATGGCAACTCAACCAACAAATCACAAGTGACCTCAGTGGTGGGCTCCTCAATACATTCAAGAAAATCCTCAGAAATAAAGGAGTGAGAAGCACCCGAATCAAATAATACGCGAGCTGCATGACCATAAAGCATGATCGTACCTTCCACCAGGTGAGATGCAACAGCCGCCGCACGAGTGATGTGAGAAACCTTCCCTTTTTACTTCCTGGCTACAGTAGAAGATTGTTGGGAAGACGCCGAGGCTTGAGGATAGAACTACGGAGGTAGAGGTGGCGGAGGGAGTCTGAATTGAGACTACTGGGGCTGAACAGATTGAGAGAACTACACTAGCATCGCCTTCATTGGACAGTCTCGAACAATGTGACCCGGCTGGTCACAACGAAAACAAACCACCGTCAACGAGCATGGCTTGCCCGGGTGGTTACCGCCACACCTCCAACACCGCTTAGGTTGACTGGGTGAGGAACCCTGGCGCTGAGGAAAAGAAGAAGCAGAAGGTTGAACAACACCAGGAGACGCCTGCTGATCAAATTTCTTCTTGGACTTCTTGAATTTGAACGTCTTGCCCTTGGATTTTGAAAAAGAAGCACCACCAGCAGCAGGAAACATAGGGGAAACTCTTGGAACAGTCGGCTGGTACGTCGGCTAAAACTGCACCGCCTGCTGAACTATCAGAGTCTGAGAAAGCCCCCGAGTCCTTGCCAATTCCAATTCTAGAGCAACAGCTGCCTGGTATGCCGCATCCAAGTTGGTTACCCGAGTTGCGAACAATGGCAGGCTCAACTCTGCTTTCAGCCCTCGTAGAAATCGCTGAGTCTTCATCGCTTCATCAGCAAAGATGTGGGGCACATACCGGCCCAATTCAAAGAACTTCTCTCGGTACTGCAACACGGTCAGGTCACCTTGCGTTAGCTCCAGAAATTGATACATCTTAGCAAGCTTAAGATAGGCCGGAGTATAGGCACGCTCAAAAGCAGCAAAAAACTCCGCCCAGGTGATTTGCCGGAGCGAACGAGAATGGAAAACAATCTCCCACTCCGTAGTCCACCAAGTGCGCGCGGTACCTTGCAGCTGATAGGTCGCCAGCATGACCCTTTCATCCTCCGCGCACTCCATCGACTGGAACGCGCTCGCGGTGGCATCAAGCCACGCTCTCGCTGCCTCCGGGTCTGATTGACCCTCAAAAATAGGTGGGTGGAAAAGCAAGAATTCCTTCAACGCTCTGCCACGACCACCAGGTAATTCATCACGTGGGGTAGGACTTACAGGAGTTGGCGCAACTGGGGCAGAAGAGGTGCCACTCTCCTCCCGAGGTGCCCGAGCTCTCCGCCAACCACGAGGCAACATCTAGAACCTGAGGAAACACAGAATAATAGGAAATCCATCAATAATCGTGAGAAACAACCTAAGCCAGCAATAGACGACACAATGGACTTGCTCTGGACTAGCACGGATTTCAATTCCTTGTACGAGTCCTCAAAACCGCTCTGATACCAACTGTGACGACCCGGAGATCCGGATACCGATATATTGATACCAAGAACTGGGGAAGCCACCCAAGAGGCTGATGAGGCCCCTGAAGGGTTAGTACGTTTGCTGAGGAGGCGCACAACGAATTGGAATCACACGCAAGTGCAGGTTAATTATATGGAAAGTTAAAGATTTGTGCGGAAGCAAGTTCAAAATATCAGAGTGATAAAAAGTAAATACACTAGTCCAGAGTCACAAAGAAAGTCCCAAAAGAAAAACTACACGGGGCATACCCCGGTCAAAAGTACCCAAAAAGGACTTTCGAACTATGGCTGGCACTCTACAAGCGATCCCCAAAAATAAGGGAACCACCGGCAACGGGAGGCTGCGGCTGCTCACCTGAAAGAAGAAGGAGTGAGTCACAGCCAGACTCAGTAGGGGTCATGTGGATCCCTACCTCGCACTAACAAGTAGGCATGCAAACATAAAGCAATTGGAGCATGCATTTAATGCAGTAAACATGCACTGGCATAATTAACACAAGTGTAGCAAAGCTGTAAAGCCTAACTAACAGTCAAAACAGCTAACTATATTCCAATACAAGTGTATACATTAACGTCTGACGCTAAATCTACCAGTAGAAAGAATCCTAACTACTCCAAGTGACTAGAGACCGCAGAAGGTACCCACTAGAAATCAAGGACCAGAAGCGTCCACTGACGGCTTACACTGCATCTCAAGGGACTCGCAAGTCAGGCTGACAAAAAGCGAGAGGCGTAACAGTACCGAACCAAGAACTAGTCAGAGTAACACTCGTCAGTGTCAGTCCAGGCCTCCGACCACGTGTGCACACACTGACTCCTGCCTAGAGCCAGGTCTCTAGCTAGTCCCCCCCGTAGGACGCTACGGTAAAGAGCCGGGGGCCCGCGGTGACTAGCTTACAAACCGCTCGACGGGTACGCCCTTCCACCTTTGCCAGGCGGAGCGACACTGAAAGTCTCAGGGCTAAGTCTAGTGGTTCCATCATAAGGAAAGTGGAAGTACTCTACCGGGATCTAAAAGTACGCCATGGTTTATAAAATAACTTAAACATAGCGGTTATGCAACATGAAATGCATTACAAGATGAACCGACCATCTTTTGGAATGCCAGAGGGTGTGACGGTCTAGCCCAGACCGTTACAGAGTGTGACGGTCTAGGGTAGGTGCGTTACGTCACTGTAACGCGCCTACCGGGGGCCGTCGCGCTCACCCGAGACAACTTCCCCACACCCAGGGGATAGCAGTGCGTAACACACTAGGGGCAGTGCGTTACACGACTGTAACGCACCCCCTTAGGTGCATTAGAGGCACCCGAGGCTAAGCCACCGAAACACAGAAGCACAGGGTGTGGTGGTCCAGGGTAGGGGAGTTACACTGATGTAACGCACCATCCGAGGCCGTTACACCCACCTGAGGGAGAAACTACACACAGGTATAAGGGAAATGTAACGCACCTAGGCTGGTGCGTTACAACGCCCTAACAGTCCCATCTAGGTCCGTTAGGTGGACCCTCCACCCAGCTACCCAGAAGCTGTGACGCACCTGAGCGGGGCCGTCACACTCACATAACGCACCGGGTCGGGAGCGTTACGCGTGTGACGGTCGCTGGGATGACCGTCACACGAGCTGGGTTGCGAGTATGTTCGTATTGAAATCGGAACATCCCCCGATCGACCGAAATCGACGGGGCTCGCGCTAACAACCTTTTCCCTGCTCATGCACACATCCATAGCAACAATTGAACACTAGGAAACATAAAAACAAAGCCCAATGAGTGATTTTTCATGCATTTGAGTTAAATTACACTAACATGGGGATTTCACCGGAAATGGAGAAAACGGCCGTGCATGGCGGTGCAAATGGTGTCCAGACGATCCTAGTCAGGTAAGGATTCCATCCCCCTACCTCGTTCAAGCCGAAAGTGGACGACCGGTCGCATGCAAGGGCAAAACCTTCACGCTCCTCCACACCCCGTCCCGTCTCCTCGGGCCACGATCCGTGCCGAGGTGGGCGTCAACGCGCTCCACTCGTCGCCACGAGTCCAAGGGCGTCCTCCACGTCGTGATCCGCCGCCGTCTCGCCCGCTTGCCCAGGGAGAGAGAGAGAGATCGTGAGGAAGAGGGGGAGAGGAAATGGGGAGAGAGAGATCAAGAGGGTGGAGAGGGGGAGTATGATGGCAACGTGGGGAGGGGAGAAAATGGGGTTGAAAACATTTTTTTTTTTTGAAAGAAACCTCAAATTGCAAAACGAACCCCCAACCCACCACTATTAGGGAAAAGCCTAAGAAAGCCCATAAACATTATAACTCAATCTGAATAAATACCAGAAAATGGCCTAAAAATCCAGAAAAATGGCTGAGGTTCGCGAAATGCATTCTAAACCCGAACCATCAAAGATCCGTTAAGACGCGGGCCTTACATATACTATCGTCGTGGGGTTGACTATTGCTTTCGCTGGGTTGTCGTGGCTGGAGGAGTCGTGAGCCGCCCTGCCTGCGTGTCTGACGAGGCAAGGAGGCATGGGCGTTGGCTCGTCATTCCCTTGCCGGAAGGGTAGCTCTGCCATTAATGCGGTAGCGCTCGCCAAAGGCGGGTGGCTGACCTGTCATGGGGAGTGGCATGGGTGACATCCTCCCTTTTCCCTTCGTCGAACTGGTGCGTCTCCTGCCATTAATGAGATGTTGTGGACGGGCGTCGTGGCCGCTGGCTGTGGAAGTGCACCCTGGTACGGCACCTAAGCTTGGGCCTGCGTCGAGGCAGGATGCGTGCTGGGCTGGAGTGGGCCTTAGTGGGCTGGCAGACATTACCCTCCTTAACGAATAATTGAGCTGAATTCAAGCTTTTTGAATACTAAATAATCTTAAATTATCATTGTTTGCCAACCTTTTTTGAACTAATTTTCTCTCTTATGTCTATATATTTATTAAAAGGGAAAATTACTCCTATACCCCTAAAAACTTACGATATTCCTATATCCCTACTTTTATTGTATTTGCTGTAATACTCCTAAAATTCTTAAGAAAAGATCCATTATGTCCCGATCCACCCCTATCCTTAAAATAGAAAATTATCCCTATACCCCTACAAAGGGGGTAGAATGGTTGTTTTCTTAAGGATTTTAGAGATATTACGATAAATACAATAAAGATAGGGATATAGGGATAATTTTTAATGATTTAAGAGGTATAGGGATAATTTCCCTTAATTACATTAGTAGATAGGATATGGTCTAATTATAAATGTACTATTAGCTAATCACATGATAATGCTTTATCAAAGATATATAATTGAGTTTTAATCAAGCTTGTTCACTAATATAAATGAGCCTAGTCTTCTTATCTTCAAGCTCAACCCATTTGGTAATTATCAAGCTAGCTTAAAATTGTGTTCCAAGTTTGGCTTGTTTACTTCATCAAACAAGTCAAATAGAGCCTTTTTTTATCGAGCTTGTGCAGGAGTTGTTCATTGAACATATCTGGTCGCTTGCACCCCTACTCCATCGATCCTTGCATTCCTTCTAACTTCAACACCTGACAAAGATGAAGATGCTGGTGGGAGACTAACATCAAAGTTAGGTCTCTTTGGTAATGGGTTAGAATAACCGGGTTAGGATAAGGGCGGTCAGGGTATCCATGGGGTTAGGTTGTTCTACTTTGATAAGTGGCTCTTATTATAGCTCGGGTTAAAGGGAACAATGAGACCTTTGTTGGGTCCCGCGAGGTGTAAATGGATCTAGAAGGGGGGTTGAATAGATCCTTTCACAAGCTTTGGCCTATTTAAAAACTATTAGCTAGCGGAAGCTTAAACCACTCTTATTAAGTGAATGAATCACTTAGGCACAATGCACAACGGAATTAAGTAGAGTGCCTCAAATGAAAAGACTTGAATTACAAGTTATGAAACGTCCACACTTCTTTAAGTGAATTACAAAGCATAACACATAGATGAACATACAATAGCTTGCAACAACCGTGCGTGTGTGTGTATGCTATGTTGATCACTCAAAGTGCATATGTATGTGAGCAAGATAACCAAGTATGGAAGCACATGAACCTGCGAATGGGGTTAGAAGATATAGAGCAATCACACAAAATAAACAACCCACAACACAGGGATTTTTAAGGGGGTTCGGTTGCAACCCCGCAACCTACGTCCACCCCTCACCAAAACCCAGTGAGGCTTCCTTACTGACACACAGCTTGACCCGGGGACACGCCCCAAACCACAGAACAGAGAAACCCCTCTTTCTGTCTTCCTACACACAAAGCCGGCAGGGACGGCTACACCGTAAATCGGAGAACTCCCGATTGCCTTCCTACTAACCACCGGTAGGGACGATTCTCAATTCCAAATGTTTGAATGAAATGGAAAACGAACAAATATGAAATCACTCAAACAAGATATAGAATATGCTTAAGAGAAAAGATCTTGTCTGAGGTTTGTTGGAGCTTGAATCTCTTGAGGATTTGATGAAGAACTTCTTCCCGGAGTACTGTTCACAGCTACAGTAACTCGAACTCCTCTTCCTTGAACACACCCTTGCAGCCTCCTTTGATTTCCCTTGTTAGCCTTGCTTTCTTCTACTCTTCCTTGGAGGTTGCTGGATTGAGATATGAGCTTGAATCACCTTGAGTTGATGGAGAGATTGTTGGATGTAGCTTTGATCTTCTTTGAATCTCCTTGAGTTGATGAAGAGGTGTATGGATGTAGCTTTGATCACCTTTGCAAGCCTTGAATGCTTCTTGCTTGATTGGAGGTTGCTTGGCTTCAGATCTCACCTTGAATCACCTTGGAAAGATGAAGAACTCCTGCCCGAAACACTGTTCACGGAGGTGCTACAGTGCTCTCGAAATGGCCTCCCTTGATTCACTTCACCAACTCCATGAACTAGGGTTTCTAACCCTCTCATGTTGGTTTTATAACCCTTGGAATGGTCCTTGGACACCCTCCAGACCAGATCCACAAATCATGGGAAGTTAGGTAAGGTTTGATTAAACAAATCCATGGAAAGGGGCTGGCCACGAGGTGAATTTCGAGGTCAAACTTGGTTGGCTCGGGGCTGGCGGTCGACCGGAATTCATGGGCCGGTCGACCGGAACCTGCTGCAGCCAAAACTTTTCGGCTCTGGCAAAACCGGTCGACCGGAATTCATGGGCCGGTCGACCTAAATGTCACAGACCTCGAACCTTTTAGTTCTGGGAAAATCGGTCGACCTAGCTACAGTGCCGCCGGTCGACCTAGCTACAGTAAATTCTAGATTAACACAATTCAGCCCCAAATGCCATTGCAACCCTTCCGAACTCTGTGGCATCAAACTCCTTTGATCTTGGGAATATATATTGAGTGTTTTGACCTGCACAATCATATAAAAAGGATTAGAACTTTAGCTCAATAATCCATATAATAAATGTTTGAAATCCACATATGAAATCTCATGAATTAGTTATATGTGAACACTTTGAATCACAAGTGTTCTGAGCTAAAGATCAAGAAATAAGAGCTCAACCACCCCAAGTAAAATATCCATGAAACACACTCATGGAATTTCAATAACAAGAAGGATAGAAAAGCTCGTTCCCAAATTAACCATCCATATCAAAAGAGCAAGTTCATATGACAATGAATTTAAACGAATGGATGATCATCAAGTAACCCAAAGTTTCAAGATTGATGTGAGCATTCAAGAACCACATGTTCCTTGGTATTAATGTAATGTGAGAACATATAATGCAAGTTGTGAATGGGCATCATGAAACCAAATACATGGAGAGTGATAAACAACAATGACTCATAGTGTTAAGCCATTATCAAAATCAAGAATACCACAGAACTCATATGACTATAGAATGATATCGAATGACCCAAGAGACCACAGAATGACTCAAATGACCTCAGAGACACAACATTCTCCCCCTTTTTGATGATGGCAACTATGAGTCATTCTGAACTATGAGTCATTATAAACTCACAGGGCAATTATGAGTCTGAAGAATAAGAAGAGGAATCTTACCACATTCACCACATGCATTGAGTAATGACTTCACATAATCTTACCTTCTTACCTTACCACATCCTTTGATGAATGACTCACATAATCTTCTCCCCCTTTGACAACATCAAAAGATCCAGAAAAGAGAAAGAGAGACGCACATTAATGACGCACATAAAATGAGGTGGAAATACATGCCAATGGATGTACACTTATTAAGATTGACAAAATAACCAAAGAGAACAACCAATTGTGGAAAGCCAGTTATAGGACTGAGACCAATGAATGATATGGAGGTATCGAACATGGTGGTGTCCCGTGACTTGGCAAAGATAAAGTAAGTGTGAGAGGTGGAGCCACAACAGCATGATTCAATTCCTCAAATAGGAGATGGATAGAGCAGCCAAGGAGCAAATTTTGATTTCAAATTTTACAGATTTTTAGTGGTTTTCTAGTTTTCAGATTTTTTGGATTTGCTAAGCAATGCATGGAAATGATAGATGCAAGCTACAATTGTATGAAGTCAATACATGCATGCCACCCTATTGCATGAAAACATGATGCCAATGATGCTAGGACTCATGCCATATGCCAATGAATGAGAAAGCAATATGATATCATTTGACAGATGACACCAATGATTTTGGAGACGACTTGAAAGGTGCATCAAGATGATACCACTTGTTGGAATATACCACTTGTGTAGTATGGTGATGTAATCATGGCAGCCTGAATGATTTATATAGATATGGCAAATGAAGGCAAAATAGGTATGCATGGAGAAGTAAAGTGTATGAATGCTATGCATAAACCCTCATCATAAATGAAGGTTCTCTCCCCCTTGGATTCTCCCATATCCACAATGCACTCTCCCCCTTTGACAGTGCTCAAAAGCAACAAAAGGCAACATCTCCCCCTTTCTCCCAAGTCCATAGCAAGGACTCACAACAAGACATTCTCCCCCTTTGCCAATAGCAAAAAGGAGGGATACGGCACAATGGTTGACAAAGGTCCTAGAGATCAGAGTGGAATGGTAGTGGAAGAGCAAGCCATTATATGGAAATTAGAAACATGCCGGGAGCAATATATATGGTTCAAAGCTAATGAAAACCAAGATCATCAATAGAGTTTAAAAAGCATCGACAACCATGGTTTAATAGAAATGAACCAGAAGCACATATCTTGACAGTGTTTAACCTTCCCTTGTCTTATACATCCATATTCAATAACCACAAAGGGAATAACACAAAAACTAGTATTGAGGCTAAACAAGCATGACTAAAGCATGGAATTTTATGAGTTTAACAAATTTGATTTTCAATATCGTTTGAATTTGAAGGCACATGACTCATATGTTACGAGCAATCAAGTCTAGTACATGCCTCCTAGCCGTAAGAATACACGTTGTTTAGACGCTAGTATCCCTAGGCATTTGGCAAGACTGACTGTTATGCTTCAGAATGAACAGAGATAGCAACATCACGTCATGACATATCCAAACTCATTTCTTTGATGAGAAGATATATTTCTCAGCAATTATGCCATTGCTCTACCTAGAGTTCAAATGAATTAAGACAGAGATAGCAGAGGCACATCATGACATATCATTCGTCACTTGATTTGATGACGGGACATATTTCTCCGTGCAACACTATCATTGCTCTGCAAATTGATTTTCAAGAATTCCAGCTCATCAAGATGTTTAGAAACAATACTAAGCTCTAGAGTATCACCAAAGTTGTCAAGACATTTGGATTTTCAGATTTCAGAATAGTTATTCAAGGCACAACATGCAATCTCTAGTTAAGGTCTATTAAAACCACAAAATATGTATGATTTCAAAAGATATATCAAAACTTCAAGGAAATCATTAAATCTGAACCATTTTCATTGAATGGACAATCATCAGTTCATATAATAGAAAGCTCTTACACTGTAGTGATGTCTGTCTCTTGAACTTATTATCACACTGGAGGCCATTGAGGTTCAGATGCAAAAAGGACGAATGAACCAAGAAGAACAACACGACTCCCCCTATGAATATGCAATGAAAGCATGCAAGGAGTGATGTTTGCAGTCACATAGAATGACGAATGTCAATGAGAGGTTTACTTGACCCATGCAGGGGTTGACCTGATCAAACATGAAATGCATGAACCAACATAATACATGATTTTACACTTATGAAATGCAACATAATGAATATGAACCATATGCACGAATACCTTAAGAAGATAACTCCTCCTAGCTATATGGCCTATATGCGATAGTGACGCATGGTACTTGGCGGAGGTGAAACCTCACGCATCTTGAGTGCTTCGAGGCAAGCATAACCTGCCCTTCCATACATCAACATTTGATATACCCTGGCCATGCACGAATGATATGATGTAAAATGATTCAAGCTAGGTTGATGTTGACTCCCCCTGAATACATGCAAGGGTTGGTAATGAACTATGCAGCCTAAGATTTTTATGAATGCACAATGCAATTAAGATGCTGCAAAATGATTAAGCATTATCATTTGTCTTCTAAACATGATGTGCATTAAGGCATGTGTGATTATAAGATGATGTAAACACAAATCATTCACAATTGATTTTTAACTGAATGCAACATGATGATGCCAATTGCTAGACTCCCCCTTTGAACAATGTTAATATGAATAACGAGTTGAAAATGCAACCATGGTTTGCATCATCAAAACCAAAGTCCAAGCATTTCATGTGGCTGATAGCAAGACTTGTGCAACTCATTATCACATCAACTTCATCAGCATAACAAATTTTTCATGAATTAAATAGCTGAAATCAAGCATGGTGTGAACAAGTTATCTAGCTCAAAAGTTCATCTCACACCATGGGAGTTTTACATTTCAAAGAGCAATTCAGTTTGCAGAATCAAATGACATTGGGCAGACGTATGATGCACTATCTACATGTCAAGACTGAACATGCAAGATGACTAAACTTAAGAGGTTTATGTACATACATGTGCCTTGAGCTTTTATTTACCTTATGATCCTTTGTTCAGCTCCAAGGCATCCTGCACCCAAAATTCTCATTTGGAATTTTTAGGTACCCAATATTGCTTGGGTCCTTGTGGGTTAGCAACATGTTTAGCATCTTGGCCCATCTTTTTCAGGGCAATCACATCATCCTTCCTCATTGTATGGCAACCATACATCTCATGCCCATTTTTACCACAGTAGAAACAACGCACAAAAGATTGATTATCCTGTTTATGTTCATGTGCATGTGCATGTGGACTGTACTTTTGTGGGCGAGCATGATTCTTACCTTTCATGGTATGAGGGTGATGCTTTCCCTTCAAGTGCCAACACTCTTGAAAAGTATGGCCAGACTTACCACAATGAGAGCTGAAAAGAGAAGCATTTCTTTTGAAGGCCATGGGGAGTGTCGACCTGTTTGGATAGGAATGTCGACACTTCTGATTCTTCATGTGGTTCTGTACAGAATTCTGTTGAGCAAGCCCTCTGCCAATGTTGACCTGTTTCTTTCCTTGCTCTTTCACTTGATCTCCTGCTCTAAGCTCATCATTTCTCAAGATAAAACAATCATGCATAGTGTGACCATGTTTACCACAATAATAACAATTGACATTCATTTTGTGGAAGGCATGGTATTTAGCATTGGATATGTTATGGTGCATGTTTGGATGAGCATGCTGAGTTTTGCTTTTCTTTCGAGCAATATGCCCTTGTTGGTGACCACATGAAGTGGTGGCTTCCGGTGAGTTAGAATCTTGGATTTGGGTAAACATTGACAGGAAATCATTCAAACCTTGAATTTCATTTTCAAGTGAGGAAATGTGTTGTTTAGATTCAGCAAGGCCCTCTTCGCATGCTGCCAATTGCTCATTGAGCATGGCATTTACTGCTTTAAGATTTTCATTTTGTTGTTCTAAAGCATGCAAAGTTTCAGAGTGATCTTCAATAACAGATTTACCTTTTCATGTGCAGCCAGTTTTTCATGCAATTCTTCTTCAGCTTTTTCATGTTTAATTTTCTTTTCCAACAACTCTCTATTCTCTTCTTTCAAAGAATCAATCAGTTTTTGTTCCCATTCAAGATCATCATGGAGACCAACATTTATGTTTCTCAAGAATGAACATTTTTCACAAATAAAATTAGCAGAGCATGAAACAGAATTTTTATTTTCTTCAATCAACCTCTCATCATGAATAAGCCCATCGGCCATAGTTTGATCATTAGAGATTGCCTTAGGTTGGTTTTGAAGTTTTATTACAATTTCTTCCAACCTAGTGATTTCATCATGAAGATTTTCATTTTCATCTCTTAGACATGCAATGCTTTGTTTATGTGTGTCTAGATCAAAAGAGAGCTCTTCAAACGTAGAACACTTTTTACAAATCAAGCTTTCATGTTGGTTATTTTTCTTGAGATCCTTTTTCAACTTTTTATTTTCTGATATTACCTTTTTGTATTGTGTAAACAACTCATCATAGGATTCCATAAGTTCTTCAAGAGTGAATTCCTCGGAATCAGAATTTACCTTTGATGAGGATGGTTTGCTTGACTCTTCTGCATGGTCGGCCATGAAGCATTCTTATTCTTGTTCTTTTCCTTCATGGATTTTCACCAACTTGTCCAGTACTTGCTTGGCTGTGCTGCAGGAAGACACAATGTGAGTTAGTCTAATATCAATTGCAGCTGTAATTAAGTTATATGCAAGAAGATTATCATGGTGTTTGGTCTCATGTTCGGCTGACGAATCAATTGAATTTGATGGCAGCTCATGAGGACCATTGTATATAAGATTCCACAATTGTGGATCTATGGAGCTAACATAGATGAACATTCTTCCAACCCATGTAGAAAAATCTGAACCATCATAAATGGGCGGAGAAACCATCAAAGCTAGTGTAGCATGTGAATCCATCTAAATAACAAACACCGGGATCTTTCCCTGCAGATCGTTGGATTTGGGAATGACAGAGCCTCGCTCTGATACCACTTGTTGGGTCCCGCGAGGTGTAAATGGATCTAGAAGGGGGGTTGAATAGATCATTTCACAAGCTTTGGCCTATTTAAAAACTATTAGCTAGGGGAAGCTTAAACCACTCTTATTAAGCGAATGAATCACTTAGGCACAATGCACAACGGAATTAAGTAGAGTGCCTCAAATGAAAAGACTTGAATTACAAGCTATGAAACGTCCACACTTCTTTAAGTGAATTACAAAGCATAACACATAGATGAACATGCAATAGCTTGCAACAACCGTGCGTGTGTGTGTATGCTATGTTGATCACTCAAAGTGCATATGTATGTGAGCAAGATAACCAAGTATGGAAGCACATGAACCTGCGAATGGGGTTAGAAGATATAGAGCAATCACACAAAATAAACAACCCACAACACAGGGATTTTTAAGGTGGTTCGGTTGCAACCCCGCAACCTACGTCCACCCCTCACCAAAACCCAGTGAGGCTTCCTTGCTGACACACAGCTTGACCCGGGGACACGCCCCAAACCACAGAACAGAGAAACCCCTCTTTCTGTCTTCCTACACACAAAGTCGGCAGGGACGGCTACACCGCAAATCGGAGAACTCTCGATTGCCTTCCTACTAACCACCGGTAGGGACGATTCTCAATTCCAAATGTTTGAATGAAATAGAAAACGAACAAATATGAAATCACTCAAACAAGATATAGAATATGCTTAAGAGAAAAGATCTTGTCTGAGGTTTGTTGGAGCTTGAATCTCTTGAGGATTTGATGAAGAACTTCTTCCCGGAGTACTGTTCACAGCTACAGTAACTCGAACTCCTCTTCCTTGAACACACCCTTACAGCCTCCTTTGATTTCCCTTGTTAGCCTTGCTTTCTTCTACTCTTCCTTGGAGGTTGCTGGATTGAGATATGAGCTTGAATCACCTTGAGTTGATGGAGAGATTATTGGATGTAGCTTTGATCTTCTTTGAATTTCCTTGAGTTGATGAAGAGGTGTATGGATGTAGCTTTGATCACCTTTGCAAGCCTTGAATGCTTCTTGCTTGATTGGAGGTTGCTTGGCTTCAGATCTCACCTTGAATCACCTTGGAAAGATGAAGAACTCCTGCCCGAAACACTGTTCACGGAGGTGCTACAGTGCTCTCGAAATGGCCTCCCTTGATTCACTTCATCAACTCCATGAACTAGGGTTTCTAACCCTCTCATGTTGGTTTTATAACCCTTGGAATGGTCCTTGGACACCCTCCAGACTAGATCCACAAATCATGGGAAGTTAGGTAAGGTTTGATTAAACAAATCTATGGAAAGGGGCTGGCCACGAGGTGAATTTCGAGGTCAAACTTGGTTGGCTCGGGGCTGGCGGTCGACCGGAATTCATGGGCCGGTCGACCGGAACCTGCTGCAGCCAAAACTTTTCGGCTCTGGCAAAACCGGTCGACCGGAATTCATGGGCCGGTCGACCTAAATGTCACAGACCTCGAACCTTTTAGTTCTGGGAAAATCGGTCGACCTAGCTACAGTGCCGCCGGTCGACCTAGCTACAGTAAATTCTAGATTAACACAATTCAGCCCCAAATGCCATTGTAACCCTTCCGAACTCTGTGGCATCAAACTCCTTTGATCTTGGGGAATATATATTGAGTGTTTTGACCTGCAAAATCATATAAAAAGGATTAGAACTTTAGCTCAATAATCCATATAATAAATGTTTGAAATCCACATATGAAATCTCATGAATTAGTTATATGTGAACACTTTGAATCACAAGTGTTCTGAGCTAAAGATCAAGAAATAAGAGCTCAACCACCCCAAGTAAAATATCCATGAAACACACTCATGGAATTTCAATAACAAGAAGGATAGAAAAGCTCGTTCCTAAATTAACCATCCATATCAAAAGAGCAAGTTCATATGACAATGAATTTAAACGAATGGATGATCATCAAGTAACCCAAAGTTTCAAGATTGATGTGAGCATTCAAGAACCACATGTTCCTTGGTATTAATGCAATGTGAGAACATATAATGCAAGTTGTAAATGGGCATCATGAAACCAAATACATGGAGAGTGATAAACAACAATGACTCATAGTGTTAAGCCATTATCAAAACCAAGAATACCACAGAACTCATATGACTATAGAATGATATCGAATGACCCAAGAGACCACAGAATGACTAAAATGACCTCAGAGACACAACAACCTTATTCTGAGCAGTTTGATAAACTTGCTGGAATAAAGCAGAATAGTATTTTGCATACCTAAATTACCCTTTCTTGACCTGCATTGACTCTATCCTATTTTTATTAAATCAGGCCCTTAACATGCCGATCCAATTCCTGCCATTGGTCATTTCAAGCCCAATAAATATCAAATCACTTGCCCAAACTTTTTTCTACATTTCTTGGCTGGCTTTTGATCTCATCATAGATGCAAGGCTATGACTTGCCTCTCTGTCGGCTCTGACCTATGTACATTTATTATAGGGATACAGTTTACCGAAAAATATAAACTGTCATTTATTGCAAACACTCTTTACTCATGCATTTTTTAACCTCAAACTAAACATTCTTCTTGTAAATTTAATTTAATAGAAGGAAGAGTTCATAGTTTTCACCATAATACGTATGTCTGCAATCATAAAATCTAAGTTGTCGAAGATACTTAAAATATGGAACATGCATTCTAATACACTCTAAACGCAAGATACGTCACTTTCTGCCCATTAACAAATAGCATGCTATTGTTCATTTTAGCTATCCAAAAATCAAACTCTACAAGATATATAGCTCTAAAATAAATTGACTTCAAGTCGTAGCAAGCACAGTTGATCCAATCACGTCATTTTCCACATCAACTTTCTTCAGAACCTGAACTCAGTTGTATTATATACTCGATGAAATTTGTAAATATTTGGAATGACAACAAATGACCCGCATCTATTCATGAAAATTAATTTACCCCGACTAAGGGAGCACAATACAAATGGTTGTTTAGTACATATTAATCCAAATACAATGCATAATGGGTATGATGATCTACTATCCAATGCACACATGTGTGTTCAGCTATAAGCCAATATATCAGCTTCACATTTTTTATGACTAGACATGTTGGCTCATGGAGCATTGTACACCAAAAAGGAAAGAGTACACTACCAGGTAAAATGGATGCTTCAAACTTCAAAACTCCGTCTATTTGGATTCGACCCAATGTGAAGAGAGATCTCTAGCTCCAACCATGGTGTCAACAAATCTGAGAAAAAGAAAACAACATATTTACTTGAACATCATCACTCCTCCCTACATCATCATGACTCACGCCCCCTCCTCAGGCAAACTTAAAGTTAAATGGACATGTTCCTCGTCTTAAAAAATAAAAAAAACTATGAAATATGATAGCTGAAGAAGCTTAATTCTACATTTTGAAATTTAAGATGATAAAAAAATGAATCGGGATAACAAATGAAGATCATAGCAGGTATTGATATATTGGAGTCTCCAACTTTAGCTTTTGTTGTGAGTCTCAACCCTGCAACAGGAAAATAACATGAGTCACCATTGTTGACACCCGTTTTTTGTCGATAAGTTGAGTCGTTCCTCTTACTCCCATTTTTTGATGCCTCGAGTTGTCCATCACTTGTTGGGCTATTTTCTGGCACGTTTTGGGCCAATTTTATGGGTAGCCTCCCTCCCTGGCTAGGTCCAAATTGATTCAGGGCTTAATGGGCCTTGGTTTTGATTGATTGAGTTTTTCTATGAGTTTCAAGTGCCCATGTACATGTACGGTTCATCCCGGGCCGCTCAATCAATGTGCGGTTGATAGTAGGCTGTCCATATATTTTGGAATATTTTGTTTAATTTTCTGAATTTCCACCGATAAGTATTTATGCGGTCTTCCACTAGCCATTCAATATGATGGACGGACGGATAATAGCCGCTCGTCTCTCAGAGTCTTACGCTTGGTGGCTTTCTCAGATAATTACCCAATTAATCTATTTATCACCGACAAGGCTAGAACGGTTGTTCTTTGGCCGCTCTACCTTTGAACGGTCTCATAGTAGCCGTGCATTTATGAGAGTCCAACGGTGAACTATTCGGCCGGTTCAGTGGATAATTTGGATTATTATGTGAATTGATGAATTTCCACCGACGAGGTTGGTTGGCCCATAATGGGCCGCCCATATGGATGTGTGGTCTATTGTTAGACCATTCATATGTTCGATTGTTAAAGATTCAACATATTTTCTCTCTCTCCTCGTGGATTTATCCCCAACTTTATCTAGCCATTTCTCCGCGAATCCTCAACCATTTCGAGTGTCATTTCTTCCAGTTGAAATATAATTGAATTATATTCATCTTTTGTTTGATAATCTCGACCTGAAAATGCTTCTAAACCCTAATTCGAGCTAGGAACTTTAGGTGTTCTATAAATAGACCCTAGAGGCCGGGTTTGAAAAGGGGGGAGATTTTGGTCGACGGCGAAGCCCTGCTAAATTCTTGAGCGACCTAGCACCAAGGAGGGAGGCCTTTTACGTCTATATAGGTCTCCGGTTCAGGGAGTAGTCCTAGTCTTGAGTCTTTTTGCATTTGATGGTCTCATTTCTTGTCATTGCATGTTTGTTTCTACACATCCATTCTCCCACATTTTCATCGCTTGCACTGTCATGCACACACCCTCCCATGCTTTCTAACGCCCTAGAGGTTTAAAAAATCCCCCAGGTATCCCCCATTCAAATACTTATATTCATTTCCCTTCATTCGAGTGTTTGCTACACTCCACGTTTCTAACTTGGGTTTTTCTGGTGTTCTACACTTTGTTTTGCAGGTCAGCAGTACACTAACGCGAGGCCCATCCTTTCTAGTCGGTCGGAAAGGGTGGAGGTTGGACCCTTTTGCAACTTCTGGCGTGGTGGTCTTGCGCGGTTCTCTCTTATCCGTTCAAGGAGACGTGCGGTGCAACCTGGACCGTCCTTCTTCTTCCTGCGGTTGTGATAGAACCGTTCACCTGTCAGGAGTCCTTCATCACGCGTCCTCTGCAGCGTTCTTAGATGGTCTGTCGTGAGACCATGCATCATTATAGACGGTTCATCCTGAGCCGTGCATCTTCGCAGCGCTGCACCCCAGGTGAGTACCTCTCCCTCTTTCCAAGGTACGGCGTGTTCATCACGTTCGGCGCCTTGGTGGCGATCACAGGTTTTTATTCCTCCCTCTATCTTCATTCATTTCCCATGTTGGATATGGTAGGATAGACATGGAAGGGCATTAAAGAACGGATGGGAGGAGAAATATATCTACACCCTTCTTTTGTGGCGATCACGGTGGGACAACTAGTGCCCATCGTGTTAGTGATTTGCTGACCCCTTTTTTCGTTGTGTTAGTCCTTTTTCTTGAAGTGATTTTAAGGTTGAGTCGCGTTCTCTGTCCTCTGGAACGTGAACGGCTCTCCGAGGGCCGTCCAACGTTTGTGCGGTTGAGGGTTCACCATTTTTTCTCTGCGAACACGGCCAGTTCTTCTCCAAGCTTGCTGTCTCGAGCGGTCTCCTACCGCCCGTGCATCCTTTATACGGCCTGAGTTTGGCCGTCCACTGTATTGGCACAGGTATGCCCTGTATTCATACTGTTTGTTTGGTTGCTATTGCACGGTGGATACGGGTCCGTTCAAGAGCTTAAGCAGTTGTATATAGACCGCTCATCTAGGTACGCATCTCATCTCTGTCTTCTGTCATTTCAGCATTTCATGATTTTTGTGCTTCTTGGTCGTTATTCCTTGGTTTGAATAGTTCATACAGGACCGTATATCTCCCTGAGCGGTCTTACAGAGACCGTCCTTGTCATGCTACAGTGCACCCGTGCTTCACTTTCATTGCCACGTTATATGATTTTCATGATACTTGGTGCTGATTACTGATCTTCCCCTGCTCTTATATCATTGTTGTATACTTGCTTTCATCTCCTACATATTTGATCTACCATTGATTGCTAGTTTCTAGGCTAGATTTTGCATGCACTCCGGTGCACATAGGATCATACACTCTCATAAGTAGTTGCATTCCTACCTAGGTAGGGTTTCCTCTCGTCTCCATACTCCTTGGAGCCGACTAGGGGACCTTACCGAGGACCTCCGTAAGTCCCCGCGAGCCGTGGATTCCCACATGGACGCCGGGCAGGTTGTACCACATCATCCCCCAGTCTAGGGTCTGCATTCATGAGAGAGAGAGTCCCTTAGAGTCTGCCAATTTCCCGTCCCCCACCCTGGTTAGGTACCTTGTGGTTGAGTGAATTCATATCTTAATTAATCCACTAAGGTCCTAAAAGGGAACTTATAAAAAATTTTCGCGCATCATTTGGAAGCCGATTGGGTAATTGGTTGATTTTTTTATCACCTCTTCCCTCCATTGCATGTTGCAGTGTCATCATTTGCATCTTTTTGTTAGACTAGACTCATTTGATTTAGTTCATCTGTGTGTGTCTCCATTTAGTTGCATTAGTCCTAGGTTCATCTTCCCTCGTTGTATTCATTTGAAATTCACTGTATAAAGTCTCCATTCTCCCCATGGAGCATTTTTCCCCTGTACCTTATTCCTATACTTCTCCCTCTTCTTACCCCCGTGTGGATTCCTCTTCCCATGTGGGCCCATCTCTTTATTCCTCGGTTGGACCCTATTCTGTTAGCGGACCTTCTTATCCCGCCCGTGCTGCTGCTAGCCCAATCAATTCTCATTCCTACATACATGATTCTTCCATGCCCATGCATTCCTCCATTCCCGGAATGGGCTTTCCTTCTTCTCAGGCCGGATCCCCTTATCTGGCCCATCACCATTATCCTGGTCTAAATTCATCATCTCTTGCTCGGGCTGGCCCATATCCCTCTCAAACTCTTCCTACCGAGGAGATGTTCGCTCAGGCCCAACGCCAGCTTAATGAATTGCAACGCCGAATCAATCCTCAAACTTCTTTAGATATTCCATTTGCATTTCAAGGTCTTCAGCTTCCACCACGTTCACAGATTCCGGCTTATCGTCGCTATGGTGGAATTGGTGACCCCTATGTCCATTTGAAGGACTTCTTATATGAGTCAGCCCGGTTCCAGCATGATCAACGCTTGATGGCCTATTTGTTTGGGCTATCTTTAGAGGGCTCGGCCAAGGATTGGTTCTTCACATTCCCGCAAGAGCAGATGATGAACTTTCAAACCATCCAAGCAAGATTTATTCAGCAGTACCAGGACCAGGTTGGGCCCAGATATTCTATGGTTGATCTGGCCCAAGAGAAGATGAAGTTTGGCGAGGAGTTCTCTACCTTTACCGACCGCTGGCGTCGCCTGGCCACGCAAGTCCCGGGGCATTCCGGAGGGCGAGCAGATCAAGATGGTTATTTCTAATGCAACGCCCGAGCTCAGGTGCATCTTAGCCCTGAATGATATTACATCATGGCAACAACTTTACAATCGAGCCCCCTTCGTTAGCCAACAACTCCTAATTTTCTTTGACCACGAGTCTCCTCCACCTTCACCTTCCACATACCCCTTCTCTTCCCCATCCACCATGAGTCAACCCTCTACTACATATCCCTCCACGAGTCGGCCTTCCGCTCCCCCACACCCCTATACCTCCATATACTCCTCCACATATCATCCCTCCACGAGTCAGCCCTCCGCTATTTCATCTCCCCACACCTCTACACTCCCGGTCAAAGAAACGCTACACCTAGAGCGGGTGGATGTCGTCCATTATATCCCCACTCCCTCCACGCCTCCACAACATTCTAGCCCTCCGCCTTCACCTACGCAATCCCCCTTGCCTACGCAACCTCCGCTGCCATCCCCATTACCTTTTCATGCCCCTCGGCATCCGCCTTGCCCGAAGCGGGCTTCTCACTCTTCGTTACCGGAATCTCTTAAAGATATTTTCAGGGCTTTGATGGCCACCCATACATTGCAACTCCCTTCGGTTATGCCTTGCCGACTCGCGGTCGGGAATTTGCTCCATTTCTGTGAATTTCATCGTCAACAGGGGCATTTGGTCGAGAATTGTCCAGAGTTCCGGGAACTTATTTATAGTTTGGAAGATAAGAAGATGATTGATTGGGTTGTCATACACCAAGTTATTTTGGATCTCAGCAGCAAGCAGCAGCAGCAGCAAGCCGTGCCGCCTAGACAACCGTCTCCACTTCAAGACCAGGGGCATCCTGGTGTTTCTTCAGTTGATAAGATACCTGCTTCGTTACCCACTTCTTCCTCTATCCCATCTCCTCCACCACCTTTACCTACCCCAGCCTCCGCTTGGGCAACTTCTCTTTCACCCTTCGTTTCCACCACCACACATGTCCCCAACGCCTCTCGACGTATTGTAAAGATACGCCGAAGAGCGCCACCACCTGCCACTTCCCCCACTACGCCGCTACCTTCCTCTCCTCCTTCTTCCCCACCCCTACCTTCACCTCCATCCTCTTCACCTTCACCATCTCCATCAACCACATCACCTCCTTTGTCACCACCTTCTCCACCCCCATTTTCGCTGCCTCCATTGACCACATCTCTATTGTCACCTTCTCCATTATCCCCATTGTCTTCACCACCACCAACATCATCACTTCCTTTCGAAATAACCCCTACCCCGTCACCTTCACAACCATCCCCGCTACCGACGCCGCTTCTTTCGCCATCATCCCCTAAGCCCGAGCAGGCCGAGCCTAAACCCACACCTCCACTTTTGCCTTTACTTCCACCCATGCCCATCATCATCATTATTCCCCCATCACTTGCACCATCGTCGCCCGCGCCCTTCAAACCTCCTCCTTCTAACCTTCCTCTACCACCTCCCACTTCGCAGAGCAGGTACAAGCTACCTTTGGTGCCCCTCGGGTCTAGTCCCCAGGGAGATAAAGAGCTGAATCAGGTTTTGACTGTGCATTACAAGCTTCAAGATTTCATTTGCCGCATGCCAGTCCGAGCCCTGGTCCCTGGCTATTCTAGTGACAATGAGCCCACATTTGCCATGAAGACGGTCGCTAAGAAGAGTTCTCTAGCATTAGCGCCAGTTCCTTCAAAAGTGAGGCCGGTGGCAATCTCTTAGCTCGCCGGAGAATTCACTGTTGATGTTGTTATCACCTCTCACTTGATTGCTATTCAGTTCACTGGCCCAGAAGAGTTTTCCGCCCGGATGGTGCTAACCCACACGGCCGCCAAAAGTTTAATCAATTCAGCATTCAAGGGGCAATTGGTCGTATCTTCTACATTTTTCAAGGACATTCTGCACATCCTATGCAATCTCCCTCGGCTTATTGGTAAGGCGGCCACGTCAACGCCACGCATCGCCCTCCCCCAGTTCCGTCCTGTGCTGCTGACAAGGGAGTTATGCTTCATGCCCAGCTACCGAGTGAAGATGCCAAAGCTCCATGTTCTAGTGCCGAACGAAAAAACTCCATTGCTTCCTGATGTTCATCCCAAGGAGTTGATTGTTCTTGAATGCCTTTCTATGGTTGGCACCGCACAGCTAGGGGCAACCGTCCCAACGGAGCTGCATATTCATGATCGGTGTCACGCCCCGACGCGGAATATCGGGACGTACAGTTAGAAACGAGCTGGAAAGAGAGAGAACTAATCTAAATATATACAAATGCTAAGAAATGGAAATAACTTATTGACCATTAAACAAAACATAATTGGTACAGTAATCCTCAAATGAACTCAATACAACTGGGATAACAAACTCTAAACCACAATAACATAACTGAAACACCACACACTCTAAACTCGACTAACTGATACACTCAAAACATCACTCCTGCCCTTCCCCATCGGTAAGCGCGTCACCTGAAAAGCCTGGAAAGGGGGGAAACAACAACTATGAGCTAACGCTCAGTAGGAAATAACAGATAGGTATAAGTGATTAGTAGTTTAATTACATTTTCAAAATATCATGCTACAAAGGATAATGCAATAAAAGAATCATGATGATATAATGAAACAAAATTGAAAGATCTCGCAAGGTCAAGAAATATAAAGGAATAGAATGGTAATACTTAAGAGGAATAACAAAGACAAGAATTTACTACAGGAGATAACGATAAAGAGTTGGCCATATTAAGATATTTCAAGTCATGTCAAGCACGTGTGTAGTTTCATTTCCACATCCAAGTAACAGCAAGTAAGTAACAACAAGTAGAGTATAGAACAGTGAAGAGTAGAAAGTGAAAAGTAGTAGAGAGTAGTAGAGAGTAGTGGCCAGTCCTAGATTTAACCCATGTCATAGTACTGGTGCCAAATGCCACACCTAGTCAATCACCTCCCCGGGGGTACACGTAGTGTTCGGGCGCTCCTCCCAAGACTAGACCGAGCCCTTAATTGTTTGTCAGGCATTGATTTCTTTGGATCAAAGATCTCACGAATCTAGACTTCCACAATTTATGGCCAGAATTCCAAGGTTTGAACCATGTAGCAATAACAATTTCAAGTAGGAAGGAGATTCATTTCAGAATTTCAAGGTAAGCACAATCATCAAGAAGAGTGAAAACCAAGTCACAATAAGAGTTAATCATGTTGCGCTACTGTAGTACAGCAGCTATCCAACAAGCTAATCAACATATTAATCCTAATTATCAAGTTAATATGTCAAAGATTATCCATTATCATTTGCATTAAGATAATTACCAAAAGCTGATTCAAGATGATAAGGTAAAGGAACAAACTTGTACAGGAAGGAAAAAGAATGCATTAACAGAGATTTAATTACAACATTAACCACTAATTATGTGGGTTTCTATTTAACCAATGTATGAGTCGAAATGAAGATGGTAAACGGCATGTTTTTACACTATGTTTGCAAGTAGGAACCAATGTAAATTGAAATCATAAGGTTTCCAGAATAGGTCACTGGTTCTTCAAAAGTATAGTTTTCAATTGGTCTAAGTTCAATGGGTCGATCCCCTAATGATCCGGATCGATCCACGGGTCGCAAAACGATGAAAAGCGGGTTTCTGGTACATGGGTCGACCCCTGGGGTCGACCCCTGTAAAAATGGGGTCTGCCTGCTGGATGGGTCGACCCCTGGGGTCGACCCCCCTCAAATCCAGCAGCATGGGTCGACCCATTGGGTCGACCCTCGCGCTGGGCCGAATGGGTCGACCCCAGGGGTTGACCCTCGGGCTGGCCTTTGCTGCTGGGGCATGGGTCGACCCCTGGGGTCGACCCCTGCAAGCCCAGAAAAGGCCGGGCCTCCGGAAAACATGTAAACTTACCCATTTGAGGTCCAATTGAGTTGAAATCAAAACCCCATGCTATAGGAATCTTACTAGACATATGAGGGTCATAATACATGAGTTTTAAAGCACGAATTTCATCAGAAACCCATTTAATCACAACCTATTCTATGAAGAACACAAGAAGACCTAGTTCAGGACATACTTCCACTAAATTGTCAAATTCTCTCGATATACAAAACCAAATTTGGGGATTTTGGTGTCAAAAGAAAGCTAACTCGATCATGAATCCAACCATGCATGATATGCTACATGAATATCAGGTTACATGACTCAAAATAAGCCCACAATCAAGCTCTGGCTTAAAGGAATACTATATGAATCATGTTCTAGACATGCTTCTACAAAAATTCGAAATTCACCAAGCATGCTCAATAAAAATTGGGGGTTTCTACGTTGAATAAAAGCTAACAACATGCTGATTACTTCATGTAAGTTAATTAGGATTTGGTTGTTAGATCCTACCTCAAATTGAAGAGGGAACTCGAAACCCTAGAATAAAGAACAAGCTTGACAGCACCTCACAAAAAGCTCGATATCTCCACGGATACCTAATGAAAATTGGGGCTTTTGCCACCAATGGATAGAGCTCGATGAGAGGAATAATTTTATATACTCATGATCGAAGTTTGGTTGAGAATTCCTACCTCAATCGTTGGAACAAGGAAGGAAGAGAGGAAGCCGACGGCCTGCCGACCCACCTCCACTAATCGAGTAAGAACTCCTTGGATCTGTAACTTCAACGTACCCCACAGCAACCAAATGAAACTAGAGTCGAAGAGCTACATTTCTATAGGTCATGGGGCTTCTGGATCCTTCGGAGTTGGGAGTATTCGACGCTGCAAGTTACGTGTTAAAAACGGCGCCGAAATCCTCGACTTGACCAAAACTATGTCGGCAGCACGTTTTAGGGCTAGGTTTACCTCAAATTGATTGAGGGTAAATATTCCTTACCTCGTGGCCTTCCATTTGCCCTTGATTTCAGATCATTTGGTTGAGTAATAAGGTCGAATTTCATGTTTTAAGTTACGATTAGGTAAAGGGTAGGTGGAAGTCAAATTCGGGATTAATCCTCTAATTAGACAAGGTTACGTAATTAATTTGGGTCAAGTCCAGAAGATAAAATTGCTATAAAAATGATCTTTTACCCAATTACTATTTTTACAGATTTTTCCAAGGTAGTCGAATTTTATAGGTTCTATTTTCTAATGAATTAAATATTAATATTTCAAAATTCAAACATTAATTCATTTTAATTCAATTTTTAATTAATAAAAGCTCAATAAAACTTAATAAATAATCGGGGTATTACACCCTCCCCTACTTAAAGAATTTGGTCCTCCAAATTCACTGCACTATATACGGAAGGTAGGGAAAAGATAGATCACCTAGAATAGGTCGGGATACCGCTTCCGCATAGTATCTTCCGATTCCCAAGTAGCTTCTTCGGTTCCACGCCGACTCCACTGAATCTTGACCATCGGTATAGACCGATTCCGGAGTTTCTGCTGTTTCCGGTCTAGAATCTTGATAGGTCTTTCTTCATAAGTCAAATCTTCCTTTAACTCAAAATCCACATGTTGAATGATGTGAGTGGGATCGTACACATATTTCCGTAACATAGACACATGGAAAACATTATGTACGCCAGATAACTGAGGCGGTAAAGCCAGTCTGTAAGCAACTTCTCCCACTCTATCTAGGATCTCGAATGGACTAATATACCTCGGACTCAGCTTGCCATGAATGCCAAATCTTCGAATCCCTCTCGAAGGAGAGACTTTCAGAAACACATGCTCGCCAACTTGAAATTCTAATGCTCTTCTCCTTGTGTCGGCATAACTCTTTTATCTTGACTGAGCCACTTGTAACCGGTCTCGGATAACACGGATGTTCTGTGATGATTCTGAAACAAGATCCGGTCCAAGCCATTGCTTCTCGCCCACCTCGTCCCAACACAACGGGGAACGACATGTTCTTCCATACAAAGCTTCAAATGGAGCCATTTGTATGCTGGATTGGTAACTGTTGTTGTAGGCGAATTCAATCAATGCCAAGTGATTACTCCAACTGCCTCCGAAATCAATCATGCAAGCTCGCAGCATATCTTCCACTATCTGGTTGGTTCTTTCAGTCTGTCCATCTGTCTGTGGATGAAAAGCAGTACTGAAATTTAAACGAGTACTAAGAGACTCTTGCAGTCCCTTCCAGAAATATGAAGTAAATCTCGGGTCTCTATCAGACACAATGCTGACAGGTATACCATGGAGCCTTACCACTTCCTTCAAATATAAAACAGCCAATACATCAACTGTCCACTTGGACTTAATGGGTAAGAAATGAGCCGATTTTGTCAAGCGATCGACGATCACCCATATCGCATCAAATCCACCACGAGTCTTAGGTAGACCCATAATGAAATCCATGCCAATGCTTTCCCACTTCCATTGGGGTATGTCGAGTGGTTTCAACTTTCCTGCCGGTCTGAAATGTTCAGCCTTAACCTGTTGACAAACCAGACACTAATCACGAAATCTGCAATTTCTCTTTTCATATTCGGCCACCAAAAGGACCTTTTCAAATCCTTGAACATTTTCGTGCCTCTAGGATGAATAGTGTATTTGGATCTATGTGCTTCCTCCAGAATCTTGTTCTTTAACTCAGCTTCATCAGGTACACAAGTTCTACCCTGGAATAACAATCTTCCATCGTCAGCCACCATGAAGTCGGGTCTGCTACTCAAACTTCCCTTGATCTCAACCAGCTCGGGATCATTATCTTGCAAGGATTTGATCTCCATCAATAATTCAGGCTTAAGTTGAATCTGTGCAATTATAACCCGATCATTATCAACATTTAGATCCAGGCTAGCTAACTGTTCCAATAGCCTCCACTCTTGTAACATGAGACTTGATAATTTAGCTACAGGCTTCCGGCTTAATGCATCTGCCACCACATTGCCTTTACCGGGATGATATTCAATCGAGAAGTCGAAGTCCTTCAAGTACTCCAACCATCTTCTCTGCCTCATGTTAAGTTCTTTCTGAGAAAATAAATACTTCAAACTCTTATGATCTGAAAATACTGTGAATGTTTCTCCATACAAGTAATGCCTCCAAATTTTTAAGGCGAATACAACTGCTGCAAGTTCCAAGTCATGAACGGGGTAATTCTCTTTATGCTTCTTCAGCTGCCTAGAAGAATAGGCAATCACCTTACCATGCTGCATGAGTACACAACCTAAGCCAATACCAGAAGCATCGATATAGACCACGAAACCACCGTCGCCAGAAGGTAAAGCCAATATGGGTGCAGTAGTGAGGCAATCCTTCAATGTTTGGAAGCTCTGCTGACATTCCTCGGACCATTCAAACTTGTTGTCTTTGCGGGTCAATCGAGTGAGAGGTACCGCAATCTTGGAGAAGTCTTGAATAAATCTCTGATAATAGCCTGCCAGGCCTAGGAAGCTTCTCACTTCGGTCACTGTAGTAGGCTGATCCCAGTTCCTTACTGCCTCCACTTTCAAAGGATCAACTGAAATACCTTCTTTGGTGATGATATGTCCTAAGAAGGACACTTCTTGCATCCAGAAATCACATTTACAGAATTTGGCATATAGTTGATGATCTTTCAATATCTGCAATGCCATCCTCAAATGTTCGGCATGCTCTTCTTCAGTCTTGGAATAAATTAGTATGTCGTCAATGAATACCACGACCCATTGATCAAGATAAGGTCGGAATGTATTATTCATTAACTGCATGAAAGCTGCTGGTGCATTCGTTAGACCAAAAGGCATAACGACAAACTCAAAAATGACCATACCTGCTGCGGAAAGCTGTTTTATAAATATCATCTTCCTTAATCCTCAGCTGATGATATCCAGATCGAAGATCGATCTTAGAGAAATACTGAGCTCCCGCTATCTGGTCAAATAGTTCGTCAATCCTCGGCAATGGATATTTGTTCTTGACAGTCTGCTGGTTCAATTGCCGATAATCAATGCACAACCTCATCGAACCATCTTTCTTCCTGACGAATAACACTGGGGCTCCCCATGGAGAAGTATTAGGACGAATAAAGCCCTTCTCGAGCAATTCCATCAGCTGTTGCTTTAATTCCCTTAGCTCCACAGGGGACATACGGTAAGGAGCTCTAGAAATAGGAGACGCGCCAGGAACAATATCAATGGAGAAGATAACTTCCCGCTCAGGCGGAAGTCCTGGTAGTTCCTCTGGAAAGACTTCGGAGAATTCTCGGACAATAGGAGTGTCCTTTATCTCAACTCGTTGTTCCGGTGTAGCATGGACAAATGCTAGAAAAGCCTCGCAACCTCGCCTCATCAGCTTGTCGGCTCGAAGAGAAGAGATGAGCGATACGGGGTTATGGTGCTTGATCCCCGTAAAAGATAAACCAGAATGTCTAGTAAAAGTCACTGAGCTAGAACTGCAGTGAACACTGGCCTCATACTTGGCCAACCAATCTGCTCCAAGGATTACATCATAATCCTTCATATCCATACAAACTAAGTCGGCTGGAAAGTTCTGTTCATCAATAATAACCTTACTAGAAGGATAGTAATATTGAATAGTCACTCCAGAACCAAGAGGAGTTGATATAACCAATGGAGAATTCATCATAATAGGTTCGACAGATAACGACTTCGCAAATTTTCGAGAAATAAAAGAATGCGTTGCACCAGTATCAAAGAGAACAAATGCGGGCTTGTCGATTATAGTAAGGGTACCTTCGACGAGTCCGCCATCATCAGAAATCCAAGGTTTGAACTATGTAGCAATAACAATTTCAAGTAGGAAGGAGATTCATTTCAGAATTTTAAGGTAAGCACAATCATCAAGAAGAGTGAAAACCAAGTCACAATAAGAGTTAATCATGCTGCGCTACTGTAGTACAGCAGCTATCCAACAAGCTAATCA
Organism: Amorphophallus konjac; assembly: GCA_022559845.1. Taxonomy (NCBI): domain Eukaryota; kingdom Viridiplantae; phylum Streptophyta; class Magnoliopsida; order Alismatales; family Araceae; genus Amorphophallus; species Amorphophallus konjac. The sequence continues at coordinate 168,037 of JAHNEJ010001932.1, forward strand.
ACATATTAATCCTAATTATCAAGTTAATATGTCAAAGATTATCCATTATCATTTGCATTAAGACAATTGCCAAAAGCTGATTCAAGATGATAAGGTAAAGGAACAAACTTGTACAGGAAGGAAAAAGAATGCATTAACAGAGATTTAATTACACCATTAACCACTAATTATGTGGGTTTCTATTTAACCAATGTATGAGTCGAAATGAAGATGGTAAACGGCATGTTTTTACACTATGTTTGCAAGTAGGAACCAATGTAAATTGAAATCATAAGGTTTCCAGAATAGGTCACTGGTTCTTCAAAAGTATAGTTTTCAATTGGTCTAAGTTCAATGGGTCGATCCCCTAATGATCCGGATCGATCCACGGGTCGTAAAACGATGAAAAGCGGGTTTCTGGTACATGGGTCGACCCCTGGGGTCGACCCCTGTAAAAATGGGGTCTGCCTGCTGGATGGGTCGACCCCTGGGGTCGACCCCCCTCAAATCCAGCAGCATGGGTCGACCCATTGGGTCGACCCTCGCGCTAGGCCGAATGGGTCGACCCCAGGGGTCGACCCTCGGGCTGGCCTTTACTGCTGGGGCATGAGTCGACCCCTGGGGTCGACCCCTGCAAGCCCAGAAAAGGCCGGGGCCTCCGGAAAACATGTAAACTTACCCATTTGAGGTCCAATTGAGTTGAAATCAAAACCCCATGCTATAGGAATCTTACTAGACATATGAGGGTCATAATACATGAGTTTTAAAGCACGAATTTCATCAGAAACCCATTTAATCACAACCTATTCTATGAAGAACACAAGAAGACCTAGTTCAGGACATACTTCCACTAAATTGTCAAATTCTCTCGATATACAAAACCAAATTTGGGGATTTTGGTGTCAAAAGAAAGCTAACTCGATCATGAATCCAACCATGTATGATATGCTACATGAATATCAGGTTACATGACTCAAAATAAGCCCGCAATCAAGCTCTGGCTTAAAGGAATACTATATGAATCATGTTCTAGACATGCTTCTACAAAAATTCGAAATTCACCAAGCATGTTCAATAAAAATTGGGGGTTTCTACGTTGAATAAAAGCTAACAACATGCTGATTACTTCATGTAAGTTAATTAGGATTTGGTTGTTAGATCCTACCTCAAATTGAAGAGGGAACTCGAAACCCTAGAATAAAGAACAAGCTTGATAGCACCTCACAAAAAGCTCGATATCTCCACGGATACCTAATGAAAATTGGGGATTTTGCCACCAATGGATAGAGCTCGATGAGAGGAACAATTTTCTATACTCATGATCGAAGTTTGGTTGAGAATTCCTACCTCAATCGTTGGAACAAGGAAGGAAGAGAGGAAGCTGACGGCCTGCCGACCCACCTCCACTAATCGAGCAAGAACTCCTTGGATCTGTAACTTCAACGTACCCCACAGCAACCAAATGAAACTAGAGTCGAAGAGCTACATTTCTATAGGTCATGGGGCTTCTGGATCCTTCGGAGTTGGGAGTATTCGACGCTGCAAGTTACGTGTTAAAAACGGCGCCGAAATCCTTGACTTGACCAAAACTATGTCGACAACACGTTTTAGGGCTAGGTTTACCTCAAATTGATTGAGGGTAAATGTTCCTTACCTTGTGGCCTTCCATTTGCCCTTGATTTCAGATCATTTGGTTGAGTAATAAGGTCGAATTTCACGTTTTAAGTTACGATTAGGTAAAGGGTAGGTGGAAGTCAAATTCGGGATTAATCCTCTAATTAGACAAGGTTACGTAATTAATTTGGGTCAAGTCCAGAAGATAAAATTGCTATAAAAATGATCTTTTACCCAATTACTATTTTTACAGATTTTTCCAAGGTAGTCGAATTTTATAGGTTCTATTTTCTAATGAATTAAATATTAATATTTCAAAATTCAAACATTAATTCATTTTAATTCAATTTTTAATTAATAAAAGCTCAATAAAACTTAATAAATAATCGGGGTATTACAATCGGGCTAAGCCGTCTGCTAGGTGGGCCCGTTATTTGAGAAAGTATTATAGATTAAGAAGCCTGAAGGCCCGAGTTTACGCCAGGCGGAGATGTTTCAAGAAGATTTCTACCAAGAAGAGGCGGCGGCATAAGTTCAAGAGCTGTCAGTTGCGCACTTTGGGGTCCACTTCCTCCTCTCCTTCATCCATCCACTCATCTTTTCTTCTGCTCAGTTCTTATCCATGGGTGGTGTACCTTCCGCCACCTGACCTTATTTCTACCATCTTCTCCTGTTCTCACCATTCTAGGCCTCGGCCTATGTCCTCCTCTTCCCCTAATCCAGGGGCATCATCTAGTTTTCCTCCCCGGATATGCCCGGATTTCGCTTCTCATCCTTTTCCCCCGACCCTGTTGAGGATTCCTTGTGCTCGTTCCCCGACCTTGTCGGGTGGGTTTTCTGATCCTTCCCCGATTTTGTCGGATGGTTTCCATTTCTTTTTCCCGACCTTGTCGGGTGTTCATGCATTTTCTTCCCCGCCTCTGGCGGGTGATCGCTACTCTTCTTCTCCGACCACGTCGGATGATCATTTTCCTTATTCCTTATCTTCATAGCTATCTTTTCATCATCTTTCTGTTCTTTCCTCCTCACCATTTCAGGGTTCTTACCCTTTTTCTTGCTATTTTCGAGGCTTTAGTCCGCCTTGATCTCAGTTAATCCCTGTTTATTCTGTATCTGGTTCCTTGTTATCAGGGCCTCTGTGCCTTAACGAGGGAGTTCTAGCCCTCGTCTCTCTTCCTTTTATTTCTTCTTCGTCTAGTTTGATGTCTGTCGCTCCTCCATGTCAAGGAATATCTACACATTGCTATCCTTTTTCACCCTTTTTATCCTGGCAAGCAAGGAATATAAAGCTCATGCTGATCAAAAGCTCGATGATCATGTTCGCTTCAGGATGCCGATTTTTGTGCCATGGATTTGCAAAGGTATCGTTATTTTATGCAAGAAAATGTTATCATCGCTGTTATCTCTCTTACACCTGCACATGCTTATAACGTTGGTTCCTCAACATGGTTGAGTGGCTTTAGTTGAATTTGCTTAATTAGTCAAATAAAATAAGTCGCTTCTGCAGCATCCTTAAGCTAGTGATAGCTCCGCGCTGGGAGTCTAGTTTCTTTTCCCAATTGTTGAGGGCGATCTTTGAGTATGGGTTTTCACACACTACACGGCGAGCCATAGCCGATCTCCCTAGAGCAACATTATTACTGCTTCGGCCATACTATGGGTATGCACAAAGGCCTTTTCTCTTCTCTACTCGACCAAGTGCAAGGGCAATAGATTGATAGATGAGATGACCAACCTAAGCGCTCCCTAATACGAGAAAGGTCTCAAATAGGGGCAGTCTTGACCCTCAAAAGTGAGCTTTCATGCTATATTAAGCCAATAAGGGTTGTCAAAAATAAATGGACGAATCAATGCAAAATTATGAATCAAAGGCATGGCAAGAGTGACAGTATAGTTCCCCGCGGGACGTCATGAGCCCGGTCGCATGCGTGCCTGATAAATATGGGTCTAAAAATCAAAGACACAAAGCCCCGGCACAACAGAACTACTCTTTGAAGGGTAGTGCCCTGAAAGGAAGTCTAGTCTAGATATCTCCCATCCTGCACGAAGCTTGTCTCCCATTTTTCTTCTGCTTCTCCCTCTTAGGCTGGGTTGTATCCTGGGTATGGCCTTAGTAGGGGCACCATTCTCTAGAAGCGGTTGGTTGTGGTAAGCCACCCTCATATGCACGCCCTGCTCAAGGGAAGCCTTTAATGAGAGGGGAGGGACGGCGATCCCTGGCCAGTAGTGCGAGCCTGTCTTTAGGTGCTGCAGATTGCTATTGTCAAAAATCTAAAAAAAAATAAGATATTGTCCAAAATCCAAAAAAAAATAAAAAAAAATAAAAAAATGAAACATTGTTCAAACAAAACTCCAAAAAAACCAAATTTGTCAAAATCCAAAAAAATCAGAAAATTACAAAAATCTCTTTTTTTATGCATTTATTTTATTTTGAGAATAGATATGTGACATGTTTGCTAAGTGTGCAGGTTCCAAGTACTCAAGCTTTCCTTACTCCATATTTTGTGCTCTGCCTCCTGTCCACATCTTTGATCTGTTCTTTCCTTCTTCAATATTATCTCTCGATCTATTCTGAAGCTTGTGTCCTTCTCAACTTTTGTTTGCAATGATCATATCTTTATGAGAGGGCTTTGCCTCACGATTATGAACCTGGCGGTTCTGCTTCATTCTGATCTTGAGTTTTGATTGAATTACGTATTTTGTTCATGTCTTTTGTCCCGCCGTGTCCTTGTCTCGTGTCTATGTCCCACCGTGTTGTCACACTTGTTGTTTTGTTCCACACCACATGTTGTTAGTTGTCTTGCATATGTTGATAGTCATCCCTCTATGATCCATGTGTGATCCCAACCACGAGATCATCCGTCATATTCTTGTCCCCACCACATGATCATTCGTCATATTCTTGTCCCAACCATGGGATCATCCGTTATGTTCTTGTCTCAACCGTGTGTTGTCCCGCCACATTGTTGTCTTGTCACATCGCGTTCATACATGATATTGTCTGTTTATGCCATTGCATATATGCTTGTTTGTGTTGCATTGTCTCCCATTTCATTCGTTCATCATGTTATGTCATGTTGTTTATCGTTCAGTTAAGCATTGTGTTATCTTTGCTATGTGTTTACTTGTTTGTCCTACTCATGAAAATCCATAAAAATCAGAAAATGAAAAATCCAAAAAGCACGCCGTTTCACCTGCACAGGTAAGTCAAGTATGGTCTTCTATCCCTGCATCCCTTATTGCATTACTATATGGTACTATGCTATATTATCTCGAGAACCAGTTGGTTATCTACGTGTTCCAGGATCTGATGTTCCCCTTCAGCAAAAACGATGATGATCCAGGTTCACGCGTTTGACCTTCGGATAGGCCGTTAGGTTGGGATGTCCCGGGGAGGATGGTTCTATCCTGCACGCTGTGGTTGCGGATGGTATCTTGACTCTGATTCTCCCAGCTTAGCAATATTATTCTCAAGTATTTTATATTTTAATCTTTCTTTGCATTTATTTTAACGATTTCTTTTATTTTAGCCCAGCATGCATCATACGCATCTTTTGAGCATTCCTGCCCCATTGTGTGCCTGCAAAATATCCCACCAGTGATAGTTAACTGTGCGTTCAGTGTTTAGGTAAGAGGAACTAATTCCACTTTGAGTTAGAAGGTTCTCTTTGGTCAATTCACTTGGTTTGGTTGATTAAGAGGTCCCCGTCTAGAGCTTTAGCCTATTTCCTTTGCTTTTGCTGCTTGCTTTTGGCATCCTCATTGGACCGCGGGATTGTGTCCCTCATGAGGTTGGTCTTATCAATTTGTTTCATTTCGTTTAGTTTAGTTCCTCCATATTGGTGTCACTTTTGGTTTAATCATTCCTTGCATTTGGTTCAGAGTTTTCCGGAAGATTCCTGTCGCTTGTTGGTAAAAACGGGTGTCGTTTTACCTTAACGCCCACTTTTCAGTCCGCTCCGCTTCATTTCCGCTTCATCTCCATGTTCCATGTCACTTTCGCTTCACCTCCGCTCGCTCCCCTACAAAGAGGACGTTAAGGAGGGACATCTGTTGACACCCATTTTTTGCCGATAAGCTGAGTCGTTCCTCTTACTCCCATTTGTTGATGCCTCGAGTTGTCCATCACTCATTGGGCTATTTTCTGGCACGTTTTGGGCCAATTTTATGGGTAGCCTCCCTCCTTGGCTAGGTCCGAATTGATTCAGGGCTTAATGGGCCTTGGTTTTGATTGATTGAGTTTTTCTATGAGTTTCAAGCGCCCATGTACATGTACGGTTCATCCCTGGCCGCTCAATCAATGTGCGGTTGATAGTAGGCCGTCCATATATTTTGTAATATTTTTTTTAATTTTTTGAATTTCCACTGACAAGCACTTATGCGGTCTTCCACTAGCCGTTCAATATGATGGACGGACGGATAATATCCGCTCGTCTCTCAGAGTCCTACGCTTGGTGCCTTTCTCAGATAATTATCCGATTAATCTATTTATCACCGACAAGGCTAGAACGGTTGTTCTTTGGCCGCTCTACCTTTGAACGGTCTCATCGTAGCCGTGCATTTATGAGAGTCCAGCGGCGAACTATTCGGCCGGTTCAGTGGATAATTTGGATTATTTTGTGAATTGATGAATTTCCACCGACGAGGTTGGACGGCCCATAATGGGCCGCCCATATGGATGTGTGGTCTATCGTTAGACCGTTCATCTGCTCGATTGCTGAAGATTCAACAGATTTTCTCTCTCTCCTCGTGGATTTTTCCCCAACTTTATCCAGCCATTTCTCCGTGAATCCTCAACCATTTCGAGTGCCGTTTCTTCCAGATGAAAGATAATTGAATTATCTTCATCTTTTGTTTGATAATCTCGACCTGAAAATGCTTCTAAACCCTAATTCGAGCTAGGAACTTTAGGTGTTCTATAAATATACCTTAGAGGTCAGGTTTGAAAAGGGGGGAGATTTTGGTCGATGGCGAAGCCCGGCTGAATTCTTGAGCGACCTAGCACCAAAGGGGGAGGCCTTCTACGTCCATATAGGCCTCCGGTTCAGGGAGTAGTCCTAGTCTTGAGTCTTTTTGCATTTGATGGTCTCATTTCTTGTCATTGCATGTTTGTTTCTACACATCCATTCTCCCACGTTTTCATCGTTTACACTGTCATGCACACACCCTCCCATGCTTTCTGACACCCTAGAGGTTTAAAAATCCCCCAGGTATCCCCCATTCAAATACTTATGTTCATTTCCCTTCATTCGAGCATTTGCTACACTCCACGTTTCTAACTTGGGTTTTCCTGGTGTTCTACACTTTGTTTTGCAAGTCAGCAGTACACTAACGCGAGGCCCATCCTTTCTGGCTGGCCGGAAAGGGTGGAGGTTGGACCCTTTTGCACCTTCTGGCGTGGTGGTCTTGCGCGGTTCTCTTCCATCCGTTCAAGGAGATGTGCTGTGCAACCTGGACCGTCCTTCTTCTTCCTACGGTTGTGATAGAATCATTCACCTGTCAGGAGTGCTTCATCACGCGTCCTCTACAGCGTTCTTAGATGGTCTGTCGTGAGACTGTGCATCATTATAGACGGTTCATCCTGAGCCGTGCATCTTCACAGCGCTGCACCCTAGGCGAGTACCTCTCCCTCTTTCCAAGGTACGGCGTGTTCATCACGTTCGGCGCCTTGGTGGCGATCACATGTTTTTATTCCTCTCTCTCCCTCTGCCTTCATTCATTTCCCATGTTGGATGTGGTAGGATAGACACGGAAGGGCATTAAAGAACGGATGGGAGGAGAAATATATCTACAACCATGGCACCAAAATGAATGAAAAAGACGTCAAGAAGAAATGCAGAAGAAAGAATGGATAAAAAAATGACATGCCAAACATAGTGAAAATGGTTTAGTATGCCATCAACAATGACTTTAATCTGCAACCAGGCATACATATCAGATGGTGCCATGCTGACTGAGCAGTAGGAGATGCATCCATGGTTTACGCTCACATCATCACATAATCCGTCAATAGATGCATTTTTTTTTCTTTTCATAACCATTTGTGCATTATTGGGCTCAGACTGGCCTTCACAATCATACCATCGACAAGAGTTGGGCATATGCCAGCCCTCATAGTTCATACCCATACAACATATATGCTCCTTGGAACCTCCACAGTCGTATAATGATATTCACTATGTTGCAATAGCACATATGCATTGTAAGACCCGTTCTTTAACGAATCTTTACCGGTATTAATATAAAATTTAATCCATGAATTTAGGCATTTTTAATGGATTTAATGGGCTTTTTCTAAGCATTTAACCCATTTAATAAAAGCTTTTAAGAAATTAATGGGCATAATTACAATTATGCTTCTTTGGGGGTTTAGAATGCAATTAGAGGTTAAAAATAAAAAAATATTATAATAAAAAATTTTAACCCACCATCGATCCCCCTCTCTCTCCCCATCTTTCTCTTTCACTCTCTCACTCTCTCTCTCACGCGAAGCTCCCTCCCCCTCTCTTGGTGGCGCGGCCGGCCCGGGTCACGGACGGAGGCGTGGGAGGCGTCATCGGATAGCTCGTGACGCGTGGAGTGCGGTGACGTCAAATTTGAGACGATCTGCAGCGCGTGGAACGGGTGGGCGCGAGAGAGCGGCGCGGCTCCCTCGGCTTGCATGAGACCCTAACGGCGTTTTCGCCGCGATCGAGGTAGGGGGATGGCTTCCCGAACTCGCTAGGATCATTTCCTCTGCCATGCCCATCGTCATTGTGTCTTCCATAGCCTGAACCTCGTCATTTTTGTTTTTGAAGCATGAACATCATATTTATGTTTTAATCCTCCATGGCCATTGTTGTTGGGTTCTTAATTAGGCTATAAATTATGTTTATATGATGGTGGAATGGCAGGGAACATGTTAAAACAGTGTATCCCGTTGATCTAGGTCGATCGGGAGGGGTTCCGATTACAAACCCCACGAATTCGATTCACTGGGCAGGTGGCGGTCCTGCCAGTGACCATTTCTTTTAAGCAGTGAGGCGGTGGACCTTGGCGGTCCACAACCCCTGCGCTATACCCCTTTTAGTGGCCCAACATTGGACCGTCTACTTCCATATAGCGGCTCATCCTTCGACCGCTAGAGACTATTGACCAGGTCTGTTGACCTTTCACCCGTTAGGGCGGTTAGTGTGGCGACTTATCGTAGAAATGCCAAAGGGCCTTTGGTGGACCAAGCTTGGACCGCTATAGCGTGTTGTTACAGTATTAAAACAGTATGGCGGTGGAGTGTGGCGGCCCATTAGTGGAGCTCCACAGCCCTTGTAGCGCTCCGACCTTCGATCGCCAGAGCCTGTGGCGGGCCAATGTTAGACCGCCATGTTCTGTAGAATTTCAATTTAATCATGTTCATTTCTTTATGCTTTCCATGTTGCATATTCGCCATGTTTAAATTATTGCAGGAACTGTGGCATGTTTTTAGATCCCGATAGAATTAGTTCTCTTTCCTTGTGATGGAACCACTAGTCGTAGCCCGACGACCTCTAGTGTCGGCCCACCTGGGAGAGGTGGCGGCATAGTCCCGGTTTACGGTTTTTAAGCTAGTTTCCGTGGGCCCCTATTTTACAGTAGCGTCCTACTGGGGGGAAAAACTAGCTAGAGACCTGGCTCAAGGCAACGAGCCGGTGTGTGCACACGTGGTCAGAGGCTTGGACTGACACTGACGAGTGTTACTCTAACTAGTTACTTATTTCTGGTACTATTACGCGTCTCGCTTGTCGTGATCCAGACTTGCTTAGATGCTTGAGACGCAGTGTAAGCCGTCAGTGGACGCATCTGGTTTCACTTTCTGGTGGTCCTTCTTTCTCCTGTCACTTGGAAATATTGAGTTTATTCTATTGGTAGATTTCGAGTATTCACGTTTAAATTCAAAGGGCATCATAGTTAGCTGTTATTAAACTGCTTAGATAGTTTTACAGCTTTACTAAACTGTTGTTTATTGTACAATTGCATGTTTAATTATGTCAATGTATGCTTTAATTGCTTTCCTTTATTTAGTTGCGAGGTAGGGATCCGCGTGACCCCTACTGAGTCTGGCTGAGACTCACCCTTACTCTTTCAGGTGAGCAGCAGCAGCCGTCTCCCGCAGCTTCCCGCGCTTTTGACGGCATGTCTTAGTGCCAGTAGTGGTCGCTTAGTAGTCTGTCAGTAGGTTGTTGTCAGTTGTTTGTACTTTTTGGCCGGGGTATGCCCCAAGTAGTTGTATATTTTTGACTCTTGTACAGTTGTTGGACTTGTGTAAATTATGGATCTGGACTATTGTATATATCTATCACTCTGATATTTAATTTGCTTCCGTTTATAGTTCAACTGTTGCTATAATTAATATTGCACACGTGTAATTCCAATTCGTTATGCATCCCCTCGACAAAATCCTCTAACCCTTACGGGGCCTCATCAGTCTCTTGGGTGGCTTCCCCGAGTTCTTGGTATCGGTTTACCGATATCCAGATCTCCGGGTCGTTACATGCATTCACTCCCCTGTGGTAATTATCAGACATCAGATTTTGCATCATTGCCCATCCCCCTACCAAAATGGTAAGTAAACATCACATAATATATGGGTGAAACAACTGCCATGTTGAATGTATGAAGGGCCTACAAATAGAAATCCACATATTACATATTTTAGGATAGAGCACAATTATTAATATACATTATACGTTGTACCGACCTCAACTGAAGGAGCTTCAAACTTGCACCGACCTTATCTGAAACGTGCACCGACCTACATAAGAGGAAATATGAAAGTTGCACCGACCTCAACTGAAGGATCTTCAAACTTGCACCGACCTTGCCCAAGGACAAGCACCTAATGTGCACTGACCTCATGAAGGAACACATCCAAATGTGCACCGACCCTGCCCAAGGCCAAGCCTCTGATGCGCACCAACCCTGTCAAGGATCAAGCTGTGATATGCACCGAGTTCAACTAAAAAGCTGCACCGACCCTGCTAAAGGGCAAGCATCTGATGTGCATCGACCTCACTACTCAAGTCCAGAAGCTGAACCGACCTTACTGAATCAACATGAGGTATTCGATGAAATGCCCCGATGAGAAAATCTACTTCTATTTGGAGCAGCTTTCTGTCATTTCAAATGGGTGCTCCAGAGAGCAAAAATAGGAACCGCAAGTGTCCAAAAACACATAGATCATACCCTATTGGACCTAACACATAGATCATACCCATACAACATATATGCTCCTACCTAAGAACCTCCACAGTTGTATTGCATATTCACCAAGAGCAATGGCACACATGCATTCAGTCCCCTGTCGTAATTATCAGACTTCAAATTCTGCATCATTGCCTATCCCCCAGACCGGACAAATAGGTGAAAAGTGTTAGCCCCCTGCAAAGTACATGTGTTCTTGTGGATTATTGGGCTCAGACTGGCCTTCACAGTCATACCATTGACAAGAGTGGGGCATATGCCAGCCTTCATAGTTCATACCCATACAACATATATGCTCCTAGGAGCCTCCACAGTTGTATGATGATATTCACTATGTTGCAATGGCACATATGTTGAATCTCTGTAGTTTTGATGATGACTAACACTATGAATCAAATTATGTGTTGCTTCCTGGTGACTGTTAAAGATCCTGCATTGTCTGGATAATCTCTGGATCTAGTGTCTCAAAGGAGCCTTGGGAAATTTCTTGTTTGCATGCACATCTTCTGATTAAACTGTCTATATGGGTTCTGTGCCTTAAGTGTGTTGACGCAATTGGCTGACTGCGTAGACGCAATTGTGCGTCTTTCACTTGCTATCTTGTTCATTGCGTTGACGCTGACACTGGATGCGTTGACGCATTGGCCAGTTGCCAAGGGCGTGAGCATATCGCTTGAGGAGCTGAGGCGACGCTGCACGATGGAAGCGTTGACGCCTTGGGCTGATGTCCAAAGGTATTTTGATCAACAACCAAGCCGATGCGTCGACGCTGTCACTAATGCGTTGATGCATTGGTGTGTATTGTGAAGGGTCCTGCTCTCCATTATAAACTCATTGCGTTAACACCTTGGCTTTACTGCGTTGACGCGTTCTTCAGTCCTTGGATAAGTTCCATGCAATCTGTGTGAACAAACGTATGACTTGAATATTTCTGAGATTGACTGAATGTTCTCTGAAATCTTACAGTGACTTAAAGACAAATTGGAACTTTATTCCAATCATGTGAGCACGTGATTTGAGGGAATAATCGTCTAACACGTGGCTCGGCTCATCTAGAAGCATCTTCTTCGCGCGTGTCTCCCACACCCTCAGTCTCTCGTGAGTCTAGATATATAGGAAGGTTTCTGCTCCTGAAAAGCTGTGGAAGCCACAAGAAAAAGGGTGAGGCCAGAGCGAGAGGAAGGAGAGGAGAAGCCATCCTGATCCATTCGTTGAGCATACCTGGAAGAGAGAGAGTGATGAAGGAGAGGATGGTTTTCTGCTACGTTTTGTTTATGCTTCTTTAAGAAGCTACATTGTTTCTCCGTTCGATTGTCTTTCAATATTTCTTTATGTCTTCGTTTGTTCGTTCTCAAGTTCTGATACTCTATTTTCGTTCCCTCTAGGTGTAGAGGAAGAGAGGTGAATCCTCTGGGTCGCAGTGTAGCTTCCCTCTGATTTAGATCAGAGGAAGGGAGGAGTTCTCCGGGGTTTTGTGTTCAGGTAGTTAGAAGGCTACCTGGGTTCTTCCCTCCGGCTGAGGAGGAAGAGAGACAGCGTCTCTGAATTGCAGTGAGGGTGGGTCACTGCTGGGTTCCCTCTTGTCTAAGAGGAAGGGAGAGTTATCTCCGGGTCAGGTCTTGGGGTGTGAGACCTGGGTGCAAGCTGTGAGTTCAGCGTCTGTAGGGATTTCGATCCCCAAGCTGTGGATTAGCGTGTTGTTGGCAGACTGAGTCTGTGGTTCTTTCTTGTGAAAGGGAAGCCTCACTCTGCCTTGAGTGAGGGATGGACGTAAGTCTGCAGGAAGCAGACTGAACCGTCTAAACCTCTTGTTCTCCGTGGTGTGGTTGTGCGCATCTATTTTCTTTATGCTTCTGTCTGGCTTCATGAAGTAAGTGTGATTGTTGATGATCGAAACCTTGGTCTGACTGCTCGCTTAGTGCTTGTGCATATGTGCTGATGAAATTCTGAGTGATATATGTTCTGCACTCGTGACCTGCTTTATCTTGGTTAAGGTTCCGGATCATTTTACATATTGTCAATCTTCCTAGCCAATCTCATCTTTTAAGATCTCCTCGGCTCGGACAAATATTTTTTAAACGGTGATCTATTCATCCCCTCCCCTTCTAGCTCACCGTCCTCCTGTTTAACAGTTGGTATCAGAGCAGGTTTACCCGAGATGTGGTCCAACGACCAGGGTAATCCTGGAACCAGTGGTCCTCGCAGCTACATAGCTGAAGGATAGTCAATCTCCCGTCCCCCATATTTTGATGGTTCTAATTATTTCTTTTGGAAAAACAGGATGGAAGTTTTCATCCGATCTCAGAGCCACAAGCTGTAGAGAGTCATTACAACTGGACCTTATGATTTACCTCTGAATGAGGAGATGTGGTCTGAAGAACAAGTCAAATTATCCGGACTGAACTGGTCTGCGCTCAACATCATCTAGTGCGCAGTTCACCCTGAAGAATATGCCCGAATTTCGGCGTGCAAGACAGCTAAGAAGATGTGGGATGAACTAGCGCTGATTTACGAGGGTACCTCTCAGGTCAGAGCTACCAAGGTAAACTACCTAACCTCTGAGTATGAATTATTCAAGATGAAGTCAGAGGAGAGCGTGACTGATATGTACGCTAGGCTGTCACTGATCACAAACAGCCTCAAGGGATTTGGAAAGGAAATATCTGAAGGGGATATAGTCAGGAAGATCTTAAGATCCTTGACTCCAGCGTGGCACACAAAAGCTACTGTGATAGAGGAATCAAAGGATTTAACAACCATGACCGTCACTGAACTCATAGGGTCTCTTATGACCTATGAGATAAATCTCAAGAAAACAGGAGAAGGAAATGACAGAAAGGGCAAGAATGTTGCTCTTAAAGTTGAACGACATAGTAGCAGCAGCAGCAGTAGCAGCAGCAGCAGCAGCAGCAGCAGCGGAGAGTCTAATAGAATTCCAGACCTTGACAGAAGTGAAAAAGCACTGCTCACACGTCAGTTCAGGAAATTCCTGAAAATGCAGGGAAATTCATATAGGAAAAGAAGAAACTACTCATCAGGTAAATATCCGAACAATGGCAATGACAAGGATAGGAATGCTAAAGGTGTGATGTGTTATCATTGCAGGAACTTTGTGCACATGAAGCAAGATTGCCCTGAGCTTCAGAAGAAGACACCGGACTACCACAAGAAAGGCTCCAAAGTGTACAAGAAAAAGCCAAAAGCTATGGTATGCACTTGGAGCGATGAAGAGGAAGACTCAGAGACTAATTCCTCAGGAAATGAGACTAAAGGAGTATGTCTGATGGCCGACGAGGAAAATGAGGTAACCAATCCCTTTGTAACTTACTCTATTGATGACTGGGAAGAGAAATATGGTGAACTGCTAGATATGTACAATGCCTTAGCTAAAGAACATAGAGTCATCAAACGCAAACTCAATATGGTTAATGAAGAACAAGAACTCGTCAAGATAGAAAATTCCAAACTGGTAGCTGAATTAGCTCAGATGGAAAATGTAAGAAATGAGAATAATCTTTTTAAGAATGAACTTAAAAAATTTAGAAAACAGCTTGATGAAACCAATCAACATACTGAAGAAAACCTGAGACAAAATGACTTAATCAAGGAAGGGTATGAAGCTGTTATAAAGGTCAATGATGAATTGCTGGAAAACAACATATCTCTGCGAAAGGAGTTGGAAGATAAGAAGAAAACTCTTGAGAGGTTTGTTTTGGGAGAAAGCAATTTGAACGCCTTGTTAGGCACCAAAGTAAACTTTAACAGAGAAGGTTTGGGTTTCAACCCAAATAAGAAGGAAGCATTTGGGATAAAAACCACCACATTTTGCACTGAGAAAGGAAAAGAAAAACTGGACATCCCATCCAGTTCCAAAAGTACTGAACAACAAAAGAACATCCATAAACAACAGCCTGATTTTGAAAAAGATGTCTTTAAGAAATTCAACAAGCCCACGCACCAGAAGCAAAGTGCCTGTCAATTCAACAACTATGACTCTAATAAAAGAATGGGCTATTTTAAAAGAAACATGGGAAGGTCTAACTACACACAGAATACTGTCAATAAAATGCCTTCATCTAGACAGTTTAGAAATTATGGTTTGGCTGGGACCCAAGCTTTTATCAACAGAAACTAGACACACCTTGAGAAACAAAAGGAAACGACTGAAATGCACATCAATAGCAAAACTGTCAACTCTCAGCACAGAAAGAAAAAAGGAGTGAAGCAGATCTGGATCCCCAAAACTATGCTTAATCATTTGAGCGGTATTTTTGGACCCAACTTACCTTGGGCTCCAAAGCACACTACTTAAATTGTTATTGTGCAGGTGAGCCTAGCAGCCGAGAACAACAAGTGGTATCTCGACAGTGGCTGCTCGAGGCACATTACAGGGGATCAAAGAAAGTTCAACAAGCTTGAATTGAAAGCAGGAGGGACAGTCAAGTTTGGAGGTAAAAACAAAGGCTAAATCATTGGGACCGGAACCATCGGTAAGAAAACCTCCAACTCTGTTGAAAAAGTATTGTTGGTCGAAGGTCTACAACACAACTTATTGAGTATTAGTCAGTTATGTGACAAGGGTCACAAGGTCCTTTTTGATGAGCATGCTTGCAAAATTCTAGAACCAAACTCCGATAAAATAAAGTTCATTGCAAATAGAGTCAATAATGTCTATATTGTGGATTTTGATGTTGAGTCTAAGTCTAATCTGTGTCTCTCTGCTGATTCAGAGAATAACATGTTTGACTGGCATAAGCGACTAGGTCATGCTAGCTTTAACACCTTGCATAAATTAGCTAAATTTGACTTAGTTAGAGGCATGCCCAACTTGAAGTTCAAATCATTCTCTAAGCCTTGCGATGTCTGTGCTCTAGGCAAGCAAACCTGAGCTTCTTTTAAAATAAGGACTGAGAGCTTGTCAAACAAGCTTATGGAACACTTGCACATGGATCTCTTTGGTCCTACCAGAACCTAGAGCCTAAATGGTAAGAGATTTGGTTTTGTCATTATCGATGACTACTCTAGATTTGCATGGTTGTTTTTCTTGGCTAATAAGAGTGATGCTTTTCAAAAATTTGAACATTTTTTAATAAGCAAAAACTTGTAGGCCACAAGATCACTGTTATCCAATCAGATCATGGAGGAGAGTTTGAGAACTCCTCATTTTCTAGTTTTTGTGATAAGGAGGGACTGACTCACAAATTTTCTTCTCCCAGGACCCCAGAGCAGAATGGAATTGTGGAGAGAAGGAATAGGACAATAGTGGAAATGGCAAGAACATTACTAATGGAGAGTCAGCTACCGAAGAGTTTTTGGGCAGAAGCGGCAAACACTGCCTACTATATACTAAATAGAGTTTTGGTAAGACCCATACATAAGAAAACACCATATGAACTCCTGAAAGGTAAGAGACCTAATGTCTCATATTTCAAAATTTTTGGTTCAAAATGCTTTATTCATAATAACAACAAGAGAGACTTAGATAAATTTGATGCCCGAAGTATTCGGGGAATATTCCTCGGATACTCTGAAACATCTAGGGCCTTCAGGGTCTTTAATAAAATTGATAGAACTATAGAGGAAACCCCTCATGTCATTTTTGATGAAACAAAAATCTCTAACAGTCTAAATGATGATAACAGGTCTACAAGTCATGATGGAGAGTTCCTGAATCAAATGCAAGAGGAGGAAGTACAACCGGCTGAAGAACCCACTGATCTGAACCCAGTAAGTACAGCCGAACAAGGTGAGTCCTCAACAAATGTCAGAATTTTAAAAGACCACCCTGTAACCAATATTATTGGTAGTCTTCATGATCCCCCTAGGACAAGATCCCATTTTAGAAATGTTCAGAATCAGGACTTAATTGCTTTAGTTTCTCAAATTGAGCCTAAGACCATTGAAGAAGCCTTAAGTGATGAGAATTGGGTAACTGCCATGTGTGAAGAACTAGGGCAATTTGATAGAAACAATGTCTGGGAACTTGTACCTAGACCTGAAAATTTCAATGTAATAGGAACAAAATGGGTTTTTAAGAACAAACTGAATGAAGAAGGTGTCATCTCTAGGAATAAAGCTAGACTTGTAGCTAAAGGCTACAGTCAGGAGTATGGAGTAGACTTTGATGAATCCTTTGCTCCAGTAGCTAGAATGGAGGCTATCAGAATTCTATTAGTATTTACTTGTTCAAACAACATAAAACTTCAACAAATGGATGTTAAGAGTGCTTTCTTGAATGGAATTCTAAAAGAAGAAGTTTATGTTGAACAACCTCCTGGTTTTCAGTTTTCGACTAAACCTGATCAAGTTTTCAGGTTAAACAAAGCTCTTTATGGACTAAAGCAGGCTCCTCGGGCCTGGTATGAAAGGCTGACCAGTTTCTTACTGAATAAAGGATATAACAGAGGTAATGTTGACCAAACTTTATTCACTAAGAATTCAAGATAAGATCTCATCATAGTTCAGGTATACGTAGACGACATCATCTTTGGATCAACAAATCCTGAACTGTGTAATGAATTTTCACAACTTATGTCAACTGAATTTGAGATGAGCTTAGTTGGAGAACTGACTTATTTTCTTGGCTTACATATAAATTAAATGTCAGATGGCTGCTTCTTCCACCAAACCAAGTACACGCTGGATATCCTAAAAAGGTTTGGGATGACTAACCTGAAGCAAATATCCACCCCAATGAGCACAAGCATGACCCTTAATGCAGATGAGTCAGGTAAACAAGTGGATGAAAAACTCTACAGAGGTATGATTGGATCCCTCTTGTACTTAACAGCTTCTAGGCCAGACATACAATTCAGTGTTGGCTTATGTGCAAGATATCAGTCTAGGCCTACTGAACTTCATTTGTCTGCTGTAAAAAGGATCTTTAGATATCTGTCTGCCACACACACATTAGGATTATGGTATCCTGCTTCTCGCACATTAGATTTAGTTGCATACACTGATGCAGACTTTGCTAGATGCAAATTAGATAGGAAGAGCACCAGTGGCCACTGCCAATTCTTAGGAGGATGCCTAGTTTCTTGGAGTTCAAAGAAACAACATTCAGTGGCCCTTTCCACTGCTGAGGCTGAATACGTGGCTGCAAGCAGCTGTGGCACTCAAGTTATCTGGATTAAGCATCAGCTTCAGGATTACCAAGTAGAGACAGGATGCACTCCCATTTTTTGTGACAACACGAGTGCCATAAACATTGCAAAGAATCCTGTTTTACACTCACGAATAAAACACATTGAAATCAGGCACCACTTTATTAGAAATGAAATTGCAAATAAAACATTTGAACTAATTCATGTTGGGACTGCAAATCAAACTGCTGATATTTTTACAAAACCTTTAGATAGTGAAAAATTCACTTCATTGAGAAGAGAACTTGGTATTTACAAACTCTGACTGATCTGTGGCAATGAATTCAGTTTTATGTATTTCCATGATTTTAGTGGTAGTTCTGTCTTACTTTTTCTGATGGGGTCACTATGTGAGGGGGAGCGGGTGTGAGATTTGAGAGGTATCAGGTCTGTTTCTCTGCTGTTATCAGGGTAGAATGGGAGATAGAGCTACTAGAGAGGGGGAGCTTGACTAATTAAAAATGTTTGAAAGATGGTTGTTGTTGCTGGATTAATTGTCAGAATTGATCTTGAGCATCCCTTTTTAGTAGAACCTCGTTCATTTCCTACATTCTTAAGTTTGTGCAATTAAAGTCCAGCCAGAATCTTCTTCTAGTAAGTCTTAAGAGGCTAAGATTAACCTTCACAAGTATATCCTCTTACTTTGTTTCTTGACTGATGAACAAGCTAGACTCATATGAAATGGGTTCTGTTATACGCTTTTCATTGGATTTCGTGATAAGACCACGAGTAATTGCCCTGGCTTTGTCTTCAAACAACCTTCTTGAAGAGCTAGTTAAACTGATCAGTGTTTAAAACTGTATACTGAGAAACTAGGAATCCCATCAATGAAATGGAAACTTTCTAAGTCATGAAGTATCAGTTCTCATAAACAAAAACAAAAGAAAGAAATTCAATTCAAAATTTATGTTTTGGCAGAGCAATGATGACATGTGGTGAGTAACTGGGGATTCTGGCCTCTGATCAAGGTGTCTCCTCATGTAAAACCAATAGTCACTATCTCTGTTCTCTAACTGAGAAGGTATGAGGCTCTTACACTGAGTAACTGAGGATGCTGGCCTCTGACCAAGGTGCATACTTAATGTCAAAGGTGTAACTGGCCAAATACACTCTATAACAGTGCTTTCTCTCCTTGGAATGTTTGTCCTCAGCGCCTATAGGCTGTTTTCATGGTTCAAATTCTTGTTGTCCTTTTGACGAGCCTTAACAGTTACCTCAGTCATATTTGTTGACACTTGCTCTTCTTTCACATTCATCGTAAGTTGATAAACTTCAAGCTTCTTCTGAATCTCTTTCTCTTACCAGAACTCCAAGATTCTTCACTGACCTTAAAGCCCCACTTAAGCATCTAAGATTTGACACTGAGTTTCTACTGTTGGAACTCTCTCCATCTTTTCTCATCAATCCAGCGTCAACATCTCTCTTTCTCTTTTGTTTTGATGATGTCAAAGGGGGAGAAGGTTGAAAGGAGGAGGGGGAGTGAAGAGGTTGAAAGGAGGAGGTTGAGCTAGTGAAAAGGAAGTTTTTGGAATGTTTTGAGTAAAAGATAATGAGTGCTGTGAGTTCAGGTTTTGAGAGGTCACCATTGCTGTTTTATCGAACTATTGCTATTGTTATTGAGACTGCTTTAGGTTGGTGTTCCTTTTTCACTGAATTTGACTCATGGTGTTGACATCATCAAAAAGAGGGAGATTGTTGAATCTCTGTAGTTTTGATGATGACTAACACTATGAATCAAATTATGTGTTGCTTCTTGGTGACTGTTAAAGATCCTGCATTGTCTGGATAATCTCTGGATCTAGTGTCTGAAAGGAGCCTTGGGAAATTTCTTGTTTGCATGCACATCTTCTGATTAAACTGTCTTCATCTATATGGGTTCTGTGCTTTTAGTGCGTTGACGCACTTGGCTGACTGCGTAGACGCAATTGTGCGTCTTTCACTTGCTGTCTTGTTCATTACGTCGACGCTGACACTGGATGCGTTGACGCATTGGCCAGTTGCCAAGGGCGTGAGTATCTCGCTTGAGGAGCTGAGGCGACGCTGCACGATGGAAGCGTTGACGCCTTGGGCTGATGTCCAAAGGTCTTTTGATCAACAACCAAGCCGATGCGTCGACGCTGTCACTAATGCGTTGATGCATTGGTGTGTATTGTGAAGGGTCCTGCTCTCCATTATAAACTCATTGCGTTAATGCCTTGGCTTTACTGCGTTGACGCGTTCTTCAGTCCTTGGATAAGTTCCGTGCAATCTGTGTGAACAAACGTATGACTTGAATATTTCTGAGATTGACTGAATGTTCTCTGAAACCTTACAGGGACTTAAAGACAAATTGGAACTTTATTCCAATCATGTGAGCACGTGATTTGAGGGAATAATCGTCTAACACGTGGCTCGGCTCATCTGGAAGCATCTTCTTCGCGCGTGTCTCCCACACCCTCAGTCTCTCGTGAGTCTGGATATATAGGAAGGTTTCTGCTCCTGAAAAGCTGCGGAAGCCACAAGAAAAAGGGTGAGGCCAGAGCGAGAGGAAGGAGAGGAGAAGCCATCCTGATCCATTCGTTGAGCGTACCTGGAAGAGAGAGAGTGATGAAGGAGAGGATGGTTTTCTGCTACGTTTTGTTTATGCTTCTTTAAGAAGCTACATTATTTCTCCGTTCGATTGTCTTTCAATATTTCTTTATGTCTTCGTTTGTTCGTTCTCAAGTTTCGATACTCTGTATTCGTTCCCTCTAGGTGTAGAGGAAGAGAGGTGAATCCTCTGGGTCGCAGTGTGGCTTCCCTCTGATTTAGATCAGAGGAAGGGAGGAGTTCTCCGGGGTTTTATGTTCAGGTAGTGAGAAGGCTACCTGGGTTCTTCCCTCCGACTGAGGAGGAAGAGAGACAGCGTCTCTGAATTGCAGTGAGGGTGGGTCACTGCTGGGTTCCCTCTTGTCTAAGAGGAAGGGAGAGTTATCTCCGGGTCAGGTCTTGGGGTGTGAGACCTGGGTGCAAGCTGTGAGTTCAGCGTCTGTAGGGATTTCGATCCCCAAGCTGTGGATCAGCGTGTTGTTGGCAGACTGAGTCTACGGTTCTTTCTTGTGAAAGGGAAGCCTCACTCTGCCTTGAGTGAGGGATGGACGTAAGTCTGCAGGAAGCAGACTGAACCATCTAAACCTCTTGTTCTCCGTGGTGTGGTTGTGCGCATCTATTTTCTTTATGCTTATGTCTGGCTTCATGAAGTAAGTGTGATTGTTGATGATCGAAACCTTGGTCTGACTGCTCGCTTAGTGCTTGTGCATATGTGCTGATGAAATTCTGAGTGATATATGTTCTGCGCTCGTGACCTGCTTTATCTTGGTTAAGGTTCTGGATCATTTTACATATTGTCAGTCTTCCTAGCCAATCTCATCTTCTAAGATCTCCTCGGCTCGGACAAATATTTTTTAAACGGTGATCTATTCATCCCCTCCCCTTCTAGCTCACCGTCCTCCTGTTTAACAACATATGCATTCACTCCCCTGTGGTAATTATCAGACATAAGGTTTCACATCATTGCCCATCCCCATGTGGTAATTATCAAGGGCCTGCAAATACAAATGAATTACATAAATTCAGGACAGAGCACAACACTTAACATAAATTACACATAAATAAGATGTCTCAGATATGCTCATGGAAGCACAACCTAAGGATCAACTGTCAAATCCTGAAATTAAGAATTATCATATCATAGTCGAATGTGTAACAGTCAAGCAACTCTAAGCAACGAATAGATTTTACAGAATTGACCAAAGTAATACATAACAAACAATACGAAAACAGACTAGTTTAATATGTTTGGGAATACAACCATCAAATGAAAAGTAATTGCTCTCCTATCTATTGGCAGCCCAAATTGCATCAGTAATCTGTGTTCTAAGTTGCTCCCCGACTGTAACATCCCATTGGCTAAGAGGTGTATCATCGGGGACCTCGATATTACCGGCTTCTTCAATATTGACATCATTATCTGTCACCCTATTGAAGTACCAATCGTACCCCTGTTCACGACGTATGAAATTTTGAATTACATAACATGCAAGTACAATCTTCCGTTGTATGGGCCATGGGTAACAATTCCCCCCTCGCAACGTATGAAATCTCATCTTCAATACACCAAAAGTTCGTTCCACAATATTTCGGAGTTGAGCATGCCGATAATTGAACTTTTTCTTCTTATTCGCAAATGGCACCCTCCCTTTACCACGAAATTTGGAGATATGATACTTGTGACCTCGATAAGGGTTTAAGAATGATCTTGTGTTCGCATAACCAGCGTCCACTAGATAATATTTCCCGCTAGGTACGGTGAAGTCTATTCATCTAAACTCCACATGAGGACCTTCATGTCCGCAGCAGAGCCCTCGTAACCAACGCAAATATATTGGAAAAGCATGTCAAATGACACCACATCCATTACATTTTGTGTAATGCACTACTTGCGGTTACGGAATCGACCTTGGTCATAGATTGGCATATTTGCTGGAATGTGAGTCCCATCGATCGCACCCAACGCATCCTACAGTTCAAAAATTATGTTAGAGGTATACCTATAAATTTGCAGAAGTGGAAATGTATAACATAGACCCCGCCTTAAAGAACGGGTAGAAAATTTCCTTGTCACGTATGTGGAGGTGGCATTCATTGGTGTGCATTGGGAGCTAGATGAACTCGATCTTTAACGAGGCCAATGCAAGCGCCAGGCGATTGACATAGTGACTTATTGTTTGAGAAGAGTGTTAAAAATGCTCACATAATGCACCAGTAGAGACACCATGACCAACGGCATACAAGAACATAGCGAGTTGCTCATTTGTAGTAACGTAACGCGAGTCAGATAGCAAACCCCTACTCACTAGCATATCTTTCAATCTAAAGAACATTGCAGGGTGTAACCTAAAAATATTATAGCACCTTATTTCATGGCCATTGAGAATGTCATGAATCCATGCATGACCAGTGTTTGTGGACGTGTGCATTCGTCTCCTAGGAATCACCGGTGCATTTTCTTCTTCAATTTGCGACCATATTGCCTCCTCAATTTCAGCGCACATGTCCTCATCCTCCAGAAGAAACTCCATAAGTAGGGCATTAAATTCTACTTCATGCAAGTATAATATTGTGGGATACATTAGGAGGTAAACTTTAAAGTTGACAAACTTACATGCTTAACATGAGCAATACAAGTACAACAACTTACATAATTTTTGGGAAAATACTGACATATCCCACTCACTCAATAGACTGAGCTAACGGTGCACAATAATAATGAAAATGACACTGATAAGTATTAGGAAAACAACAGTACAAGTAATATCATGAGACCGATAATTATCACATTCATAGAGGACAATGAACTAGTCATGCTCTTGTGCATTTTTGATCTAGCATCAGCATTCGATGGTGCAGGCATAGTTGTGGCTTGATGTAACGATCCGAGAATCCGATTACAGGGAGAGACGCAATAACCAGAGACTCGGACCGCCGCCCACGAGCCGAGAGGGCTCGGAAGGGCTAAAAGGAGTGTGGAGGCACAAAGAAATAGGTAATAAAATATGACAATATAATAATTAACAAAAATAAATAAACAACTACTACAACAGAGTCCAGTCTAGCAGAAAGTACATTTTAAAGCAGTAAAGCGTACCACATGCCAAGTGAACACTCGGCCCGCTGAGCTGGCAACTAAGAATATCCGAACAGCACCCTCGAACCTCGAGGAAGAACCGCCACACCTGAAAAGCAGGGAATGAGTCTACAAAATAAAGACTCAGCAGGGATCCCGCGGAACCCCAACCGGAAACAACGGCGGTAGCGGAAAGGAAAGCTACAATGACAGCAGGAACAGCGAACCAGTGGCCGGTCAAAACTCAGCACTACAAGTACTCCTACTGTACCAGAAACACATCCCGATCTCACGGTCGAGGGCAACCGAACTACACTAGTACCACTTACTGAAGTAAAAACCCACGGTAACCACGCCGTAGAGGCATGTCTCCCAGGACACGGCCAACCTAGACACGCTGTCCAAGGTGCAACACCGAGCATCCGATCGCGGACACCGCACCAACAAGACGCAACCTCGTTAAAGCCACTAGCACTAGTCTCACGGCACGAAAATCAGCACACGTGCCACGGCGAAACAACCGGAACTCAACGGTCAACACGACCGAAAACCCGAAGGTCGAAGTCATGGAAACTGACAGTCTGTCACTCCTGACTCGACATGAGTACCTCCCACTAGAAGCAAGGCCGAATGCGTCCACTGACGTCTTAGTCCGCGCATCAGGTGTCTCCCTCTAGCCTAGCGGGAACTGAGACACCGTACAAGTAATCACAAACATGTGACAAGTTGGGGTCACGCCCGTCGGCATGGGTCCAACCGCCCCCAACCACGTGTGCACACACAGACCGTGCGTTCCTGGTCTGGCCCTCCGATCGGTTTTCCCCTCAGCCGGACTCTGGCTAGTAGATGCGGGGCCCGACGAAAACCAGTCTAAAATCGTCCTCAGGGTATGCCCGTATACCTACTCCCAGGTGAGACCAGCACACGCGTATCGGTGGGCTACGACTAGTGGAGGGTCACTGAAGGAGTAGACTCTCAAGTCAACGGAAAACAACGCCCGAACCCGACGAAGTACGGGGACCGTCCCACGTACCAGCACCGTCGCACGGTGACCACAATCGGAGAAGAAACGGGACTCACAGTCCGCGGGCCATGCACCTGGCCACGCAAAAATGCCAAAGGCCGCCAAACTGAATCCCTTTCTCAGGGACAAGCGGGAACCCTCCAGCCCCAGGCTGGGCAACTGGACTCGCGGTCCAAGGCCTCACACATGGCCCACTCGAAAAGCACAGAAGCACGATTCTCAGGGCAACGCACAAGCTGCCACACCGATAACTGGACTCGCAGTCCAAGGCCAACACATGGCCCACTCGGGAATCATCTTCCAGGAAAACTCACAGCATGCGGGGGAGACCCCACCGCACACACACCGATACACGGTGACTCGGTCAAGTGTAACACAAAAGTCCGACACATGAGGAGTCACCTAGACTCTCAAACCTATGGGCACACTAAACGAGGTAGCACGGTCTTCCCGACACCCTCAAAACATAGACACAGAATCCCACAGGTGACTGGGGCATTCACAAGACCGCAAGTCGACCGCTGGGTCTCAACCGGGTCGACTAGGGACCTACACAACGCGAAACAATCGCGGCAAGTACGAAGAACCACTTTGGCGCAACACAGTGCCTGGCGGTCTACCTTTGGGCCGTCACAGCTGTAACGGTCCAAGGCTAGACCGTCACAGCACTCTAACGGTTCAACACAGGAGCGTCACGCGAGAGGGGCAACACCGACTGTGACGCACCCACCCTGGGGCGTCACAGTTTCTAACGGACCAAACCTGGTGCGTTAGGAGACAGAACGAAACAGGTTGTGACGCACACCCCTCGGGGCGTCACAACCTCTGATGGTCCTACCGAGGCGCGTCAGAAGAATGGGATGCGTCAACTCTGACGCTCCCATTCAGGGGCGTCACAGTGCTCTGATGGTCTTACCTAGGCGCGTCAGAGACTCGTGACCCCCAACAGTCTGAAAACACGAGAATGGACGTAGCGGTCGAACCAAGGCGCGTCACACCCTCTGGCGGTTTATCGTGGGACCGTCAGAGTGACCGACGCCCTGCCGACAAAACATGACCCTGTGACGCACCCTCCTTGGCACGTCACAGCACGTAACGCACCCACCTTGGGGCGTCACAGCCTGTGACGGTCACTGGAAGGACCATCACACCATCCCGAGAGCGAGACGGCAGGAAACGACCCAAAAACTTCACCACGCCCCCATACCTCAACGGGAGAGGGGGAAAATAAGGGGGAAGCACCCAAATAGCCCCCAGCATGCATCTAAGGCCTCGGATCGGCCAAAAACGTAACGAAACGAGAGATCCAGCTCACTCCCCAAAAACATGGATTTTTCCCAAAAATCCCCGATTACGCTCGCTCAGCTCACCACGGCCTACAAAACTCGCGAGAAAGGAAGTGCATGAGTTGGGGGTCCATCTCCCTACCTCCACCGAAGAAACGACGCACCGTGGACGCCGATCCACGAAGAAAATGCCGTGAAACCCTCGCCGTTCCACGAACCCACGGCCGAGCTTCCACCCGCCACCGGCCCTCGATCCTCGACCCGTTCCCCGTTCCTCGCCTCCCACCATCGCCGCCTCGCCCTCCTCCACCACCGTCGGCCGCCTGGGGAGAGGGGGAGAGAAAGAGATGAGAGAGAGTGAGAAAGAGAGAATGAGAGGGAGAGAGAGAAAAGGGTTAATATATATAGAAAAACCCATAAATTCCAAAAATTTAGAAAATTACGAAAAATTACCTCCGCGATTCTCGGAAGGAACACAACGCAGTGGTACTATCCCGGAGTCGGAGAACGCCACGGTTCGCCCTGCACAGAGTTCCGAAGGCACATCAGGGAAAAATACGTGTAAAGCACAAAATACACTCCGAGACCCACTAAAATGATCCGAAAAATATTCGAAAAATCTGGGGCATTACAGCCCTCCCCCCTTAAAGGAATTTCGTCCTCGAAATTCAGGACTAGCACTAAGTCACAGGGGAAGAACACCTCAGCCAACTAACAACGCTGTCAGGGCCCCAGTATAGAAAACCACGATTCACGCAAAAGCTCCAGACCTGAGGGACACATCCAGACTATAAACACGAACAACACCTCGCTCCACGCGCCGAGCACATCGGCCACTAGAGCAGGCGCAAACAAAGAACACAGTCCAGCGTCGCCTCAGTCACAGCACGATGAAACACGGCACCGCAGCCACAATCTCGCTCACCGAGGAGACACATCCCTCGCACGAGAAATAGCTACCGATGGAACCCATGGTCGGTAGACGACCCAGACGCCAGTTTCGCAAACCCGCCGACTGGTCTCACACCCGACACAAAGGAACAACCAAAACCGAGCTCCCACCAGCTCACGCAGCCATCTCAACAGACCGCAACCAAAACATCGGCTCTGCACCAAGAACCACCTCACACTTGGCAAGCTGAAAGCCAGATGTATCACTGTGCCAACTCTGTCAGAAGACAAACTTCGACAAAGCCTAGACCCCATCCGAAAAGGCACACCTCAAAATCAGCCACCCAAGGCCTCGCTGGCACACGGCTCTCACCGAACTCGAGCTGCACTCCTCTCGGACACCGCATCTGATCTCGATCATCGCGCCAACTTGACCCTCTCAGGGGAGCACGATGAAACCATATGACAAGATCATGATGTCTTCGGTCATCACCTCACTCGACTCAGACTCACAGGGGAACCATCCCATGCTGGTTACCAAACCAGGGATAACCATTGCGACACCAACGTCCCATCAAGGACCACCATTCTGACGCCAAACTCACTAAACGGTCTCCGCCCACAGGCGTCACTCTTCCGTCCGGTCTCATCACATCCCTCGACCTCCATCAGGCGACATCCTCAACAACCCCATCCGGGTCTAACACCGACGCCTGACACGGCTTCCATCACAGGAACAGGGTACTCATGCGGCGCACTAGCCAGCACACTCCCCAACACTCCATCCTGCCAGTGCCAAGAACCATGATATCTTGAGTAACGGCACGGCAACAATACATTTCACACAAAGGAACCAATCCTCCAATGCTCAACGTAAACTCAGGAATCCGCCCGTAGCAACCAACGCTACGATCCTGAACCAGTGGGTCACAAGCCCACCGGGCTTCCACTGCGCACTCTGATCCGCGCGCACAGCCATAAATTCCCAGAAACACCGTCCAACCGGTACTCGTCCTTTTGGAAAAGTACCAACACCCTTACACGACAAGGGAATGGGCACAACTTCTCACAGGCAACCACCTTGCCAAAACACAGATCACGTCTCGCACAGACTTCATGGCACACGAAGGCCAACCAATCCGAACACACAATGCAAGACCACGAACCTTGGCCAAATGTAATCTCTCCAACCAAAGGAGAAACCAATCGCACCTCCGACCAACGGAAGAACTCCATGCCCGACCTGATCTTGAATATCGCGCACGCTGGAAATAGCACCATCCAGCACCGAGAAAACCATCACCACGTCAGGTCAGCGCCTCCGACACACTCAGCAAGTGTCACGTCGGACAACAATCATAGCATCTCTCGATGCACCACCACTACAATTCCTCGAACTGCAATACACCACGCCAAGAGCCGCAACACAAGCCATAATCGACAACCATCAATGCTCATCATCGAGTCCCGAAACTCACCGTGAAACCTTCACATCTCAAACCAAATCCAAAGCAAACACAACCCGTTCGCACACAAGAGCGCAGGAGCAAGACTTACTGGGATACCACAGCCCAATCCTGCCTCGAAATCTACAAAAATAATTGGGACCGACACGTCATTTCTGACACCACAGAGCACGATAAGAACATCATGCTCGACGAAACAGCAGCTCACCGAGAAGATCCTCCGCTCACCCGAGCACACTTCTCAATCAGAACGTCCGCTCCAACACCTTAAACCACGACCTAAACACCTCAGGGGATGGACAAACCTCAAGCTGGAGTGGCCAAAATTGATAGCAGCTCCCTCAGAGCACACTCACGGCCACTTAACCACAACAATCCTCGCCAGCCACCTGACCACGCTGCAGATACCCCAAACGCAGCACCGCGAGCTCACACCTGCCAGCAACCTCTGCCCAACGCACACAACCAGGGCCACCACCGATGAGGGAGAAGGCTCTCGACCTTGATCCTTAGACCCCGTGCTGGCACAAAAGTCGCGAACAGCAACCACCATCACAGCACCATGCGGCGCACTCAAGCTCTCAAGCGAGAAACAAAGCGGGAAAATAAGCACAAATCCCTATGCCAACTGCCGATTGTACTGGACCTTATGGACTCTGATCACTGTAATATCTTGAATTCCTATGTATGTCCACAACCACCGCTCTGATACCATCTGTAACGACCCGAGAATCTAATTATCGGGAGAGACCCGATAACCCAAGACTCGGACCGCCGCCCACGAGCCGGGAGGGCTCGGAAGGGCTAAAAGGAGTGTGGAGGCATAAAGAAATAAGAAATAAAGCAGAAAAATGCAACAATTAATAGAAATAAATAAACAACTACTACAACAGAGTCCAGTCCAATAGAAATTACAGTCTAAAGTAGTAAAGCGTACCACATGCCAAGTGAACACTCGGCCCGGCGAGCTGGTAACTAAGAACCTCCGAACAGCACCCTCGAACCTCGAGGAAGAACCGCCACACCTGAAAAGTAGGGAATGAGTCTCCAAAACAGAGACTCGGAAAGGATCCCGCGAAACCCCAACCGGAAACAACGGCGGTAGCGGAAAGGAAAGCTACAATGACAGCAGGAACAGCGAACCGGTGGCCGGTCAAAACTCAGCACTACAACTACTCCTACTGTACCAGAAACACACCCCGATCTCACGGTCGGGGGCAACCGAACTACACTAGTACCACTTACTGAAGTAAAAACCCACGGTGACCACGCTGTAGAGGCATGTCTCCCAGGACACGGCCAACCTAGACACGCTGTCCAAGGTGCAACACCGAGCATCCGATCGCGGACACCGCACCAACAAGACGCAACCTCGTTAAAGCCACTAGCACTAGTCTCACGGCACGAAAATCGGCACACGTGCCACGGCGAAACAACCGGAACTCAACGGTCAACACGACCGAAAACCCGAAGGTCGAAGTCATGGAAACTGACAGTCTGTCACTCCCGACTCGACATGAGTACCTCCCACTAGAAGCAAGGCCGAATGCGTCCACTGACCTCTTAGTCCGCGCATCAGGTGTCTCCCTCCGGCCTAGCGGGAACTGAGACACCATACAAGTAACCACAAACATGTGACAAGTTGGGGTCACGCCCGTCGGCATGGGGCCAACCGCCCCCAACCACGTGTCCACACACAGACCGTACGTTCCTGGTCTGGCCCTCCGATCGGTTTTCCCCTCAGCCGGACTCCGGCTAGTAGATGCGGGGCCCAACGAAAACCAGTCTAAAACCGTCCTCAGGGTATGCCCGTATACCTACTCCCAGGTGAGACAGCACACGCGTATCGGTGGGCTACGACTAGTGGAGGGTCACTGAAGGAGTAGACTCTCAAGTCAACGGAAAACAACGCCCGAACCCGACGAAGTACGGGGACCGTCCCACGTACCAGCACCGTCGCACGGTGACCACAGTCGGAGAAGAAACGGGACTCACAGTCCGCGGGCCATGCACCTGGCCATGCAAAAATGCCAAAGGCCGCCAAACTGAATCCCTTTCTCAGGGACAAGCGGGAACCCTCCAGCCCCAGGCTGGGCAATTGGACTCGCGGTCCAAGGCCTCACACATGGCCCACTCGGAAAGCACAGAAGCACGATTCTCAGGGCAACGCACAAGCTGCCACGCTGATAACTGGACTCGCAGTCCAAGGCCAACACATGGCCCACTCGGGAATCATCTTCCAGGAAAACTCACAGCATGCGGGGGAGACCCCACCGCACACACACCGATACACGGTGACTCGGTCAAGTGTAACATAAAAGTCCGGCACATGAGGAGTCACCTGGACTCTCAAACCTATGGGCACGCTAAACGAGGTAGCACGGTCTTCCCGACACCCTCAAAACATAGACACAGAATCCCACAAGTGACTGGGGCATTCACAAGACCGCAAGTCGACCGCTGGGTCTCAACCGGGTCGACTAGGGACCTACACAACGCGAAATAATCGCGGCAAGCACGAAGAACCACTTTGGCGCAACACAGTGCCTGGCGGTCTACCTTTGGGCCATCACAGCTGTAACGGTCCAAGGCTAGACCGTCACAGCACTCTAACGGTTCAACACAGGAGCGTCACGCGAGAGGGGCAACACCGACTGTGACGCACCCACCCTGGGGCGTCACAGTTTCTAACGGACCAAACCTGGTGCGTTAGGAGACAGAACGAAACAGGTTGTGACGCACACCCCTCGGGGCGTCACAGCCTCTGATGGTCCTACCTAGGCGCGTCAGAAGAATGGGCTACGTCAACTCTGACGCTCCCATTCAGGGGCGTCACAGTGCTCTGATGTTCTTACCTAGGCGCGTCAGAGACTCGTGACCCCCAACGGTCTGAAAACACGAGAATGGACGTAGCGGTCGAACCAAGGCGCGTCACACCCTCTGGCGGTTTATCATGGGACCGTCAGAGTGACCGACGCCCTGCCGACAAAACATGACCCTGTGACGCAGCCTCCTTGGCGCGTCACAGCACGTAACGCACCCACCTTGGGGCGTCACAGCCTGTGACGGTCACTGGAAGGACCATCACACCATCCCGAGAGCGAGACGGCAGGAAACGACCCAAAAACTTCACCACGCCCCCATACCTCAACGGGAGAGGGGGAAAATAAGGGGGAAGCACCCAAATAGCCCCCAGCATGCATCTAAGGCCTCGGATCGGCCAAAAACGTAACGAAACGAGAGATCCGGCTCACTCCCCAAAAACATGGATTTTTCCCAAAAATCCCCGATTACGCCCGCTCAGCTCACCACGGCCTACAAAACTCGCGAGAAAGGAAGTGCATGAGTTGGGGGTCCATCTCCCTACCTCCACCGAAGAAACGACGCACCGTGGACGCCGATCCACGAAGAAAACGCCGTGAAACCCTCGCCGTTCCACGAACCCACGGCCGAGCTTCCACCCGCCACCGGCCCTCGATCCTCGACCCGTTCCCCGTTCCTCGCCTCCCACCATCGCCGCCTCGCCCTCCTCCACCACCGTCGGCCGCCTGGGGAGAGGGGGAGAGAAAGAGATGAGAGAGAGTGAGAAAGAGAGAATGAGAGGGAGAGAGAGAAAAGGGTTAATATATATAGAAAAACCCATAAATTCCAAAAATTTAGAAAATTACGAAAAATTACCTCCGCGATTCTCGGAAGGAACACAACGCAGTGGTACTATCCCGGAGTCGGAGAATGCCACGGTTCGCCCTGCACAGAGTTCCGAAGGCACATCAGGGAAAAATACGTGTAAAGCACAAAATACACTCCGAGACCCACTAAAATGATCCGAAAAATATTCGAAAAATCTGGGGCATTACAGCCCTCCCCCCTTAAAGGAATTTCGTCCTCGAAATTCAGGACTAGCACTAAGTCACAGGGGAAGAACACCTCAGCCAACTGACAACGCTGTCAGGGCCCCAGTATAGAAAACCACGATTCACGCAAAAGCTCCAGACCTGAGGGACACATCCAGACTATAAACACGAACAACACCTCGCTCCACGCGCCGAGCACTTGGCCACTAGAGCAGGCGCAAACAAAGAACACAGTCCAGCGTCGCCTCAGTCACAGCACGATGAAACACGGCACCGCAGCCACAATCTCGCTCACCGAGGAGACACATCCCTCGCA
This sequence comes from Amorphophallus konjac, assembly GCA_022559845.1. Lineage (NCBI taxonomy): Eukaryota > Viridiplantae > Streptophyta > Magnoliopsida > Alismatales > Araceae > Amorphophallus > Amorphophallus konjac. The sequence goes on from JAHNEJ010001932.1 coordinate 200,472, forward strand.
CGAGAAATAGCTACCGATGGAACCCATGGTCGGTAGACAACCCAGACGCCAGTTTCGCAAACCCGCCGACTGGTCTCACACCCGACACAAAGGAACAACCAAAACCGAGCTCCCACCAGCTCACGTAGCCATCTCAACAGACCGCAACCAGAACATCGGCTCTGCACCAAGAACCACCTCACACTTGGCAAGCTGAAAGCCAGATGTATCACTGTGCCAACTCTGTCAGAAGACAAACTTCGACAAAGCCTAGACCCCATCCGGAAAGGCACACCTCAAAATCAGCCACCCAAGGCCTCGCTGGCACACGGCTCTCACCGAACTCGAGCTGCACTCCTCTCGGACACCGCATCTGATCTCGATCATCGCGCCAACTTGACCCTCTCAGGGGAGCACGATGAAACCATATGACAAGATCATGATGTCTTCGGTCATCACCTCACTCGACTCAGACTCACAGGGGAACCATCCCATGCTGGTTACCAAACCAGGGATAACCATTGCGACACCAACGTCCCATCAAGGACCACCATTCTGACGCCAAACTCACTAAACGGCCTCCGCCCACAGGCGTCACTCTTCCATCCGGTCTCATCACATCCCTCGACCTCCATCAGGTGACATCCTCAACAACCCCATCCGGGTCTAACACCGACGCCTGACACGGCTTCCATCACAGGAACAGGGTACTCATGCGGCGCACTAGCCAGCACACTCCCCAACACTCCATCCTGCCAGTGCCAAGAACCACGATATCTCGAGCAACGGCACGGCAACAACACGTTTCACACAAAGGAACCAATCCTCCAATGCTCAACGTAAACTCAGGAATCCGCCCGTAGCAACCAACGCTACGATCCTGAACCAGTGGGTCACAAGCCCACCGGGATTCCACTGCGCACTCTGATCCGCCCGCACAGCCATAAATTCCCAGAAACACCGTCCAACCGGTACTCGTCCTTTCGGAAAAGTACCAACACCCTTACACGACAAGGGAATGGGCACAACTTCTCACAGGCAACCACCTTGCCAAAACACAGATCACGTCTCGCACAGACTTCATGGCACACGAAGGCCAACCAATCCGAACACACAATGCAAGAACACAAACCATGGCCAAATGCAATCTCTCCAACCAAAGGAGAAACCAATCGCACCTCCGACCAACGGAAGAACTCCATGCCCGACCTGATCTTGAATATCGCGCACGCTGGAAATAGCACCATCCAGCACCGAGAAAACCATCACCACGTCAGGTCAGCGCCTCCGACACACTCAGCAAGTGTCACGTCGGACAACAATCATAGCATCTCTCGATGCACCACCACTACAATTCCTCGAACTGCAATACACCACGCCAAGAGCCGCAACACAAGCCATAATCGACAACCATCAATGCTCATCATCGAGTCCCGAAACTCACCGCGAAACCTTCACATCTCAAACCACATCCAAAGCAAACACAACCCGTTCGCACACAAGAGCGCAGGAGCAAGACTTACTGGGATACCACAGCCCAATCTTGCCTCGAAATCTACAAAAATAATTGGGACCGACACGTCATTTCTGACACCACAGAGCACGACAAGAACATCATGCTCGACGAAACAGCAGCTCACCGAGAAGATCCTCCGCTCACCCGAGCACACTTCTCAATCAGAACGCCCGCTCCAACACCTTAAACCACGACCTAAACACCTCAGGGGATGGACAAACCTCAAGCTGGAGTGGCCAAAATCGATAGCAGCTCCCTCAGAGCACACTCACGGCCACTTAACCACAACAATCCTCGCCAGCCACCTGACCACGCTGCAGATACCCCAAACGCAGCACCGCGAGCTCACACCTGCCAGCAACCTCTGCCCAACGCAGCACAACCAGGGCCACCACCGATGAGGGAGAAGGCTCTCGACCTTGATCCTTAGACCCCGTGCTGGCACAAAAGCCGCGAACAGCAACCACCATCACAGCACCATGCGGCGCACTCAAGCTCTCAAGCGAGAAACAAAGCGGGAAAATAAGCACAAATCCCTATGCCAACTGCCGACTGTACTGGACCTTATGGACTCTGATCACTGTAATATCTTGAATTCCTATGTATGTCCACAACCACCGCTCTGATACCATCTGTAACGACCCGAGAATCTAATTACCGGGAGAGACCCGATAACCCGAGACTCGGACCGTCGCCCACGAGCCGGGAGGGCTCGGAAGGGCTAAAAGGAATGTGGAGGCATAAAGAAATAAGAAATAAAGCATAACAATGCAACAATTAATAGAAATAAATAAACAACTACTACAACAGAGTCCAGTCCAACAGAAAGTACAGTCTAAAGCAGTAAAGCGTACCACATGCCAAGTGAACACTCGGCCCGGCGAGCTGGTAACTAAGAACCTCCGAACAGCACCCTCGAACCTCGAGGAAGAAACGCCACACCTGAAAAGCAGGGAATGAGTCTCCAAAACAGAGACTCAGCAAGGATCTCGCGGAACCCCAACCAGAAACAACGGCGGTAGCGGAAAGGAAAGCTACAACGACAGCAGGAACAGCGAATCAATGGCCAGTCAAAACTCAGCACTACAGCAACTCCTACTGTACCAGAAACACACCCCGATCTCACAGTCGGGGGCTACCTGATGTGAAATAGCCCGAGGTTGGCTAAGCATGAAATGAGTAACCTAGGACCTAGACCCGCAAGCATACAAGCACTCCAATGATTCTCACAATAGCGTCTTACTCTCACGGCACACGCGATCACCCGGCGGGGCCGGGGGATGATGGCAAGGGTCCGGGGCGAGACCCAATAATTCTAATTGACTTAGTTGGCTTAGGCTGACCTCAAAGGGCCTAGGATTCCCAACTTAGTGGGCGGCTGGCCCGCAGGGCGGGGTTCGGGTGGCACTCTCTCCCGGTCCGCGGTGGACACCTTCAAAGTAGCATACTAGTACGGGCTCTCTTCTCACCGTCCGACGGGCATTCAAAGCAATACTAAACTTGCAGAAATAAGGTAATCAAGGGTAGTATCATAGGCTCACCCGATCGGTGTGAAAACACCGATCCCGCTCGGAGACGAGGGCGCGCCGGGAGGCGAGGGTATATACCCGATCGCCGCGGCGGTGTCGCTTGACCTGAAAGTGAAAGAAGTACAACACTACACCTCTCGCAGGAGGGGTGATCTTGGGGTAGGGATTAAGCTTAGTACAACCAAAACTACCTCCACGCAGGGGGGGACCTTCAGTCGGCCAAGCGGGGTGGGGGAATTAAGCAAAGAAGACCGACTTTCCGAACTCCGCCGGTTCTGCCAAACTTCAGGCTCGCTGGACAGGGTGTCGATGACGACGCTGCCACGGACTCCACAGAACTCCAAACTTGATGAAACCGGTGCCAAAAGTTTCCCAACTGACAGATGATGATGCCTGAATTTTTTCAGAAGCTCTGGAACACGGGGCTGATCGGACTGGCGACTGGAGCAGGACAGCAATGCTCTGCCACTGACTGATGCAGAACTGATGCAGTAGGTTGCAGAAGGCACTGCGGATGCTCCCAAACTCCAAATGGAACGAAACTGGTAATGGCGCGATCGCGGTCGGAGTAGCTTTGAGCATAAGTTGACTGGGCCACAATCCGAGGTCGGAGAAGAGAGTGGTGACCGGAGAAGTTGGGACTGGTCAAACCTGGACCCACAGGTGGCAGACTGCACACTCCGGCGAAGAAAATAGTAACTGATAGCTCCGGTGTCCGAATGAGATCCTTCTTCTTGGAGATGAAAGCTAACTGGTTGTAGTTTCTTCCCTCCAAAAATGGCACTCATATCCTTCACGAGCTGGCCGTGACAGCTTCTGCTTTCAGCTTCAGGTCTTCAGACACGGATAGAATGCGCAGTTGGACGAGATCCTCAAATACGAACAGCTCCGGACTCGGATGGATGCGAGACCACCACCGTTGGAAAGCTACCTCGCAGACGATTCCATAAATATAGGCCTTGTCACCTGAATCTTTGAGAGATGGTCGTGGCTGCCTCTGCAAGTCGCTGCCACTCTGCTGCCTGAAACAGAGATAGAATGAGGAGAGGAAGAGGGTGTGGGGAAGGGGATGGCCAAGAGAGTAAGAGGTGGGAGGTGTGTCTAATGGCTATGGAGGGGGGGATGTGGGGTGTTTAGGGGTTGTGAGAGTTGTAGGGGAATGAAGGTTGGGGGGTGAAATGGCTGGAGAGGGCTGTTAGATGAGTGGAGGGAAGGTGGAGCTCTTGGTGGGCAAGGAGAGAGCAAGGGAGAGAGGGGGGGGGCGAACTTGGCTTGACCAAGGGGAGGTGGGGGGCGAACTTGGGAGCTTGAGGGTGGGGGGAGATGAAAGGGCACAGCCCAAGGGGAGGGAAATTCGAATTTGGGTCCTTGGGAGAAGTCCCTTCAGCCTTGGGAGGGTGGGAAGGTGCTTTGGGAAGTGGAAGGGGTAGGTGGTGGTTGGAGGGTGGGGTTTTGATTGGTGTAGGATACCTTGGGGCTGGGGTGGAGTTATGGGAGTGGTGTGGGAACTTGGGAGGAGTTATTGGGGAGGGGAAGAGAGAGAGAAAGTGGGTGGGAAGTGAGGAGAGAGAGAGGGGGGTGAACTCTTCCCCTTGGGAGAGAGAGAGAGATAATGAGAGAGAGAGAGAAGAGAGATTTGATAGAGAGGAGTAAGACTAGAGAATTTTTCTATTCAAATGATTCTTCAAAAGTTGAGTACATGAGGAGAGATGGGCCTATATATAGGCAACCATTCTTTACATGACCAAAATGTCCCTGACAATAAGATAAAAGACCGAGCATATCCTAGACTCAATCCTATGGGCCCATAACTAAGATAATAAGGCCCAATTAAGCATAACAAGGGAAATGGACTAGAACCACATGACTCAATAAAGGGAAATACAAAAGATAGGACTCAATAAAAGGAAAATACATAAGATGAAACTTGGGAAATGAAGATAACAAGTGTAGACCATAATCAATCCACATCAAGAGTGTGCAGGCGACCCGAGCTAGAGGGAGTGTCGTGAGATGCCCTCATCAAATCCCCCGGGGTGGGGAGAACTCGACCCCGTCGAGTATGGGTCCACCTGGCTGTCGTAATGCTCCAGCATGTCGGGGTCCAAGCGCAGTGGATCCTCTCGACTCACCCACGTATCCTCTATCGGGGACGGTTCTTCCACCTAACCAGGTAGCGCTGATACACCTTGTGCCTAGGAATGATACTCTGCTCATCCAGTATTGCCTCTACCTGCTCTCGTCAGTCTCTCAAGCTAGAAAGTGGAGTCCCTCCGGGAGTGTCTCTCTGAAGGCAGGGTAAAGGCTCAAGCTCTTCACTGGGTTCCACCGTGGGGCCCTTGTAGGGTAGCAGGTCTGTCACATTGAAAGTAGGGTGTACCCCAAAACCCTTAGGTAGGTTTAGCTCATAAGCATTACTGCCAAGTCGTCTCAGAACTCGAAAGGGTCCCGAACCCCGTGTCCTCAACTTGGAGACAGGTCTCGGAAGGAGCCGCTCCGTCCTCACCATCACCAAGTCTCCCACTTGGAACTCGCAGTGGTGCCGATGAGCATCTACCCGCTTTTTGTAAGTCTCATTGCTCTTTCCTATATGCTTGCGAGAATGCGTATGCCATGCATGATGATGCGATGTTGTGTGAAACGAATGGTATGCAAAGGTGGACCTGGGCAGCCAAATGTAGACCGATCACACTTTGATGCCATGAAGACTGTGACAGTCTTAGGAGGGCCGGGACATCCATAGATGAACCTTTTATGCATGGGTGTGACAAATGTCGGGGGGCCCGAACATCCATGTATGCTCCTCTCATGCTTAAGACTCATGATGAATGAAGGTGGGCCAATACATCCGAATACGGTCCACTTATGCTGCCTACTTGACATGTGGGTGATGTGAATGAATATACCCGACTTATGAATCATGTCAAATGGTGTGGTAGGCCTAGACACATGCATGTTTATCCCAACGGTGACTTCCATGTGCATAGATGTGGGATGACTTTTGAACGTCCATGTGAATGGGTCGAAGGGATCTAAGAAGGTGGTTATGGGGTGGAGCGCTTCATCAATCCCAAGGTGTTTATTACCTAAGGTCAAGGCTCTCATGGTGTAACATGTTTCTAGGAAAGGAGGAGTTTGGGTCAACATGGGCGATTTGGGTAGGGTGAGGTGGGTGGTGAATAGGGGGAGTGGGTTACATGAAGATCTAGGCTCCCTTAGGAAGGGGTTAAAGGGATCATGGTAAGGGTTACCTAGGTAGGGGTACTCCATGTTCTCAAGGTCCTCAAATGGTGAGTCATCTTCCTCCAAATTATTTGGGCCAAGGTTGCTAATGGGTTGGCCAATCAAAGCACTTGGGATCTCAATGGTTGGGGAGTAGACTAGGATGGGTTCCTCCTCCATGGGAAGAAGGAGTATGATCTCACTTGTAAATTGGCCATTGGTGTAGATGGAAGTGATGGAGCCAACGGTGGGGTAAGCTAGGCTAATGGTGCTAGACTCCGACGGCCTCATGGCTAGCATATCGGTCAAGTGGACTTGCCAAGGTAGGTAGGCCACTAAGTCTCCCAAATCTTCTACACAATAGGAGGATTGATAAGTGACATGAGGCTGAGTGGGAATGATTTGGGATTGATGTCCCATGGGTAGGTGGCTTGGTTGTGAACTAGGAATGGTGAGGCCTCGCTTGAGCCATTGGAGTACGGACTTATCTATGGTGACGGTGTCATGGGGAAGGGTGTGTAGCTCTTGAGGAGCTAGGCTAGGAGTGGTGGGTGAGTTGTGTGGCCCTTGGATTTCCTCGATTTTGGGAGGTGGATCCGGATTGGTATCCCTCTCCACTTGGGTGGGTGTGTGGGTGGCAACTCCTAAGGACAATGGGGTAGGAAGGTCTATGGTGGATGGGTTGGTGTTAGTCGATGCATGGCGCACCCGAGGAGGTGAGCAAGGTCGGACATGGGTTGGACTTGGGAGTGGAAGTAGTGGAGGCCTAAATTGGGGTAGGATTGGGGTGGGAAGTGGAAGGTGGGTTGGGTGAGGGGAGTTTGGTTTGGGGGTGGTGGCCATTATGGGCCTAGGTGGAGGGGTGGACATGGGGTCCAATTGGGTATGTGGACATATGGTTGTGGTGTAGGATGTAGATGTTGCGGTTGGAGTAGGGGAGGTGGGAAATGGTGGGGAATGCGTGATTAGGGTCTTGGGTTGGCCAAAGGGAAATGAAGAAGTTGAAATGCTCTTTGGGCTTTGATGTTCGGAATGGGAGGGGAAAATATATGTAGCCCTAAGTTGTTCCTTCATGTCCCCCCATGTTGTGAGGGGAGCTTCCCTTCTAATTATCCTTAAGCCTTCAATTTTCAACCAATGAGTGTGGGCCCGTTTGGTAAGTTGCAATTTGGCAAATCGGACTTTCTCATCCTCGGACATGGGATACCAAGTGAAGTAATGGTCTATCGAGACTTTCCAATCTAAATAATCAATAGGTTGAGTTCCATCAAATATGGGAGGTGGGGGACATGCCCTTCTATCGTCCGTCTTTGGGGCAGGCCCATTTTCTCCAAGTTGGTTGAGTCGATCCGATATGTTATCAAGCCGCTCATTGGCATGGGTCAAGGCCTTCATGAGATAATTGACATGGCCCGGGAGGTTATGTGTGCTAGTGGTAGGAATCCTTTGGTGGTTTGGACTTATGGAGAGGACCGATTGGTGAGGTCGGTAAGAGATGGCCATGCTAGGGACCAAAAGATGCAATCGAGGACTCTAAATGCATAAAACATGTCCTAGGACCAACTTGATAGAGACAAGTTGTGAACTTGCTCTGATACCACTTGATGTGGCACTCCCCAAGGATGACTAAGTATGAAATGAGCAACCTAGGACCTAGACCCGCAAGCATACAAGCACTCCAATGATTCTCACAATAGCGTCTTACTCTCACGGCACACGCGATCACCCGGCGGGGCCGGGGGATGATGGCAAGGGTCTGGAGCGAGATCCAATGATTCTAATTGACTTAGTTGGCTTAGGCTGACCTCAAAGGGCCTAGGATTCTCAACTTAGTGGGCGGCTGGCCCGCAGGGCGGGGTTCGGGTGGCACTCTCTCCCGATCCGCGGTGGACACCTTCAAAGTAGCATACTAGTACGGGCTCTCTTCTCACCGTCCGATGGGCATTCAAAGCAATACTAAACTTACAGAAATAAGACAATCAAGGGTAGTATCAGATGCTCACCCGATCGGTGTGAAAACACCGATCCCGCTCGGAGACGAGGGCGCGCCGGGAGGCGAGGGTATATACCCGATCGCCGCGGCGGTGTCGCTTGACCTGAAAGTGAAAGAAGTACAACACTACACCTCTCGCAGGAGGGGTGATCTTGGGATAGGGATTAAGCTTAGTACAACCAAAACTACCTCCACGTAGGGAGGGGCCTTCATCCGGCCAAGCGGGGTGAGGGAATTAAGCAAAGAAGACCGACTTTCCGAACTCCGCCGGTTCTGCCAAGCTTCAGGCTCGCTGGATAGGGTGTCGATGACGACGCTGCCACGGACTCCACAGAACTCCAAACTTGATGAAACCGGTGCCAAAAGTTTCCCAACTGACAGATGATGATGTCTGAATTTTTTCAGAAGCTCTGGAATGTGGGGATGATCGGACCGGCGACTGGAGCAGGACAGTAACACTCTGCCACTGACTGATGCAGAACTGATGCAGTAGGTTGCAGAAGGCACTGCAGATGCTCCCGAACTCCAAATGGAACGAAACTGGCGGTGACGCGATCGTGGTCGGAGTAGATTTGAGCAGAAGTTGATGGGACCACAATTCGAGGTCGGAGAAGAGAGTGGTGACCGGAGAAGTGGGGACTGGTCGAACCTGGACCCACAGGTGGCAGACTTCACACTCCGGCGAAGAAAATGGTAACTGATAGCTCCAGTGGCCGAATGAGATCCTTCTTCTTGGAGATGAAAGCTAACTGGATGTAGTTTCTGTCCTCCAAAAATGGCACTCAGATCCTTCACGAGCTGGCCGTGGTAGCTTCTGCTTTCAGCTTCAGGTCTTCAGACAGGGACAGAATGTGCAGTTGGACGAGATCCTCGAATACGAACAGCTCCGGACTCGGATGGATGCGAGACCACCACCGTTGGAAAGTTACCTTGCAGACGATTCCAGAAATATAGGCCTTGCCACCTGAATTTTTGAGAGACAGTCGTGGCTGCCTCTGCAAGTCGCTGCCACTCTGCTGCCTGAAACAGAGATAGAATGAGGAGAGGAAGAGGGTGTGGGGAAGGGGATGGCCAAGAGAGTGAGAGGTGGGAGGTGTGTCTAATGGCTATGGAGGTGGGGATGTGGGGTGTTTAGGGGTTGTGAGAGTTGTAGGGGAATGAAGGTTGGGGGGTGAAATGGCTGGAGAGGGCTGTGAGATGAGTGGAGGGAAGGTGGAGCTCTTGGTGGGCAAGGAGAGAGCAAGGGAGAGAGGGGGGGCGAACTTGGCTTGACCAAGGGGAGGTGGGGGGTGAACTTGGGAGCTTGGGGGTGGGGGGAGATGAAACGGCACAGCCCAAGGGGAGGGAAATTCAAATTTGGGTCCTTGGGAGAAGTCCCTTCAGCCTTGGGAGGGTGGGAAGGTGCTTTGGGAAGTGGAAGGGGTAGGTGGTGGTTGGAGGGTGGGGTTTTGATTGGTGTAGGATACCTTGGGGCTGGGGTGGAGTTATGGGAATGGTGTGGGAACTTGGGAGGAGTTATTGGGGAGGGGAAGAGAGAGAGAAAGTGGGTGGGAAGTGAGGAGAGAGAGAGGGGGGCGAACTCTTCCCCTTGGGAGAGAGAGAGAGAGATAATGAGAGAGAGAGAGAAGAGAGATTTGGTAGAGAGGAATAAGACTAGAGAATTTTTCTATTCAAATGATTCTTCAAAAGTTGAGTACATGAGGAGAGATGGGCTTATATATAGGCAACCATTCTTTACATGACCAAAATGTCCCTGACAATAAGACAAAAGACCGAGCATATCCTAGACTCAATCCTATGGGCCCATAACTAAGATAATAAGGCCCAATTAAGCATAACAAGGGAAATGGACTAGAACCACATGACTCAATAAAGGGAAATACAAAAGATAGGACTCAATAAAAGGAAAATACATAAGATGAAACTTGGGAAATGAAGATAACAAGTGTATACCATAATCAATCCACATCAAGAGTGTGCAGGCGACCCGAGCTAGAGGGAGTGTCGTGAGATGCCCTCATCACTACCAAATTACACTAGTACCACTAACCGAAGTAAAAACCCACGGCAACCACGCCGTAGAGGCCTGTCTCCCAGGACACGGCCAACTTGGACACGCTGTCCAAGGTGCAACCCCGACCATCCGATCGCGGACACCGCACCAATAAGACGCAACCTCGGTAAAGCCACTAGCACTAGTCTCACGGCACGAAAACCGACACACGTGCCACGGCGAAACAACCGGAACTCAACGGTCAACATGACCGAAAACCCGAAGGTCGAAGTCACGGAAACTGACAGTCTGTCACTCTCGACTCGACAGGAGTACCTCCCACTAGAAGCAAGGTCGGATGCGTCCACTGACGTCTTAGTCCGCGCCTCAGGTGTCTCCCTCCGGCCCAGCGGGAACTGAGACACCGTACAAGTAACCACAAACATGTGACTAGTTGGGGTCACGCCCGTCGGTGTGGGTCCAACCGCCCCCAACCACGTGTGCACACACAGACCGTGCGTCCCTAGTCTGGCCCTCTGATCGATTTTCCCCTCAGCCGGACTCTGGCTGGTAGACGCAAGGCCCGACGGAAACCAGTCTAAAACCATCCTCGGGGTATGCCCGTACACCTACTCCCAGGTCAGACCAGCACACGCGTACTGGTGGGCTACAACTAGTGGAGGGTCACTGAAGGAGTAGACTCTCAAGTCAACGAAAAATAACGTCCGAACCCGACGAAGTACGGGGACCGTCCCACGTACCAGCACCGTCGCACAGTGACCACAGTCGGAGAAGAAACGGGACTCACAGTCCATGGGCCACGCACCTGGCCACGCAGAAATGCCAAAGCATGGTTCCCAAGGTAGCTCACAGGCCGCCAAACTGAATCCCTTTCTCAGGGACAAGCGGGAACCCTCTAGCCCCAGGCTGGGCAACTAGACTCGCGGTCCAAGACCTCACACATGGCCCACGCGGAAAGCATAGAAGCACGATTCTCAGGGCAACGAACAAGCTGCCACGCCGATAACTAGACTCGCAATCCAAGGCCAACACATGGCCCACTCGGGAATCATCTTCCAGGAAAACTCACGGCATGCGGGGGAGACCCCACCGCACACACACCGATACACGGTGACTCGGTCAAGCGTAACACAAAAGCTCGGCACATGAGGAGTCACCTGGACTCTCAAACCCACGGGCACGCTAAATGAGGTAGCACGATCTTCCCGACACCCTCAAAACATAGACACAGAATCCCACGTGTGTCTAGGGCATTCGCAAGACCGCAAGTCGACCGCTGGGTCTCAACCAGGTCGACTAGGGACCTACACAACGTGAAACAATCGCGGCAAGCATGAAGAACCACTTCGGTGCAACACAGTGCCTGGCGGTCTACCTTTGGGCCGTCACAGTTGTAACGGTCCAAGGCTAGACCGTCATAGCACTCTAACGGTTCAACACAAGAGCATCACGCGAGAGGGGCAACACCGACTGTGACGCACCCACCCTGGGGCATCACAGTCTCTAACGGACCAAGCCTGGTGCGTTAGAAGACAGAACGAAATAGGTTGTGACACACACCCCTTGAGGCGTCACAGCCTCTGACGGTCCTACCTAGGCGCGTTAGAAGAATGGGCTGCGTCAGCTCTGACGCTCCCATTTAGGGGCGTCACAGTGCTCTGACGGTCCTACCTAGGCGCGTCAGAGACTCGTGACCCCCAACGGTCTGAAAACACGAGAACGGACATAGCGGTCGAACCTAGGCACGTCACACCCTCTGGCGGTTTATCATGGGACCGTCAAAGCGACCGACGCCCTGCCGATAAAACATGACCCTATGACGCACCCTCCTTGGCGCGTCACAGCACGTAACACACCCACCCTGGGGCGTCACAGCCTGTGACGGTCACTGGAAGGACCGTCACACCGTCCCGAGAGCGGGACGGCGAGAAATGACCCAAAAACTTCACCACGCCCCCATACCTCCACGGGAGAGGGGGAAAATAAGGGGGAAGCCCCTAAATAGCCCCTAGCATGCATCTAAGGCCTCAGATCGGTAAAAAACGCAACGAAATGAGAGATCCGGCTCACTCCCCAAAAACATGGATTTTTCTCAAAAATCCTCGATTACGCCCGCTCGGCTCACCACGGCCTACAAAACTCGTGGGAAAGGAAGTGCACGAGCTGGGGGTCCATCTCCCTACCTCCACCGAAGAAACGACGCGTCGTGGACGCCGATCCACGAAGAAAACGCCGTGAAACCCTCGCCGTTCCACGAACCCGCGGCCGAGCTTCCACGCGCCACCGGACCTCGATCCTCGACCCGTTCCCTGTTCCTCGCCTCCCGCCATCGTCGCCTCGCCCTCCTCCACCACCGTCGGCCGCCCGGGGAGATGGGGAGAGAAAGAGATGAGAGAGGGTGAGAAAGAGAGAATGAGAGGGGAAGAGAGAAAAGGGTTAATATATATAGAAAAACCTAGAAATTTCATAAATTCAAAAAATTACGAAAAATTATCCCCGCGATCCTCGGAAGGAACACAACGCAGTGGTACTATCCCGGGGTCAGAGAACGCCACGGTTCGCCCTGCACAGAGTTCCGAAGGCACATCAGGAAAAAAATACGTGTAAAGTACAAAATACACTCCGAGACCCACTAAAATGATCCGAAAAATATCCAAAAAATCTGGGGCATTACACTTGAGGCCGATGCACTATTGTAAAAATGTTAGAGGATCCCCCCAAAAACTCTTAATATGCATTGTATGCATTCTGTGCCTCCTCCATAGACAAGAATCCCTTATAACGTGCCCCCAGATACCCATGTACTTGGACATAACATTCCGGCCAAGTGACATATATGCCCGGCCGACGTCCTACCCATACAACGTAACAAGTGTATTTTCCCATTACTATACGGGTTCAATAACTTGGATATACATTACAAAACAAGTGATTCGAGGTTAAAGAGAATGATAAGATACATCATGATAGTCAATAACCGCTTAATACAAAGTGATGTGGAATAAGTCCATACAAAAAACACAATACCAATACACAGGTCCCATCTAAATCAACCATAACACAAACAACAAGTACAACCATGGCTACAACAACTAGCGAAAATACAAGTCCACGACCATCGCGGTCGCCTACGAGGTATGTAGGACTATCCGGTCCACCTTATGTTCCTCACTCAAGATCATAAAAAGAGATCTATTTGTTGCTTCTTTAAATTGATCTAATGATTTGATGACAGTTTGACGGGAGAGTCCAAGGAGAACCTTCAAGGTTGCAATGCACTCTTGCGCCGTGGGTATCGCATCACCTTCCTCAAGATCATTACTTCGCTGGTGTTTATGCAACATCTTCACTAAATCCACCTGTTCACTCATGACAGAAGTATAAGCCATGACATATTCATCTCCAATCTTCTTGGGACGTGGCTTTGACCCACCAACAGAGAGCCGTTTCCGTGCATTGGACATACCTTCAGTGTTCATTGGAGGTGGTGGTGTCTCTGATGTAACATGTACATTAGGAACCATATATCCCAAAGATGCAGGATCAAGGGAACCATCGCTATTGAAATGAAGGTTGTCTATGCCAGCACCACCTGCTAGAGCTGATAAATATTCTTGAATAGGTGTTTGAGAAGGTATAGATGGACGCTTCATGGATCCTTCTGCATCCACTCCCCGACTCATGCTACTTGAGTATATGTATTCCATCTCTTTCAAGAACTTGAATGGCTTACCCTTTATGATCTTATATTCAGGACATCTCTCACAATAAAGGAGGATAATGATATATTAGAAGACGAGTGAGTACTTTCTACGTTGAATTTTAAATTAGATTAAAATTGAAATACAATTACCTCAATTAGCTCCTCCCAAGCTCCTTCATATCCAGGCATTGGCATGTGGGTCATCGGATCTCAGCCACACCCACTTTTCCTCAATAATTGGTCATATAAGTTGTATAATTTTTTCAACGTTTTCCACCGATTGTATAATTGGTCCTTACCATAATCTAAACCAGTTCTCACATTAAATATGGGTACACACTCATTCCAAGCTTGTGGCTTGAAGGTCCCATCTGAAATGTTATTTTTATCATATTGATTCATCAACAACTCCAAGAGCTTCCCATCATGAAAGTCTGTCTAATTAGATACACTGCCCTTTCCTTTTCGCCCTCCCAACGTTGACCCTTTAAAAACATGATAACATAATAGATGAGAACTAACAAGACTAAGGCACATCTTATTTTCATTCCCCATGTAAAGTAACCCTAGCATTTTTATTGGCTAGATCAAAACCGCATGACCAGCTACATCAAACTTGCTAAGATATTTAACATGTCTACATGGAACTTGAGTATCATCGTTGTTACAGATCACCTCCTTCCTATTTTGATGCATAGCAGTACATATGTATGGTGCTATTCCTGGTTAAACTAGAAGTACTTGAATAGCTAAAATTCTATGATAGAGATTTTCACCTTTGGCTAACTATAGTTTATTTTTCTTTTTCTTTACATACTCATGTAGCGGGCTGTTTCCAAAGAGGGCCTAAGATGAGAAACCTAGGTTTCTCATTTGCCATGGCCATTTCAATCCGTGTATTAAGGTTTTGTGAGCCTTTGGGCTTTGTTATATCACTTTTTTTAAAATATGATAGGGTTTCTGTATGAAAACCCCAAGCAATCCTCTAGATACAAACCGCTTTCTGATGGTTTTTTTTTACCAGCCCCCTCTTTGTTTCTATCTTGTCCTAGAATCCCCTTATGTAGCATCTACCTGGAAGTTGAATCCATTTATGAGGTGGGTAGATCTTAATTAATAGGTGCTGGCACATGATATTCTCAACATGGAAAACATAAAAAGCCTACTATAGAATCTGCTCAACATGGAAATCTTAGTTCTGTATAACTATTTTTTAGAACATACTTCATCAACTGAAACTGTGTTAACATTCAATCAAAAGGAAAAAGTGGTTTTCACTTTCAAATATAGCAGAAGCTATGCTATACTATGTAGCTCAGTGAACAGTTGATGATGGGACCCAAAAGGAGCATGTTATTGGGATGGGACTGAGAACGTACTATGATGATTCACCTTATGTATAGAAACCAAACAAGACAGAGCAAGCTGCACTAGATTCAAACCTACATGGGCTGACACTTACATAAGTAGCATAACTAGACATAAATGAGACTGAAAGTTCTCTAAGAAAACATATGGTTAGGCAGATTACATGAAACAATAAATCTGGCCTTTACTTGATCTATATGGTGGAATAATATGTAGATATGATGTTGGGGACCTCGGGCGATAAGTACCTGCTGCAGACATTCTGTAGCGTCTACGCTTCCTCCCCCCAGGAGGGCACGGGTTCAAGCCGTGCCTCCCACCGGGAGGTGCTTGTCCCCACTTTCCCCTCCCCTAAAAAAATATATATATATTGTGAATGTCATGGGGAAAAACCAATATCAAGTAAGTCTAAGATGAAACTATCTTCAGAGCAAAAATAATATTCAAGATTGTATATGTGTGTGATCTACACATGGGGAAAAACCAATATCACGTTAGTCTAAGATGAAACTATCTTCAGAGCAAAAATAATATGCAAGATTGTATATGTCTATAATATTGAAAACCAATTATGTACATAATATTGAACATTGTATATGTCTATGGAAAATAATATTATGTAAGTCTAAGATGAAAGGCCAGTCTCATCAAGACACCACACAAACACATGAACCAGCAGCACATACTCGAGCATCTGGTTGACCTAGACTAGAAGGATGACGTCCAAAAAAAATAGCATGGTTGGACGAAGCCTACAGATGACCGAACATCTAACTATGGGCTAGAAGAACTGAAGTGGTCCTGACACCAAGTTGGATTTCAGGTTTGTGAAGGAAACAAAAGAGAAGGAAGAACAGGAAGAAGAAGAAGGCCATACCTGGTGGCATAGTAGTCTTAAAAAGGAAACATACTAAAAATTGAGCTTAGTTAAATGTCATACCTGATGACAACAGGAGAATTAGAGGAGGAGGAGGAAATGACCTCCGTGTTTGGTGCGGATGTCCGACTGTACGCTGATCAGAAGCAGAGAACACAATTTATAGTTGCCCCATCAAACACATTCAAAATTGGACAGAGGAGGAGGGAGAAATGTCCTGTATGTACAGATGTGCTGGAATCACATAAATGTCACTGCAAAGCTACAGTGAACAGTTCTGCGTAGGGAAGGGAAATGGCCCGTGACCCTCGGGGATGGGGAAAGGAGCTTTCCGAAGGCGTCTCTGTGCTTGTAAGAAGACCCGACCGGCTACTTTTTGGACAGTGAGAAGACGAGACTGCAAACCGAAAGAAAAACCCTAGCCGCAGCCTTGATCAAAGAAGAGAAGACGATGTCACCGCAAACCCTAGAGTACCCTTGGACTTTGGGTGGCCCCTCTGGATGAAGGCGACAACCACCGCAAACCCTTTGTCGTGGCCCCTCTGGACGAAGATACAGCCACTGGGAAGAACACGCCTGATGTCGCGAGGGAGAAGACGACCAAATCCCCCACCGCGTCGCCACCCAATGTCTCTGGAGCCTTCGTCGCCCACGACCGGTGGAGCCTTGCGCCGCTAGGAAGCAGAAGGAGAAGAGGTGAAGGGAGGCGACTGGGGGTATTGAGGGGAGAAAACGCATTCACGAGAGAAAGGAGATGAAGAAGAGGGTAGCACAGCAGCGGGAATAAGTGATTCGAGGGAGTTCCCTGGAATCAATTGTTCGGGCGAATAGGGAGAAAGTTCCACCCGAGGCTGAGTGGCGTATTCTCGGTATCAAAGCGAAACTACCCATTCGAGAGTGAATAAATGATCCTACTCGGCCTTATTCCGTTTCCAAAGAGGGCCGAGAGACTAACGCTAACAAACAAGAGGGGAATGGAAGAGAGACAAAGAGATGCATGCAATGTGAGGGAAGGGGCCCCTTCCCTCACTCTCTCCCACAAATGTGATAGTGCTTGTCCTCACGGGGAGGTTTTGTAGGCAACAACCTTCTGTACTGGGATGCAAAGCTGCAACAATTTCCAAATGAAGGTAATAATGTTTAGTGGAATAAGTCTCGTGATGTCAAAATGTGTATGCCTAGTCAACTCCCACACCTTGCTGACACTGGATGAGGATGAAGGTTCGTTCTTTGGTCTGACAAACATGCTAGATTGTAAGGTCACATTTGGTTTCGAGAATAAATTTTAAGAAGAATAGGCATAAGTCATTTTGGGTTAATTTATCATTATCTCTATTCTCGTGATCGTTTGATTCGCGAAGAATAAGTACTGTGATATTCTTATTACTCATTTGGTAAAAAAATAAATATACGAACAAGAATAAGTATTAAAAAAATTAGATTATCATTTTTATCTCAAATTAAAAGACGTGTTGTTATTTTACATTCGGTTAGAAATAAATGATATTTATTATAAAAATAATTATTATTAATATTTTTTTTACTGAAAGGTAATACTTGTAAGGGAGGAAACGAGGGGGTCCGTTCATCCCTTCATTGCGGAAGGGACAGGACATGTCACCCCAGCCACCAGACAAGCGGATTTTATATATAGCATGCAGAAATTAAAGCGAGGAGGAGGGGGGTACAAAGGAGAGCAAGCTCCGGGGAGGGGAGGCGTCCTGCAAGCGAGGCAAGAGGCCGATACACAGAAGAGCCAAGGTCCAAAGAGCCCAGAAGAAGAGAGCTAGCTAAAAACTACAACCAAAAATACCAACAAGATCAGCAAGATGCCGCCAAGAAGAGGGACCCGGAGCTTGCCGAGGGAGCAGAGCCAGCTTCAGAGCAACATCACCAGAAGCCAGACAGGGCCAGGCGACCGAACACCCTCCAGGTCAGCCGAACGACAATCACTAGCGGCCAAAAGGATGAAGGCCGGCTTAACGACGAGAGTTCCTCTTGTTCCTTGTAACCCAAAAGGGCCCAAAGAAACAGAAATGGGCCAGGAATGCCAACACAAAGAGCCCGCCCGCTACACCTTGACACCGTAGAACTCGAGAGTACCGTATCCCGTGTGTGTCCCATCAGGGCCTGCTCCCGTGGATGCCAATAGAGCAGCAATATATGACGTGGCAACAAGTGCAATCAGCGTAGGAGAAGGGTCAACGCAGGGGGAAGGCGATGCATGGATTCCCGCCAACGGAAGCGTGCCAAGATGGAGAAAGACGTGTCAACCGGAGGTTGGAAGAGGTTTGAGGAGAGTAGCAGAGCGCAGCCGGAGGGGACGCTGACGGGAGCGGCAGCTGCGCCCCCACCTGCACCTGCCGCACCGGCGAAGGATGACATGGAGCCGGCCGTCGTCACTGGGGGAGCAGAAGAAGGAGGATCCGTGGGCTGCTCGGTGAACGCCGTCGCCGGAGCAAGTGAAGCAGCAGGAAGAGGTTGAGTTGGGGTTGGTCTGGTGTTGAGGTGGAATGACGTCGTGCGAACCAGCAGAACGGGCAACCGCAGACCCAAGGGAGGCCGAAGCAGAGCTCCCCACACCGCCACCGGCAGAAGGAGAAATAGGAAGAAGACCGGTGGAGGGGGGGACGCACGAGCTGCATTGCGGGCGAAGGGCGTTGGAGGAAGACGATCGCCACCGCACGAGGGGGAAGTGGCATCATGTGAAAACAGAGCATCGTATCCCCCAGATGTCCCATCAAGGGCAGGGGAAGCGTTTACCAAGAGCACAGTAGAGGGGCGAGCAAGGGAGGGACCGGTGCTGGCAGCGGTCGAGGAGGAGGGGACCGCCATAGCAAGGCTTGATCCAGGGTCACCCATCGAGGACGGGAGCGAGGCTACAGTAGCTGAGGCAAGAGGAGCTGCAAAGACGGGATCTGGTGGAGGGCCACCAGCGACGGTAGAGAACCAAGGGCTGACGTAGGGTGAGCCGAGGAGTGGACGAAGGTTGCTGAACCGCCAGCGCAGGTGACCGAAGGCCCTGAAGAGACGTGCGCATAAGCATCCGTAGAAGGTGGCGTGAGAGAGTGAACAACTATGTGTCGAACAGGAGAGTTCGCAGTAGGAGCCAGGGCACCGCCGGAGGGCAGCGAAGAGGAGGAAGGGAGGGCTGGGGAAGGGCCAAGGCCAGAAGGCACAGCCCCATCCACACCCGCCGTCGCCGGAGCAGGATGGCTGAACTTGTCCGTATCGCGGACGCCATCGGAGAAGACGTTGACCGCGGACGTCGGAGCATGAGCACCACCCGCAGAAGGCAGCGACGGGAAGGAGAAGCTGGGGGGGGCGATGGGGGACGACCGTGCGACCGGTGCCAAGCACACGCCAGGCGAATGGGGGGGCGATAGAGCAACCAGCTGCGGCGGGGAGGGAGAGACCCGAGGGGGGAGGGGGAGGCACAGGCCCTCCCCCCACCACCGGTCTGGTTGCATGCTATTAATACTCTTAATTAACACTATGGTACTCTTCAACTAAATGTGTCTTAATAATGATGATTATAAATAATCAATATATTATTTAATATATGTCATTAAAAATTATTTTTACTAATATTTAGTAATATAAGAATATTTTATATTTATTAATTATTATCTTCTTATTCAAAGATAATTAATATTTAATAATTACAATGTTAATAATATTTTATAGGGAAGGAAAGATGTTTGTAGAAGACATCGTCGCCAGACAAACGCAGATGAAGGTCCCGTGACCGGAGAAGACAAACTCACAAGAGCACATCAAATAATGGCCCGAGACGGTGGATACCCAACTCCGACGAGGTGTCCTCGGATGAGGATCACATATGGTGAACCCTCACGGGAGAGAACGGGGCAATATATGAGGAAGGAGAAAGACGCAATGGGCCGTTGCCGTAGAGTACCACCGGAGACAATCGAGAGGGAAATGGGCAACATATGAGAAAAGAGAAAGACGCGAGACGCCGTTGCCGCAGAGACGATGGGGAGGAGCGATCGTGGGGCAGGAGAGCAGGAGTCGGAGACCATCGGTGAGATCGGGGGAGTAAGAGGGTAGGAGCAGGAGGGTAAGATCGGATGAACAAGGCAAAAATGTGGAATGACTTTACTCCGTGCGCAACATGATATCGGGGATAATCATGTTTCCGTTAGCCCCTTCTATTCTCCATAAAAATAATGAATAAAAGGAAAAATGAAGTCACATCAGGGATATCCTCCGCCAATCCCCCCAACCAAACGGTTCTAAAAGTAAATCCCCCGTGTCAGGTGAGCTTCCTAACAAGTGACAACCTTTACGTCACAGGCAGTGGGATCTTTGTGATTTCAGCGATCTCATTCCCGACGAGTCATTTATTAAGGTTCTGCACGTCCCTCTGCTGGCCATTTAACCAAATCAGAAACTAATATTTCTGGCCTTGGTGGATTTGCCCGGTGATTGAAATAGCTTTCATACAGGATCCAGTGATCATTCCAAACTGTGGTTCCTTTTCCATCTTTGATAACTTTCACAGATCACCTTTGCATATGGGGCCTCACTGCCAACGTTACTGGTAATTTTTAGAGTCTTGCCTGAAATGCTTCTGAATTAAGAAACTTACCATTCTTTGTTTCCCATTATCAGGGTCCAACCATTCTTTGTTTCTCACTCAGCCTCACATACTCTTTTCACGAAGTATCAATAAAAGAGAGTGCGATGGATTTTAGCGACGGAATATTTTCAATACCGTTCCGTCGTAAATTAGTATGAGATTTTGTGGTGGATTAAAATGTCAAATTTGTGACGGATTAGAGATCTATTTACGTGGCAAATAATCCCTCACAAAAAATTTGAATTTACGACGAAATTTGTAACGGGTTTGCGACTGAATTATTAGTTGTCGCAATATTCTCAACGTGCAGCGATGGTTTGACGAAGGATAGAAATTAGTCGTAAAATGATCTTTTTATTTTTAAAAATAAAATTTTTTATTTTATTCATGATAGCTTTGCGACGGTTACAAATCCATCACAAAGGCCCTTTCTATAAATAAGAAAATTGAGTACATTTGTGACGATTCTGTGACAAATATTCGTGATAGTTTTGCGACGATTATAAATCCATCACAAAACCCTTTTCTAAAAAATAAGAAAATTGAGCACATTTACGATAGTTTCACGATGGATACTATTTCCATCACATAGTCATTTACGACAGTTTGGCGATGAATAACAATCAGTTACATATTCTTACGACGGATTTGCGATAGATGAGATATCAGTCGCAAAATCTGTGACGGATTTACGACAGATAAGGATCTGTCGTGAAGGTCTATTTTTTATTCATTGTTATAAATAAATTAAACAATTATATTTTGATCGGGAGAAAATTCAACAGTCAAATATTGATGAAGTTTAAATCTAACAATCATATTTTGATCAAATTTAAATCCAACGGTCAGATTTAGATCAAGAATAAATTCAACGGTCGAATATTGATTGGGAACAAATCTAAAAGTCAGATCTTGATAAAACTTAAATTCAATAGTCAGATTTAAATTGGAAGTAAAATTCAATGACCCGATCTTGATCTAACATAAAATTTAATGGCCTGATCTTGCAACGATCAGATTTTGATCAGGAACAAAATCTAATAGTCCGATATTGATCTAACCTAAATCTAATGGTCAGATCTTAATCGGGAATAAATCCAACGGTCGAATCACGATCAAATTTAAATTCAACGGTTAGATTTCAATCGAGAGCAAATCCAATAGTCTGATCTTGATCAAACTTAAATCTTACGATTATATTTCGATCAGGAGTAAATCTAATAATCAGATATTGATCAAACTTAAATCTAACGATCAAATTTCGATAGAGAATAAATTCAACAATCTAATCACGATCAAATTTAAATCTAACGATTGGATCTTGATCGGGAGGAAATTAATGGTCGGATCTTGATCAAATTTAAATCCAACGGCCAAATTTCAATCGAGAGTAAAATTCAATGATCGAATCTTGACCTAACTTAAATTCAACAGTTAGATATTAATCGAGAGTAAATCTAACGGTGGAATTTTGATCAAACTTAAATTTAACAGTTAGATTTTTGTCGGGAGTAAATCCAACAGTCGGATCTTAATAAAATTTAAATCTAACAATCAGATTTAAATGAGGAGTAAATCTAACTGTCAGATTTTGATCAAACATAAATCTAACGGATGAATGTTGATTATTTTTAGATCAGTAACAATTTCAACAGTTGGATCTTGATTATTTTTATGGATAGGGGTACATCTAATAGTCAAATCTTTATCAAACTTAAATTCAATAGTTATATTTTAATCGGGAGCAAATTTAACAATCTCATCTTGACGAAACTTAAATACAACCGTAAGATCTTGATCAAACTTAAATAATTCGGTTGAGACTTTGTCTGTAATTGTGTTCTTCTTTCTAATTTGTAACATTGTATTATGTTGAATCAAGTCTGATGATAGAAATGGGAATCTAGATAAGGTTCTTGCTAAGGTCCATGAGAGACGTGCGGCTAAATTGGCCAAGGATGGTAAAGTATCTTCAGTTGTTGAGAGTTATACTACCTGATAAGAGAGTCATATAGTAAGATTAAGTTGGATATCGTTTTACAACGTTGTCAACCAATCAATGTAATGAAATAGAATATAATCAATGTTTGAAAAGTATTTACTTGAAGATTAATGTAAAGGTCTGCAAGTCCAAAAAATGCATCCTTGCTATTTTTATTTATTTTATTAATATTTAATGCACATTTTATATGACTACTATTATTACAATAATAATTGAAGTATAATTACATTATTATAATAATTATTAAATAGTACTACTAATTTTAGACTATTGTATATTTTTGTTTACTTTGTTCATTTATTAATTTTTAAAGCATATATTATAATATTAAATATACAAATTTTACACTATTGCAATTTTATTTATTTTATTTTATTTGCTAATTTTCAATGCATATTTTTATAATTATTTTTAAGTTAGTAATAAATGTTACATATTTAAATTATAATAATATTTATTGTTTAGCAATGATAAAATAGTAATAACAAATTTTATAATATTTACTTTTCCAAATGTAAAAAAAATGAAAAAGAGATTTTAAGACGGAGTTGCGAAGGAATGTGGTCCGTCGCAAATTCAATTTTTTTAGAGACTAATTTTTGATGGATACAAAATCTGACGCATATCAAAATTCGTTTGGCACTAAAAAGAAAAAACTTACGTTAGATTGGCGAGGGATTTGCAACGGAAATCATTTGTCACAAAAAAACCTCATATCCCTTCTACGAATTCTCCCATCTCTCTCTCTCTCTCTCGTTCCCTACCAGTGAACCCCCACTAGTCCCGATGATGTGTTGCGCTCACCGTCGCCACAGCCATTGTCGCCCTGTTGCTACAGGTAGTATTGTCCCCTCTTGTCTCTCTCTCTCTCTCTTTCTTTGTCTTTCTCTTTTGGGCGTCGGGGTGGGGGACGACTGGGGGAGCCCCGGGGGTGGGGGAGGGGGGCATCGAGGGTGGGGACGGGGGAGTTGGGGTGTGGGATGGGAGTGTCGGGGTTCGGGAACTCACCGTCGGGGGGCTCTGAGGGAGGGGGGTTCAAGTCGGGGGGGAGGGACAGGGAGGGGGGTCAGGCAGGGGGCTTCGGGAGGGGGAGAGTGGTGGGGTCTATGCAACAGAGAGGGGGAGGGGGCCGATCGTGTCAGAGGGGGAGGGGTAAGGGGGTGTGCCTTGTCAGAGGGGGAGGGGGTGTGTGCGATAGGGAGGGGGGAGGGGGGTGTGTGTGACAGTGAGGGGAATGGCCGTGGGAGGGGGCCGAGATGGGTGGGGGCGTGGGGACCTAGTGGCTGGAGGGGGAGGGGGCGGAAATGGGTTGGGAGGATGTTGGCCGAAGGA
The DNA here is from genome assembly GCA_022559845.1 of Amorphophallus konjac. Classification (NCBI taxonomy): domain Eukaryota; kingdom Viridiplantae; phylum Streptophyta; class Magnoliopsida; order Alismatales; family Araceae; genus Amorphophallus; species Amorphophallus konjac. The sequence goes on from JAHNEJ010001932.1 coordinate 224,610, forward strand.
GGGGGGCTACTGGATGAAGGAGGAGAGGGGACAGACGATGGTATATCTAAATTAGATGGTCTTTAATTTGATGCATACATATAATTTTTTTTCATGCAAATCTATTATACTTATAATTTATATATGTATGACATGCAAGTTTTATTTATGTATATTCACATTTTACTTGAAGTAGTTATGATGGGGTGTTCTACGGGAGTTGAGGTTAGTGGGTGCAATTTAACATTACACGCACATCAACTCACATGGAGAGAGAGTGTGTTAAGTCCGTGTCAATGAATCTGCCTAGTCAGGATTTTGGTCTTGATATATGTACATTCTCATTTTCTATGAGAGACATATATATCTAACATAAAGTCCTTAATTATCTTATTTTGGTAGTCTATGAGCATTTGATCGTACTTAAGTGGTCATTTACTATATATGTTGTATGGTTTGCTTTAAATTTCACTTGCATCTTCTCACTCTTCCTTAGTATACCTTTATTATTTAATTATTTTCTTAACTACTTAATAATAAGTTTTTAAAATTTTTTCTTAATCAATAAATAATTTTTGTATATCAGAAAAGTGTAAGGGAGTTATTACTAAAATTTTTAACAAACTGTACAACACATATAGTAAGTGATCGTGTTATCAAATATTCATAGAGTGATTGTAGCAAGTCGAAATTTTATATATGTATTTATATGCGAAGAAAAAATAATGAAAGATAAAAATAAAATAAATGATGAATATTTTTCTTTATGTCTTTAAAGTGTAGAATATATAAACGCGAATCATATCCCACGTGTTAACACGAATGGCGAGATTCGCGACACGATTATGAGAAGACGAAGACGTCGATACTGTAGCAGTATTGTAGCATCCGATTTAAGAGAGAATTATTAACTCTAATTAAATCTTAATTAGTGAATGATGTAATTTCTTACGTCATTGAATAAATGAGGTCACTGATTATGTCATAAAGGGGAATTTATTTTAACATTTACATGTTGGAATTTGTTTTCAACATAAGTTGGTGTAATATAGTAACATGTGTTGGTGAAATAGAAAAATTATGTGAAAATTTGACTTAGAATTAAATTAGTAATAAAATATCATTGAATAAATGAGATAATTGATTATGTCATAAAGGGGGATTTATTTCAACATTTATAAGTTGGAATTTATTGTCAACATAATTTGGTGTAATAGTAACATGGGTCGGTGAAATAGGAAAATTAGGTGAAAATTAACTTAGAATTAAATTAACAATAAAACATCACTGAATAAATGAGGTAATTGATATTGTGTCATAAAGAGAGATTTATTTCAACATTCACATGTTGGAATTTATTTGCAACATAAGTTGGTGTAATAGTAACATAGGTAGGTGAAATAGGAAATTAGGTGAAAATTAACTTAGAATTAAATTAGTAATAAAGTAATTATGTGATATGGCCTATAAATAGGGTTGGAATCTTTCCTACTCAAAGCACGAATCCATTGTAGAAGTGCTAGTTGTAGAGAGAAGGAAATCTTGAAGTTTGGAGGAGTGTTCGAAGTGTTCTTCGTTCTTGTTCTTCTTCCTCTTCGATCTTCCACTATGTAGGTTTTCTCTCAGACAAAACTTAATTAGATCTTCATATATGTTCCTTTGCATGAGTATTTTAATTCTATGCAATTTTTCAGGATCATGTATTTGTGGCTTATTTTGATATTTAAAGTCAAAAAATTGGAGTTTTCATTGTAAGAACGAGTTTCGATTTTCTATCTAAGAACGTGGATCACACATGGACCGTGATTTGAGCGTGGTAACCACGTCTGATTTACCTCGTTTATCTGTGTTATTTCAAAACTTAAATTTTAAATTTTAAAATCATGTTCCTACCTTAAAAAGACTATCGAGAAAGAAATGACTAGGTAAATGAATCCATAAGGCTATCGTTAAAAGTTTAAACAACTATGGTCAAATTTTCGTAAAATTCCTATACAAGATTGACTTTGTCCATTTTGATCTAAGCTCTATCTGAAAGTTTGACATCTTTTTTCAATGTCTTTTTCTTCATTGAAATTCTTTTACAAATGAACATGTTAGAATATGCAAGAATGATTTCTGTTCGATTTACGTATTTTTGTGTTTCCGACAAATCGTGTAGCTAGCAAGTCTACCAAGAAAGACTGGTGTCTAAGGCTAGAGGTCTATGGGCAAACGCTTTAAGTGGATAAGTGGTTACTAAATTAGGACCTTGCGAATGCGAGGAGAACCTCCCACTGTCACACTTCTTACCTAGCCATGATTCTTCGAGTTTCTAGTTAAGCTCCGACTACGAAAAATGGAATAGAATTTCCGCAAGAGTTGTTCCTCGTTTCCGACAAGTCGCGTAATTAGCAAGATTTCCAAAGAAGAACGGTGTCTAAGGAAAGAGGTCCACATGCAAACTCTTTAAGTGGATAAGTGGTTACTTAATTAGGACCGCGTGAATACGAGAGGAGCCTCCCACTGTCCCACATCTTACCTGGCCGTGATTCTTCAGTTTCTAACTAAGCACCCGACTGTGAAAAACTTGATCTAAGCCTGTTTAATAAGATTTTCCGTGAGAACCGATCGTGCCATATCCGTCAATCCAATTCATTTATCGACTTAATGTCGTTAAACATGATGCCTTCTTATCGACTTAATATCGTTAAACATGATGTCTTAAATCATCCTTGAACTCCTCTTACAACTACTTGAAATCTTGTACTACTTGTTCCTCAAATGATAATTTTTGCTATATCTGTACTTTATTTCATTAAGCTTTACCTTGAAATTCTTTGGCCATACATACTATGTGGATGTCTAAATATACTTGGGATCTATGATCCATAACCACAATGTCTGGCGTTAATGGGGCCCGGTCTGGTCCTGGGGGGAGCGCCCGAAAGTACTTGTGCCCATGGGAGCTATTATTGATCTGGTGTGACATTGCACCGAAACATGCGTGCATGATTCGTTTATGACATTCCACAATTCGTGAAATACTTGACTTGCTTGAATACTCGAAAATACTTGAATTACATAAAATACTTGACTTGTACATGCTTGCGTGAAATGGCCAATTTCATGATATTACTTGCTACATGATCGTTCTCTACTTGAATTTTTCTCTTGATATCTTGTCTACTTGTGATTCCAATTACTTGCATTCCTATACTCTCTCTCTTATTCATGTTCCATGTTTTAGTTTCGTTCTCGACATAGCATAGTAACTTTATCTAAAATGTTAATTAATTAAAGTTGCCTGGTATAAAGATATAAATCCTACTGAGCGTTTCGCTCACCCTGCGTTTTCGGTTAATATTTCAGGTAGTTCCGATGATGAACCCCAAACAATTGTGGACAGACAAGAGTGAAAAGAGGGACCAAGTTTATCTAAGATATCTATGTTTAAATTTGTTGTTCTTGCGAGAATTAAGTATGTTTGAAAGTTGTATTATACCTCTTAAGGCTTAATGATGTTGTAAAGCTTTACTTCAATGAAATAATAGTATCCGTTTGTTGTTATCTCCTTTGAAATTGGATCCCCCTTATATGCATGCTCTGATCAACACGAGTGTTACGACTTGTTGCGTCTTGATATTCCGTGTCGGTGCGTGACAGTGATACTCTAAATAATAATCCCTTCATATTCAAATTGTGTGCATTGAATTATGTGAGGAAAGGGTCAGGCTTATTTTTAAGAATGAGAAGTTTGTAAGTTCAGTAGTTAATATTGAGTGGGTGCAAGAAAAATATATATAAATCGTTCATGGATGTATCATAGAATAATTGGGTAGGAGGTGCTTGAGGAGTTTAAATATGGAGTTGACAACTTCATTGATTTTGCAATGGGGAATTCAATTGTAGTGGATTGCATGTAACACCCTTATATATAGCTAAGTTGTACTTTATATCATCGAGGTGCCTTTTGAAGTATTGACTCAGTTCTTGTCAAGAACTTCGTAGTTAAGTGTGCTTAATGGGGAGTAGTATTGGGATGGGTGACCTCCTAGGAAGTCCCTCATTCTGGAGTTGATCACTGTTAGAAAGGGACAAACTCGTGAGGCCAGTAGACCAAAGCGGATAATACCTTGATGGTATAGAGTATGGGACGTGACAGAATGGTATTAGAGCCATACCCCAGCCGGAAGTGTGAGAACTAAGTGTCATGCACGGCAAAATGCTACGCTATATGAGCCACCTCTTGAATCCGCAATGGGACAAAGTGCTACATAGTAGGAGCCACCTCTTGAGCCTGTAGGGGCCACCTCTAGAGTGCTACGGGATTTGATTGTGTGCTATATATGTGCCTAGTGACGAGGACGTCGTCTATATAAAGTGGTAGAGTGTAACACCCTCATATATGGCTAAGTTGTACTCTATATCATCGAGACGTCTTTTGAAGTATCGGCTCAGTTCTTGTCAAGAACTTCATAGTTAAACGTGCTTAATGGGGAGTAGTACTGGAATGGGTGACCTCCCATGAAGTCCCTCATTCTGGAGCCGATCACTATTAGAAAGGGACAAAACCGTGAGGTCGGTAGGCCAAAGTAGACAATACCTTGATGGTATAGAGTACAAGACGTGGCATTACAAAGGTCGGATCTGATATCCATGTTCAATTTGTAAGAACTTAAAGTTTAATTCATCATATAACATGAAACATCATATGTACACGAAAGGGTTTATAGAAGCTTATATGAACTGGACATGTGATGGTGAGGGTCTTTGGCCGTACAAGCCCGCTAATGTTGAAGGCACAAACATGTACATTCATATGATTTTAGATGTTGCTGGTCCTAAATTATGTTCTCAAATTGGTCTCGGATTTAATGTTGATCAGGAACATGGATACAACGAAGTGTCAAGATGCATAGCCGAAAGATTTTACTAATTATTAAGGGATGATGATAAGTCGTTATGAGATGGTTGTCAGAATCACATTGGTTGTCCATCGTGCCATAATTGCTGAATTTAAAATTTGAATTTAATATCAATGAGAGCTATTTTGATTGTCTTCTCCTCACTGATGATCGTCGCGAGGGTACCTGCCAGGTGCAAATTGCCGCTCATCTGCCTGTCCCATTTGTCCTCCATAATTTCTAAGAACATAGGTCCATATTTCGGGGACGTTGCAAGGATCTTTCGCTTTGCAGTTTCAATCTTGTAGTATACCAACCCCATGGTTAGCACTCTGTCCCCATCCACATATCTCAATATCTCATATAGTGACTCTATAAATGAAACTAATATTCTGACTTTGTCCTAAAAGTTTGAGGTGTTGGCAATCCCTTTCACTTCTGCTCCTTCACATGAGGTGGCAAAAGAGGAACTCAACGAAATCTCACCCCTAAACATTCATTTCAACCCATCCTTGTGTTTGAGAAGGTTCTGTAATGTAATGTAGTTAGTCGTAAATCGTGTGATGCTAAGTCTCAACAGTTCACCATCACAATGTTCTCTCATCCACGCCAAAGTGTGTGATTGTAAATATATTTGGTGACCTTCTGTGCCACCACCATAGACTTGACAACATGAATCTAACTAATCTCTTTCAACATAAGGTCCACACAATGTGCTACATAGGGGGTCCATAAAAGGTGCCACCTGGTCTTCATCAACTCCTCTCTAGCCTTCTTATAGTTTGAGTCATTATTTGTGATCACTTGCACAATATACTCCTCCCTGATCTCAAACACCACTTGCTCCATCAAGGATAAAAAATATTGATAATTGTGGGCATGATCTAAGGCATCCATCGTCCTATGAAAGAATATATATCTATCGCAATAAACAAGAAAATTGATCATGCTACTTCTAGTGGTGCCTAACCATCCATCACACATCAGTATGACTCTATACTTGCTCCATTTCTGTTTTAAAGAGTCCACATAACTTTTGATCTCAATAGCTTGTTCATCATGGTATCTGCCGGCCAACTCACTTGTTATAGGCAGTTGTACATGTAACCCAAACAGTTGTGCTTCTTCAAACATCAACTTATAGTAAGAGTCGTTGACTGCATTGAAAGTCAATCTCGTGTGGTGTCACTATTTTACAATGCCCTTCTCGAGTTTCCATTTCGGCCTCATTACCATAGGCATCATCCATCCTTGTATACTTGCCATGCTCTCAGGATAGTGCACTGGGCTCCACATCTTCAATATTGATCAATTGTATCTTTTTTCTTTATGAACATGACTCACCAGTTAAGAAACTTCTGATGCCCTGTGGTTGTCGAGCAGTAGAAGAAGCACCACTGCCTGATGCTCTGGTCCCTGCCACCTCACGGCTTCGTGCTTTCGTCTCCTCTAGATGTCTTGCCTCTTCTCTACTCGAGCATAATGCCTTACGGTATTGCACTTCATATGGATCGTTGACTGTGACATACATATTAGGCTGGCGAGTCTACAGTTGCTCATCTTCATCGCAGCTTGTTCATGTGTATTCTTTCTCATCATTGCCAACTACTCTTCTGCTGATCGCCTCTGTGGAACGGATTTTATTATTATTTATTATTATTTATTTATTTATTTTATTTGTTTGTTTATTTGTTGATTTATTAGTTAATTTGTTAGACGTGCCAGTCACCAGAGTGACAATTTATTATGCGCTCGATCTGACTTGGTCAGTTGATTGTGAAGTCCGAGTCGGGACCGAAAGTCCGTCATACCATAAAGGCTATGACGTTAATTACGCCCTTTCAAAGAAGGATAACCCTTGATTAATCGTCAAAGTAGAAGGGTCCCAGGGGCAAAACCAATATGATAGTTATGCTCATTCATTCGCAAGATAGGAGATGCATGTGATTATGTAAAATAAGATATGATATTAACATACGGAATAAATCCGGCAGCATATCCCCTTATCTTGGTCTATACCAAGTGGGAATATAGGACATCCATCCACGGAGTGCCGAGATGGATGCCAAAAGAAAGATGGGCATAGCCCGAGATCCAAGAGATCTAGATGCGACGGGACATTGTCCATTATCATGGTATTTATTGATATCCCCTTAAGAAACCATTGGAGGACATGCAGTGACAGAACTCCAAGAGTCAGCAGGGTTAGAAAAAAACATCGCGGTCCAACGGTATAATGTGGGGGTAAAACCCCATTAATTTATCTCCTTTAGACTTGGATGAAGAACCATGATTCCTCATGATATGATGAAGGTTGGCATGAAGGCTAATGAGGTTGGGACTTTAGGTTTAGACTGAATTTAGGGCTCATTAAGGTTGTTGGGAAGTTGAGTGCTTGAATGGTAGTCAGCGCTGAGATGAACCGGCACGGATGGGAACCGGCGCGAAGGCAAACTGGCGCGGCACGGGAAAATGAGGCGGTCGGCGCGTTAGGTTGCCGGCCAGTCCTCGGCGCGCCCATCACTCGGCGTGGAACTCGTGCCGAGAGAGGGCTGCGTCGGGAGGCCATCTGGCGCCGACAGGAGATATTTCTTTAGGGATTTTTGAGGGCTTTGTGAGGTATGGATTTTGGTGGGTTCTATTGAGGGGATCTCTTGTGTTTAATCAGGGCTTCATGGGCTCTGGCGATGATGTTTAGGCAAGCTGAAAGGGGAGGATAAATTCATCCACAGAAGGTCTAGGGAGACCCTGTGACAATCAACCAGAAATCTCATAATGATTATGTTCCCCTTCTACAGGGGGCAAAGGGCCATGAAATAGTCTGCCTCAGGTCTCTGCCACATAGCCGGGGGTTAATTCATCAGCTTAACAAAATCGTCACACGATATGACAAAGTAAGGATCGTGAACGAATTTCGGCGGCATCTCCCCTTATTTTGGACTGTGCCAAAGGGGGAGTATAGGACATCCATCCACGGAGTGTCGAGATGGAAGCCAAAAGAAAGATGGGCGTAGCCCGAGATCCAAGATGATCAAAATTCAGCGGGACAATATTCACCATCATGGCATCTCATTAATATTCCCCTGAAGGGACCAACGGAGAACATGCAGTGGCAGAACTCCGTGGCTCGATGGGGTAATCTAAAATCCAAGAGGATAAAATGAATGTAGGGGTAAAACCCCATTGATATAGCTCCTCCACTTCCCATGGAATTAAGTATGAAAGCTCAACAATATTAATTCAAAGGAATAGAACGCATGCATTTATTCTTATGTTCATATGTGTATATATACACATTCTTGTATGCATGACCAACGTGGGCATCAAAGGCTAATGATGATTAAGAGTCATCTAAGGATAAGCAAATGTATGCATTCACTATGCATATTTAAACATGCTGAACCAAGAGGGGTTTTCACGCAATGGGCTCTATGCAACCTGGGAGATTGTATTATTCATGGATAATGTATTCACATATTCTCATACACATATACATGGTGGCAGGATGTATTTTGGAGACAACGTGAACATATATGCATGTGACTAATAAATGGGCTCATGGCTATTTGCGTAAAGGCACATAGTGAGTGGGGCCATGCATTTATGAATCTCATGTACTCGGATGCCTTTGACATGTGAGGTGAGATGAGCAGGCCATGACGTGCCCGACAGCTAATCACGCGTGCATATTCCGCATGGGGTTGAAAACGGCAAATGGACAAATGCATTCAGCGGCCAGCTCGGGACTTGTACGCTCGGCGCGGAAATAGAAGGGGGTCTCGGCGCGGAAATGGGGAAATATGGCCTCGGCGCGGCAGCTTCTCGGCGTGGGTAGTAATCGGTGGGTGATCTACGCCGAGAGCTATTGGCGCCGAGGATGACTGAAAAGGGGTTTTATGAGCTTAGGATTTCATAGAAGCTGCCGGGTTTGGGCTCCTCCGAGCGGACAGAAAACATCAGGAGAACACAAACACCAGAACAAGGCCAGGTAAAAATTACTTTTCCTCGTGATTTGGGGGACAGGAAAGTCACAAGATGGGCTGTCTCGGGCTCCCGTCTTATATCAGAGGTAAATAACTTCGACTACTCGCGGTAGAACTCAGGGAGTAAGTGCCAAGACTCAGTATCCCCGGGGCGTAACAATGCCTTCATGAGTGTCATTGACAGATGGGGTGATACCCCCACTGTCTCGGCAATGTTGTAGCAGCCATAAGGCCGTCGCCCAGGGTTAAACGGAAGAAACGTAAACCGGAGCTAGAGAAATTCGAGATAGAGTGATGGGAGCACACGGGCGAACATCAAGGGGATTTGGTTATAGAAACACATATATAACAAAAAAAGGAATTATTATCATGAACAGATTCATCAATATATCTTTCATTCATATAAAATCAGGCATCGCCAGGGTACAGACAGAAGCCTTAAGAGGCCGTAACATTACAGGACTCGCAAGCAGAAACGAGCACGTAAAACAGAGAAGAGAGGGAACCAGGGGAAGGGGACTGTAGCCCCGAATGAGGTATCGGACGACGGCGATAGCACCCCTACCTCTACTCTTCATTCTCTTCACGGGCTCTCTTCTCTTTTCAAGCTCTCGCTCCACTTCTTTTCTTCTGTCTATCTCTTCTTCTCTTTTTTTTTAATCCGCCGCCCTTCGTTCTCGAGCTGAAGGTTTATATATAGAGGGTGTTAAACCCCATTCCCATCGGCGTGCATCCTTAGTCCTTTGATCATGGGTCTCGGCGCGCCCTAGGTTGTGGAGCTATCGGCACGTCCTGCTTAGATTTGGGCTTTGGCCCCTCTCAGCCCACGAACCACTTTGACTCTCTTTGTACGCACATGGGTTTTTCCCTGAAAAGTGAGAAATACGAAATGTTTTAGTAGAGAAAAATGTTAACGATAATAATATTGTTATTATTATTAGTTTATGTTATTGTTATTTTACCATTTTATTATTATTTTATGATTATCATTATATCTTTTCTCCTCTCTTTTTTATCTTTTCATTATTATTATTATTATATATGCATATATATATATGTATTATTTTTTTATGTGTCAACAAATGCTCCCCACCCGTAGGTGGCGCGAATGAGGGACGAGTGAGAGGGGCCTACGGGTGCAACCCGCTTGAAAGCGTGTCTTTTTGTTCATGAGAGCATGCAGGCATTCAACAGCAAGCATAAGCTAGATATATAGAATAGCTCCCCTATATCGGGGATAGGACAAGGACAGCGTCTGTGACTCATAGACAGAGTGCAGCTCGCAGGGCACAATTGAGGGAGATGTGCATGCGCAGAGAGGACATCGCATAGAATATGTGCACAGCGTAAGCCACGATCTACACCCGAGGCTACTTCTCTATAGTGCGATAGTGCAAGTATACGAGCAGCGAATCTCCGACGTAGGGATACGCAGACGTTCAAAATAACACTAGAGTATTGCTCTAGCGTCTACACACACAGCTGGGGTTCTCGATTTTCGATAGCTTCGCACAACCCCCTTAGCTTATTTCTAACTTCGGACTTCACCATTCGGCACGCGTCTCCTCATGTGTCTCAATGGGGATTACCGACTACTAAGATTCATCCTTTATAGCTAATTTATTACGGACTTCACCGTTCGGCGCGAATCACCTCATGTGTCTCAATGGGGATTCTCGGCTACTAGGATTCATCCTTTATAGTGGCTTTATTGCGGACTTCACCGTTCAGCGCGAGTCTCCTCATATGTCTCAATGGAGATTCCCGGCTACTAGGATTCATCATTTATAGTGATTTTATTGTGGACTTCACTGTTCGGCGCGAGTCTCCTCATGTGTCTCAATGGGGATTCCCGGCTACTAGGATTCATCCTATCTATCGTCCTTCTTCTTCCTTTTTTTTTTATAACTTGGGGGAAGGTAACTTTTTCCTCATGATTATCCCTCGTGTGGGTGCAGAAGTTCGAGCACACATGTAGTGTTAGGAAGAACCTTCTAGCATCCCTATGATAAGAGACCGTTGAACACATAGTGGTGCAAAGTGTGGGAGTTTAACTTTGGGTGTATCTCACGAGTTGCGTTAGCGACACAGCTATGACTTTTCCACTGAACGCATGCACTTAGCCAATATTGGCTTTTCATCGCTTAGTGTATGCCGTGGCGCATATATGCTTAGAATCGCGCAGCTTTATTTAGCAAGGAGATGTAGTCCTAGGAAATTGAATGAGGTGTATTATTTTATAGTATAAGCAAGCATGCAAGTAGGGCCAACAAACACTCAAAATTTGAAAGCATGCAAATTGTTTCTTCTTTTTTTTCTCTTTTTTTTATTTTATATGTATGCATATATGTATATGTCACTATATCTCCATTTATTTGTTCAAGCGCCTGATGCGAATACCTGCATGTTAGTTATTCAAAAGTAAGCAAAATTGATAACAAAATAATGGAAAATGACTTTATGTAGCAAGTCCTGGCGGGACGAAGGGGGTTGGCACTGGCTGACGAGAGCCGTTTTATTCAGATGATGAACATGGATTAAAATGGGGTGGCAGGCCTCAACAGGGTGTCTTGGCCAGGAACGGACAGCGGGTTTTGACAGGGAGTCCAACCCGAATATAGAAAGTGGACTACAGAAGCCGGCGGTTGGCAAGGGAAGCGGGCTATGACAGTCAAAAGTAGCATGGCAAGCATGCTATAAAAGCCAGGAGATAATAGGAGAATAGGATATGTAGATCTAGCGGTAGCAGGAAAGCATGCTTCAAGCAGAGCCCAAGTCATTGAGTTGTAGCAATCATCACAGTGGGACATGATGGTCATTGTTGAAGTAGGCTTAAGCCAAAAGGGTAGCGAGACAATGGACTTTTGACGGTATGTCAAGGCCGAGAGATGCACGGATATTGAAAATGCCAGGCTAGTAGGTCACATGGACCTGGAGATAGTGAGATAGTAGGTTGTACAAGCCAATATAGCAGGATAGCAAGCCGTAAAGCCAAGATAGCATGCCTCGAGGGCTAGGGATGGCAGGCTATAAGAGCAAGGACAGCATGCTATAGAAGTCAGGAATAGCAGACTACGAGAGCGAGAGACAGCAGGCTACGAGAGCCAGAGACAGTAGGCCATGAGAGCCAGGATAACATGCTATAGGAGCCAAGACAGCATGCTTTAAGAGCCAGGACAGCGGGCTGTAGAAGCTAGGAATAGCAAGCTACGAGAGCCAGAGACAGCAGGCTATAAGAGCCAGGACAGCATGTTGTAGAAGCCAGGAATAGCAGGCTACGATAGCCAGAGACAGCATGCTATAAGAGCCAGGATAGCAGGCTGTAGGAGCCCGAAATAGCAGGCTACGAAAGCTAGAGACAGTAGGCTACAAGAGCCAGGACAGCATGTTGTAGAAGCCAGGAATAGTAGGCTACGAGAGCCAGAGACAGCAGGCTATAAGAGCCAGGGCAGCAGGCTGTAGCAGCCAGGAATAGCATTCTACGAGAGCCAGAGACAGCATGCTATAATAGCCAGGACAGCAGACTATAAGAGCCAGGATAGCAGGTTGTAGAAGCCAGGAATAGCGGGCTACGATAGCCAGAGACAGCAGGCTATAAGAGCCAGGATAGCAGGCTGTAGAAGCCAGGAATAGCAGGCTACGAGAGCTAGAGACAGCAGGCTACAAGAGCCAAGACAGCATGATGTAGAAGCCAGGAATAGCATGCTACGAGAGCCAGAGACAACATGCTATAAGGGCCAGGAGACCAGGTTGTAGCTGTAGACACGCCGTTCTTGACATTACAGTGAGTAAATCTCATATTACACTATGATACCACAAGGCGACCTTCACATTTTTAATTACTCTGGTGATTTCCTATTTTTCTGAATTTTTTAAACATTTTTCTGAATTTTTCCGTGAAAAATCTTGGAGGTGTCCAGGAGACTGGATGCCTCCATAAATTCATATATATATAAAATAATAGAAAATTCAAAAAAATCATGGAGGCGTCCAGGCGCCTGGACGCCTCCATAAATAAAAATAATTAAAAAATCAAAAAAATCATGGAGGCGTCCAGGAGGCTGGACGCCTCCATCAATGGCAAAAAAATGAAAAAAATAAAAAAATAATAAATAAAAAATATATATATATATATTCTTGAAGGCGTCCAGGAGACTGGACGCCTCCATCAATCGGCTCACGGGCGACCCCTGACCATCGACTGACCGTTGCTCAGCCTGTCGTCTGAAGAAAAGCAAAGATATGGAGGTGTCCAGGCCCCTGGACGCCTCCATCAACCTGCTCACGGGCGACCCCCGGCCATCGACTGACCGTTGCTTAGTCTGTCGTTAGAAGAAAATCCAAGTTATGGAGACGTCCAGGCCCCTGGACGCCTCCATCAATCAGCTCATGGGCAACCCCGACCACTGCCTGCCCATTGCTCGGCCTGTCGTTTGAAAAGAATCCAAATTGTGGAGGCGTCCAGGCCCCTGGACGCCTCCATCGTTCAGCTCACGGGCACCCCTGATCCCCGACTATCCGTTGGCTGGCTTGTAGTTTGAAAGGAATCCAATGTCATGGAGGCGTCCAGGCCCCTGGACGCCTCCATCATCCAGGTCACGGATGCCCCTGACCACTGACTACCCGTCAGCATGTCAGATTGTCGTTTAAAAAAGATCCAAGTGATGGAGGCGTACAGGCCCCTGGACGCCTCCATCCTCCGGAACTCTATAAATAGAGGGCTACCCCCCTCAGTCCAAGGGTCGAAAAAAGGAGCGCCGGGAGGCTGTCGGATTCCATTCCTAACCCGTGGGTGTTTTGTAGGTGAGGTTCTGCCGGATTCCTGGGTGCCCGTGCTCGCAGGAGAAAGGCCGTCTTCGCCCGTCGCGCTCCCACGTCATCCCTACGCTACCGAGGCTCCGCCGGATCTCGCCATCGGCCATCCAATAAGCCATTCTCCTCTCTTTTTCCTTAGATATCTTGCATTCATCATATCGCATTGTTCACCCCCTTTTGGGGGAGTCTCTTCCTGTTCCTACGTTGGTATAATCACCATTCATCATAAGCATTTTCCTCCTACTCGTATCCGAGAGGGGTTTAAAAGACAACACCAACCAGGTATGTGTTCGGCCGTCATTTCGTTACTTGCATCGCTAGAATTGATTGCTGCACCTTCGTCTTTCTGATCCACTTGTTATTTGTTTATCGTTGTTTTGCAAGGGTACCCAAGGAAAGCCCTCCCCGTCGGCCGGTCGAAGGGGGAGGAAGAAGCAACCCACCATTTCCCGCTCTCGATGATTCACAGTTTCCGTGCCTCGTGCCAGGTACACGCGATCATTTCTTTTCATTGAGGTAACCCCTCTGGCGATCACATCCCTTTGGCATCCTACGTATGCTCTTTTCTCTGTTGACATGTTGCATGACCCCTTCCCCCATTAGCTTTTAGTTATTGTGAGTTTGTAGCCCGTCGCTCGCGTTTCTCGTTCCCTTTTGAGTGGATCTCCATTCGGCAGTCCACAGATTGGCGATCACGGTGGGACATCAGTTACTTTCTTTTAGTTACTCTTGCAGCCCTTGACTTGCTTTATCATCTTTTACGTGTTCTTCATTTCTCAGTTGCTTTCTTACAATTACCCTTGCAGCTTCTTGTGATTCATT
>JAHNEJ010000474.1:0-257664 GCA_022559845.1 Amorphophallus konjac
ATAAACCAGATCAGCTGAGATCAAGGCGGGCTAAAGCCTCAGAAACAGCAAGAAAAAGGGTAATGACCCTGAAATGGTGAAGAGGAGTGAGTAGAAAGAGAAGAAGAGGAATCATCCAACGTGGTCGGAGAAGGGGAATGGGAATCATCCGACAGGGTTAGAGAAGGAGAATGAGAAACACTCGATAAGGTCAGGGAAGAAGAGACATAGACACCCCCGACAGGGTCGGGGAATAAGAGTGAAAATCACCCGACGGGGTCGGGGAAGGAGAATTAGAGATGGAACCTAGAGATACTAGAGGAGAAGAACTGGGAGATGTCCCGAGATCGGGATGAAAAGACATAGGCCGAGGCCTAGAATTGTGAGAGGAGGGAAAATCTGGAGGATCCGGAGAAAAAGGAGAGGAAAGGGGATGCACGGACCTAGGAGGGGAGGAGAAAATGATAGAAATAGGATCAGATGAAGGGAGGTACACCACCCAAGGGTAGGAACTGAGTAGAAGGAATGATGAATGAAAAGAAGGAGAAGGAGAAGCAGTGGCCCCTCGAATGCACAACTGACGGGCCTTGTACTTGCGCCGCCGCCTCTTCTTGGCTGAAACTGGCTTGTGATGGACCCGTCTGGCATGGGCTCGTACCTTTGGCTTTCTCGACTTACAATGTCTTCTCAAATAACGAGCCCATCTGGTAGACGGCCTAGCCTGATTATGAATATGCAGCTTTATCGGGGTGATTGCCCCTAGACATCCGGTGCTAACACCATGTGGACATTCTTGAATAGTGAACTCCTTAGATGGATGAACATCGAAAAACCATGGAGTCCTGTAACCTGGCATAAGGATCCTGTGATTTGGCAACTCCACTCGGCGATCAGCCTTGAAACACAACTCTCTTGATAAAAGAGCAGGACGAGACTGAGGGAGAGCAATACACGGCGTTGACATGGCCGACGTACTGATAAACTAAAGAGAGATTGCATAGAATGTGCAGAATGTCCTTGGAGGGTGCAGAAGATACGGCCAATTTCCCCTTGAACATAGAATCCATAATCTGCTTGGCGACCGTATGAGTTAGCACAACACGGGTAGAGAACCCTTCTTGGCCTGTCATCTGAATGGTAATAGAGCAAGGAGAAATAATAGCATCAACGGTGAACTCTCCGGCGAGCAAAGAGATTGCCACCGGCCTTGCTCGGGAAGAAACTGGCATCAACTCAAGGGAACTCTTCTTAGCAACTGTCATCTTTGAAAGTAGAGGCGCATCATCCCTAAAACAGCTAGGGACCAGGACGCGGACCGGCATCTGACAGATAAAATCCTGAATCTTGAAATGCACGGCCGGCACTAAATCATCCTGACTTGGCTTATTGTCTCTCTAGGGATTAGACCCGAGGGCACCATGGCTAACGCACACCCGCTCCGTGGGGTGGAAATGGATGGAGAAGTGGAGGTAATAGGTTTAGAAGGCGGAGGTGAAGGTTTAGAAGGCGTAAGTGGGGGTAAAGGCAATGCAGTGGTGGAGGATAGCGGCAATGACAGGCTTAGGTGGAGGCAAAGGCAAAGGTGGAGGTGTAGGAGATGGTAAAGGTGTAGGTGTAGGGGTAGCTTGCTTAGGTTCGGGGGACGACAAAGGAGGTAGAGATGGAGGCGAGGGAGGAGATGGAGGCAGTGACAGAGGCAAAGGGGAAGGTAAAGGGGAAGATCGTGGCGCCCATCATCGGCGTATCGATATAATACGTTGCGCGACGTTGGGAGTGGAAGTGGCGGCGGAAGTGGAGGTATCACTAGCCTGAGCGGAGGATTGGGTTTGTGGAGGTTGTGGAGACGGGGTAGAAAATGGTGTGGGTAATGAAACAGGTGATAGAGCGGGTGCAATGCTATACGAAGAATCACAGGGGTGCCCCTGGTCTCAAAGTAATGGAGACGGCTACCGGGCTGCACTTCTTGCTACTGTTGTTGGCTACGAAGATGTAAAATGACTTTGTGAATAGCGGCCCAATCAATCCTTTTCTTAGCTTCCAGATCATAAACATAATCCCGAAACTCAGGGCAATCCTCAACCAAATGGCCCTACTGGCGGTGAAATTCACAGAACCGAAGCATAGTCCCAACCGCGGGTCGGCAAGGCACAACCGGAAGAGCGGCAATGCGTGAGTGCCATCAAAGCCCGAAAGATATCGTGAAACACTTCCTGACAACGGAAGATGAGGAGCCTGCTTCGGGCAAGGTGGATGCCGAGGGATATGGGGAAGGTAATGAAGAAGGTTGTAGGGTTGAGTAGGCAATGGTGCGTGGCAACTAGTGGAGGGATTTGGTGAAGGCATATGTGGAGCGGGAATATAGTGACGCATCTACCTACTCGGGGTGTAGTGTTCCCTTGACCGGAGGTGGAGACGGAGACGGGTATGCGGACCCAGGAGGGCTTGACTCATTGGAAGGTTCATATGTGGAGGCGTATGGTATGTAGAGAGGCGGGAGGTTGCTTCGTGGAGGGATATGCGCGGAAGGCTGACTCATGGCGGGCTGACTCATGGGAGCGTAGGGTTGGCACGTGGAGGGTGAAGGTTGATATGTGGAGGTGGATGGTGGAGACTCGGGGTCAAGGGAATCTTAGATTTGTTGGCGAATGAAGCGGGCTTGGCTATATAATTGTTGCCAGGAGGTAATGTCGTTGAGGGCTAAGATGAAGGGATATTCGGGCGTTACATTGGATATAAGCATCTTGATTTGCTCTCCCTTCGGAATGTGCCCCGGGACTTGCCCGGCGAGACAGCGCCAATGGTCGGCAAAGGTGCAGAACTCCTCTTCGGGCATCATCTTCTCATGAGCTAGATCCACAATAGAGAACTTGGGCCTAATCTGGTCCTGAAACTGCTGAATAAACTTGTCTTGCACGGCTTGAAAATTCACAACTTGCTCTTGCGGAAGAGAGAAGAACCAATCCCGAGCCAGGCCTTCCAATGACAGGTCGAATAGATAGGCCATTAAGCGTTGGTCATGTCGAAATTGGGCCGACTCATAAATAAACTCTTTCAAGTGCACGTAGGGATCACCAACTCCACCATAACGGTGATATGAGGGAATTTGCGATGATGGCGGGAGTCGAAGACCTTGAAATGTGAATGGAATACTTAAGGAGGATTTGGGATTGATCCAGCGTTGGAGTTCATCAAGTTGACGTTGGGTTTGAGCAATCATCTCCTGGGTAGGGAGAGATCGAGAGAAAGGTGGGCCAGCCTGAGCAAGATGTTGTGAATTTGGACCAGAATGATGATAATGGGCCTGATAAAAGGATCCGGGCTGAGAAGAAGAAGGGCTCATTCCCGGGAGTGAAGGATATACGGGGCCTGGAAAAAAACGTTGGCAAATGGGTCGAATGGGCCAGTAGCAACATGGGCAGAAGGATCAGGCCCATTAGGGTGAAATAGGCCATTAGAAATTGAGCCAGCAACGTATGAAGGAGAAGAAAGAGGCCCATGAAGGGAAGAGGGCCCATTATGAGAAGAAGGCCTATTAAGATGAGATGCAATGAGACGTTGGGCCTGGGCCGGGTCCATTTGGCAAACAAGGCTTGATAAGTGGGCCATGAGATTACCCTGTTCCTCGGATTGATCAAAAGGACAACAGGAAGATGGGCCTGCGTGGGAAGAGGATTCCACGCGGGAATAGGAAGAAGGTTGGGAAGAAGAATGATACAAGGGGTTGGAATGATGCTCCATGAGGGCAAATGGAGACTTAATACAAGGATATCAAGGAGAATACAGGTGGGGAGGTAATGGCTTAATGGGCTTGAGAATAAAAGGGGGACTGACCTACTAATGCAAAGACGAATGGAGAACGGACCAAGGGACTAGACAATGGACTAGACAATGGACACATAAAATGGGCTAACCTAAATGGGCCTAACAACAAAGAATATGTGAATGTAACACAAAACACCACTAATGGGCTTGGACAAGCCCAAACAACACAATCAATGTAATGTGAGAGTTTTTCACCCAAGTCAAACAAGTTGATATGATGGGAAATATTTTAGGGGTTTTAATATACCTTTTAATGATTTAAGTTAAGAATAATTCCCTCAAGATAAGAATCCTATGGGAATAAGGTCCAAAATTTGGGTTGACTAAGGTTAATTCTCTCACACATATGTAAAATGTAAGCCTAAGGGGTGGAAAGGTACAACCGGCCCTACGTCTGTGTGAGAATCCACGGCTCGCGGGGACTTATGGAGGTCCCGGATAAGATCACCTAGTCGACCCCAAGGAATATGTAGGCGAGAGGATCACTTACCAAGGTAGGAATGCGACTATGATATGCAATCCATGGCCCTATGTGCACCGGAGTGCATGTAATTTCTAGCCTAAAACTAGAAAATCAAGACAAATTTAAACTATGCAAACATGATACAAATAAAATAAATAGTATATGAATGGAAAGATAATACAAAGGTCTACACAATGGGCCTAAGAATAGGTCAATCTAACCCCGGGAGGTCAATCAAATCACTGAGCAAAGTTGCCCCCGTGAACCTTTGCGCAGACCACATGCAGATTTTATGGACAAAATGTTAAAATGATGACAATTTTTAACTAAGCAAACGTAACCCAAATGATGCAAGTAGTATATGGATGGAAAGATAATACAAAGGTCTACACAATTAACCTAAGAAAATACCAATCGGACCTCGGGAGGTCAACCAAATCCTCCAAGAAAGTTGCTCCCGCGAACCTGTGCGCATACCACATGCAGATTTTATGGACAAAATGCTAAAATGATGACAATTTTTAAATAAGCAAATGAGACCCAAATGATGCAAATAAGCTATGGATGGAAAGACAATACAAAGGGCTATCCAATGGAACAAAAATCAGTGCAATCAAACTCCGGGAAGATAGTCAAATCACTGAGTAAAGATGTACCTGTGAACCTGTCCCTGCACCTGCCTGCAGAACTTATGCAGAAAACTCAACAAGTTGGACAATATTATAATATGCAAATGTGATTCAATTACTACAAATGATATATGGATGGAAAGACAATACAAAAGGCTATCCAATGGAACAAAAATCAGCACAATCGGGCTCCGGGATCAAAAGTTATGCCTCGACGAACATGGCCCCATGAACACTGTCAGAATTCGTAAGCGGTCTACCAAATGGCCGTTTCATCCCCCTGGCGGTCTAACAGAAGACCGCTAGGAAAAGAGAGCCCTTAAAACGTCAAAAATAGTGGGAGAATGGAGGAAATACTACCTAAACATGAACATGCACCCACCCAACATACAAAAGAGCATGAAAATAAGCGTGATGGGCATTGGAGTCCCACCGTGATCGCCAAAAAATTGTTGATTGTTTAATAATTCTACCCACCCCCTTCAACTAACTATGTGTGTATGAACATGAACAAGCATGAACCGGCATGAAAGTGTGAACAAAAGGGGGCAAATAGATATGGAAACATACCGTGATCGCCACCAAAATTGCAACAACGCCGAAGGGATGAAGAGATGAAAGGAATGACGCCGTGTACCTTGGAAAGATGAAGACTTGATCGCGTGCAAGCAACGAGACGCGGGGAACTTGTGGAATCGAACCTCTTCTCCTTCCAGCCGGCTAGATGAAGAAGGCATCACATTCATTCATGCTTCTCTTGCAAAACAAAGCCAAAATAAGGATAAAAACCCATTAGAATATGTATGTGTAGCATCAATCCCGTAGTGATAAAGTAAGGGTAGAAATTGAGGGCAAACTCACCGAGGGGAGATTTTTAACCCCTGTGGAAGGGTGGAAAAGATATGTGTGTGTGTTGTGCATGCATAGGATTTGAAATCATGGAATTTCATGGAGAGAATAGAGAGAAAATGATGATGCAAAACGTGCAAAAACGCATGTGTAGTAGAAAAATAGTGTTTTGTGATGATTTGTGATTTTGAGAGGAGGAGAACTAAGAGAATAGACCATGAAATCAAGTCCAAAAGGATGCAATGGAAAGCTAATACTTCCCTCTTTAGGCCAGGGTCGAGGGATTGAGTCGACGATGCAGCATGGCTTCGCCCCGAACCGAAGAAGAGCCCCCCATCGCCACTGCGAACTGGGCAGTTTATATAGAGTTTGCAGAGAATAGCTCCAACTTCCTCTCATGATTCCCGGAGATATAGTCTAAGATAAATCGAGTTCTATGGATCAAACTCGAGATAATACTAAGGTGTTCGGTGATTCGATGCTGATTGTCAAGCAGATATAGGGAGAGTTTGAGGTCCGGAAGCCCGGGTTACTCCCTTATTCCACCAAGGCGAAGAAGCTCATGGGGCAATTCTACTTCATCGAAATAGGCAACGTTGGCCAAAGCCAGAATGCCCAGGCAGATGCACTGGCAAAATTAGCAAGCTCACTGGCAGTCCCGCCAGGTGAATCTCTCAACATAACAGTGATAAACAGGCGTCAGGTTCCCAGCATGATAGAGGAGCCCGATGAAGAAAAAGAATTTGAAGCTGCAACAGCAGAAGCAGTCAGCTCTCCTGATTGGAGAGAACCCCTGATGAAATGGTTTAAACACCAAGAATTGCCCAAGCAGAGAGAAGAAAAGAGCAAATTGATCAGAAAGAAAGACTCTTATGAAGTCAGAGACGGAACCTTGTTCTGAACTATGGCAGATGCCAGAAGAAAGGTGCTCCTTCGATGCATTTCTACGGAGGAAGCCTAGACGGTCATGAAGGAAGTGCATTCCGGATCAGCCGGTGCTCACCAGGCTGGGCCAAAGATGAAAATTGAAATCAAGAAGTTGGAATATTCCTGGCCAACTATGTTTGATGACTGTTGCAACTATGCCAAGTCATGTCATAAATGCCAGCAACATGCTACGATCCCAAGAAGACCCCCAACACATTTGCACCCAACGGCGCCCAACTAGCCTTTTGCTCAATGGGGCATCGATGTCGTGGGCCCATTGCCCACATCTTCATCGAGATGCAAATACATCCTAGTGGCGACAGATTAATTTTCCCACTGGGCAGAGACTGTGGCTCTCAGAGAAGTGACGGAAGAGATCGTAGTCAGATTTATCCGTCGAAACATTATATTTCGATTCGGCATGCCAGATCAAATTGTCTCCGACAACGGAAGCCACTTCTGGAATCAAAAGGTCTACAAATTGGCTGATAAATTCAAAATTGATTGGAGGATGTCCACTCCCTACAACCCACAAGCGAATGGGTTAGCGGAAGCCCTCAACAAAACACTATGCACACTCCTTGCTAAGACAGTCAGTTCTAGCAAAAAGGATTGGGAAGACAGGATGTATGAAGCACTGTGGGTGTATCGTACTGTGTACAAGACCCCGACAGGTTACTCACCAATCTCCCTGGTGTACAGCTCAGAAGTAGCCGTCCCGATAGAGCTGGAGATACCCTCATTGCGAGTGACGATCCAGCACGAATTGATCAAAGATGGCCAAGCGAATATAGACAAAAGACTAGAGGAGCTCGCCGATCTGGAAGGATAGCGGCTCAAAGCCCAGTAGAATATTCAGATGTATCAGGCCCGTATGGCCCGCGCCTTTGATAAGCTCGTCAAAGAACACGAATTCAAGAAAGGAGACCTAGTCATGGTCAAGTGAAGAGAAGTCATGGCGGCCAATCCCAAGGGCAAGCTGAATGAAAATTGGATAGGACCTTACGTGGTCCAGAAAGTTTATGAAGGTGGTGCTTATGTCATCGTCAACCACAAGGGGGAGGTTCAATTTCCACCCCTCAATGGGAAACACCTAAAGTTGTATCATGCGCCGCTCTCTCAGCTCGGTAATCAACTGAAACCAATGCCCCACACTGAACAAGATTGCATCTTGGAGCTCTTTACATGAGCCACTAGATACCACCTTAACTCAGTGCCTAAGGCCTTTCCGGGGTCTCAGCCGAGCAATCCGACCTAGGCCTTTTGTCTAAGTCAGAGAAACCCAAAATTCTTTTCATCGGTGTAATCCCAGCATCGATGAACCACTTTAACTCGGTGTCTAAGGCCTTTCTGGGGTCTCAGCCAAGCGATCCAACCTAGCCCTTTCATCTAAGTCGGAGAAACCAAAAATTCTTTGCGTCGGTGCCATCCCAGCATCGATGAACCACTTCAACTCGGTGCCTAAGGCCTTTCCGGGGTCTCAACCGAGCGATCCGACCTAGGCCTTTCGTCTAAGTCAAAGAAACCTGAAATTCTTTGTGTCGGTGCCATCCTAACATCGATGAATGACTTTAACTCGGTGCCTAAGGCCTTTCTGGGGTCTCAGCCGAGCGATCCGACCTAGGTCTTTCATCTAAGTCGGAGAAACCCAAAATTCTTTGCGTCAGTGCCATCCCAGCATTGATGAACCACTTTAACTCGGTGCCTAAGACCTTTCCGGGGTCTCAGCCAAGCGATCCGACCTAGGCCTTTTGTCTGAGTTGGAGAAACCCAAAATTCCTTGCGTCGGTGCCATCCCAACATCGATGAACCACTTTAACTTGGTTCCTAAGGCCTTTCTAGGGTCTCAGCTAAGCGATCCAACCTATACCTTTCGTCTGAGACGGAGATGCCCGAATTCCTTGTGTTAGTGCCATCCCAGCATCGATGAACCACTTAAACTAGGTGCCTAAGGCCTTTCCGGGGGATCATCCGAGTGATCCGACCTAGACCATTCGTTTGAGTAAGAGAAACCCAAAATTCCTTACGTCGGTGCCATCCCAGCATCGATGAACCACTTTAACTCGGTGCCTAAGGCCTTTCCGGGTTCTCAGCCGAGCGATCTGACCTAGACCTTTCGTCTAAGTCAGAGAAATCCAAAATTCCTTGCGTCGGTGCCATCCGAGCATCGATGAACCACTTTAAGTCGGTGCCTAAGGCCTTTCTGTGTTCTCAGCCGAGCGATCTGACCTAGACCTTTCATCTAAGTCGGAGAAACCTGAAATTCCTTACGTCAGTGCCATCCCAGCATCAATGAACCACTTTCACTTGGTACCTAAGGCCTTTCCAGGGTCTCAGCCGAGCAATCCGACCTAGACCTTACCTTTGAGTCGGAGATATCTAAAATTCTTTGCGTCGGTGCCATCCCAACATCGATGAACCACTTTAACTCGGTGCCTAAGGCCTTTCCAGGGTCTCAGCCGAGCGATCCGACCTAGGACTTTCATCTAAGTCAGAGAAACCCAAAATTTTTTGCGTCGGTGCCATCCCAACATCGATGAACCACTTTAACTCGGTGCCTAAGGCCTTTTCGGGATCTCAGCCGAGCGATCCGACCTAGGCCTTTCGTCTGAGTTGGAGAAACCCAAAATTCCTTACGTCGGTGCCATCCCAGCATCGATGAACCACTTTAACTCTGTTCCTAAGGCCTTTCTGGGGTCTTGGCCGAGCGATCCAACCTAGACCTTTCGTCTGAGTCGGAGAAGCCCAAAATTCCTTGCATCAGTGCCATCTCGGCATCGATGAACCACTTTAACTCGGTGCCTAAGGCCTTTCCGGGGTCTCAGCAAAGCAATCCTACCTAGGTCTTTCATCTGAGTCAGAGAAACCTGAAATTCCTTACGTCGGTGCCATCATAGCATCGATGAACCACTTTAACTCGATGCCTAAGGCCATTCTGGGTTCTCAGCCGAGGGATCCGACCTAGACCTTTCGTCTGAGTCGGAGAAACCCAAAATTCTTTGCGTCGGTGCCATCCCAACATCGATGAACCACTTTAACTTGGTGCCTAAGGCCTTTCCGAATTCTCAACCGAGTGATCTGACCTAGACATGATGGGGGATGGGTACGCGCATGGGGACTCACACAGCCAAATAGCACTTCGGCAGCGGCTTCAGATGCGAACTTGTGTGTACAGCCTTATGGCACTACGCTCCACATAAGGAGGGGATCACGGGGATGGGAATAATTAATACAAAACTACCCTCATGTCGGAGGGGGGAGTACGGGGAGGGGAAATGGGCCTGTCTGCCCTGCGCACAGTTCTGCTGGATAGAATCGACTTGTTCCGAACGGTACGCTGCACACAAAAATCAGAAAAAGAATGCTGCTTGTGCCCAGACAAAGCTGATGAAGTGCAGAGGCGGTCCATGTAATTTGGTGACGTTCTGATGTCGCAGAAAGGTAGGACTGGTCGAAGAAGATGACCTGCGTGATTCTGTCATGCTGGACAGGTCGGCGCAGTCACTGTGAAGAGACTGGTACGCTCGCTATAGAACTCAGAAAGAAGCTAGACTAGTGGGGTTGGAAGCAGAACTGGAATCTCTAAGTACCATCAAAATTTGGGCACTATCTGAACACCGAGCGAGGCGTGGTCATCTCTATGGTGAGGTTCTGTTTTCGAGGCGTGCAGACAGGCAGAGCTAAGGTGTGCGGGGTGGTGCGACCAGCACAGAACTCCGAATGTGATCAAACCACTTGGAAAGTCTCTGGGATGTCGAGAGAGACGCCTCAAAGGAAGATCACATCCAGAAGGTCACCAGGGAGGGCGTGGTACATTCTACAACCATGATTCATGACCTGGGTGAACTGTCTCGTGCAGGCCTTGTGCAGCCGCACGAAAACAGATGCCACAACTAGCATCGATGTCGAAACGAGGCGGGATCACTTCTATATAGAAGCTGACTCAAATTAGATCGAAACCCCATAAGGGTTCACACTAGATCACGTTGTGGACGTCGGTGCAGCTTCTGCAATAGGGGCTTCAGGTTCTGTCTTGGATCTGCAGGCAGCAGAACAGAGAAAACTCCACAGCCAAGGATGGGGACGATGTTGTGGGATCCCGGGGCCTCCGTGGATGAACCTGAGAGAGGGGAAGGCATGGGAAGCAATGGGGAAAGGGCTGAGGAAGTCTGGAGGGCGTGGGGTTGTAGGGGAGAGTGGCTAGGGTTAGGGCTTTGGGGTGGGTGCGATGGGTTGGGTGGTGGAGGAAAGGTGGGTGCGCAAGTTGGGGAAGGAGAGGGAGAGGGATTAGGGAATTTTCCCTAGAATATTGGCTGAGGTGGAAGGGATTTTTGGGAATAAGGGAATATTATTGGAGGAGGGAGGGAGAGATAATAGGGGAGGGATTTGAATTTTTATGGATTAGGAAAGAGGATGAGGAGGGGGGTTGCGCAAGTTTCTAAGGAGGGGGAGAGATAATAGGGAGGTGGAGAATATCTAGGAGGGAAGGTGGCTGATGTGCAAGGAAGGTTGGGAGAGGAGCGTTGGGCGTCGCACCCAAGAGGAGGGAGATGGGGAGGGAAGGTGGGCGTCGCACCCACAAGGGAGATAAGCCATGGAATTTTCCTTGAAACAACTTTTTCATTCAATAATTCACTCTACCAAATAAGGCCCTTTGGTCCCCTATTTATAGTAGAGGCCAAGGGTTACAAATGATCATTCTTACCCCTAACAAATAGAAAAAGACCCACTATCCCGGGGTAACAATAAGCAACCTATGACCCTTAACTGACCCACTAGTTAACTTGGCCTTTTAGGCCCAATTAACTAACCCACTAAGAACTAAATACTAATAAAAAAGAAATTACATCATAAATAAAAGAGAAAAGCCCAAAAATTTGACGGGCCCCGGCCTAATGGGCCATGGGACGGGAGCGACTTCTCCACCAAAAGGTTTGGGCCACTAAGTCCCCATCTAGATGTCCTCATCATTCCCCCCCGGTTGGAAAAGATTCGATCCCAAATCTTAAAGTGGGGAAGCACGATCGTGATAATCGCTGGAGGGTATGACCAAGGCTCGAGGCAAATGATCATGTGGCAGATGTCGGGGTGACGCTTCTCATAGGCTGTGCAGAACTCATGCTGTTGTGTCCCCTGGTTTTGATGATAACAAACCATAAGTCATTGTTAAATCTTTATGGTATGACTAACTGTATTGTTTAATTTTTGGTTTAAACAAATACAGGAGAGGCACACTCAAAGTGTCGACCTATCAATTGGACGTGTCGACACGCCTAGAAGAGATTTATCTTTGAGCCGCTTCTGTTTGAGCTCTGGCGTGAGCAACGTGTCGACACCCTGTGACAACGTGTCGACACGGCAAGAAGAAATTTGTCTTTGAGCCGTTTCTCTTTGGGTTATGTTTAGCACAACGTGTCGACACCCTATGAAAGAGTGTTGACACCTTCGCCTCAGCGCAATAGTGTTCAACTCTGCATGACGCACATGTCTTGACACTTCATGATGATGCTCCGACACAAAGGCTCGAGCCGCATGCGAGTATGGCGCCCGTGTCGACCTGCGGCCGATGGAGTGTCGACTTGTTGAGTGAAGGCAGTCAGTTTCTTCAAGCAAACAAAGAGATGTGTCGACACTTCGTCTGAAGGTGTCGACACTATCAATCTCACCCAGAACGGATCTGATTCCGTTATTGTCTGCTTTTCATGATCCGTAACTGGTCGTGGAGGATCCGATCGCACTTGAAAATGCTTCTAGAAGCCCACCTTTTCAGAGGAACTGATCAAATGTCAGAAGAATCTTCCAGGAGTGGGCCCCCTTTGCAGATTTGGTTCTGTACCTACCCACGAATATGGTGCGCACGGGAGAAATGGACAAAAGGTTGTTGAAGCAGATTGGGAATGAGGAATGCGACGTCCTGCACATGGTATTCCGCAAGCAGATAAGGAGGGAGATACCTTGAAGAAGAAGAAGAAGAGTAACAATGGAAGGAGAGCAAGGGCAGCGAAGAAGCCTTCTTGGAAGATATCACCTTCCTCTTGCCGCTGGCGTGATTGTAACGCAGCAGATCGCCTTCTTCACCTTCAAGAGTTCTCACGGCAAGGAAGACAATAGCATCAGGTGCTGTTGAGAGCTGTGAAGCTGGTCCACCACTCCTCTCGCGTTCGTGGTGAAGACCCAGAAAGAAGAAGAGGTGAACCCAGGCTTCATCCAGCTCTCACCCAGATAAGAGTTTTTCTCTCCCATGGAACTTCATAGCCATACTCTGTCTGGTTACTCTTTTCAGTTTTGTTTTTCTCAAAACAAATACTCTTACATTGCTCCCTACCTGCGTGTAGGAAGATAGACGGTGTGTTCACCGGTTGTGGGATTTGGGTTGTGTACCCTCAAGATGTTTGGCAGCGGAGTTGAGAGAGTTTGTCTCTCTATTGGAAGCTGTGAATCAGCGGTAGTGCATTTGCACTAGTGAAGCGTCACCAAGTTGTGTGAGGGGTGGACGTAGGTCTCTGGATAGAGACCGAACCACCTTAAAATCTTGTCTCTCCGTGGTTTATTTTCTATCTTACGTTGACGCTAGATGCTTCTGTAGGAACACTCTTAATCATCGTTTGTGCATTTAGCTCACCAACTTGCGTCTGTTTGTGCCTTACTGTTCTTTAGTTTTTATTTAGTTCTTATTTTCACAAAGAAGGGGTTGATCTATTCACCCCTCCCCTCTAGATCCGCCTATCACTACTCATCACGTGGTATTAGAGCTAGTCTCTCTGTATGTGGTCTAACGACCTTGAGAGAACTGGTGATATGGCGACAAAGAGTCTATGCCCGAAGGGCATTCCATAAATAGACCTCCCTTTTTCACTGGGACAAACTATCCTTATTGGAAAAATCGTATGCAGGTTTTCATTAGAGCCCATGATCATGAGGTTTGGTGAGTAATTAGCAAAGGTCCGTTTGAGTTGCCTGAGATGAAGACACATGGACCAAGGAGCAGATTAGAAGATCAACATTGAACTGGGGTGCCAAGCACATAATGCAATGCTCCCTTCACCCAATAGAATTCTCAAGAGTGTCAACATGCGCCACTGCAAAAGAAATGTGGGACCGTCTTGAGGTAATATATGAAGGGACAACCCAGGTACGTGCAACTAAGGCAAATATGCTAGTTTCTGAATATGAAAAATTCAGAATGAAACCTGAAGAGTCTATTTCTGATATGTATGCTAGGCTAACCATGCTCACTAATGGCTTAACTGAGTTAGGTAAGACCTATTCCGAGCAGGAGATTGTGAGGAAGATACTCAGATCCCTAACTCCTGCATGGCATACAAAGGCAACAGTGGTTGAAGAATCAAAGACTTGGCTACCACCAAAGTAGAAGAGCTCATAGGGTCACTGATGACCTATGAGATGAACCTGAAGAACAAAGAGGCTGAGGTAAGTAAGAAGAAGCCCTTGCTCTCAAAGCAGGGCCAAGTACCAAGGACACCTCTGAAGATGAAGAACCTTCAAGTAGCAACGCTAAAGAGGACGAGGTTGCTATGTTAACAAGAAAGTTCAATAAGTTTCTAAGAAAGGAAGGTAAAGACTTCACAAAGAGGAAGCCTCAGGTAAAGAGAGGTTTCAGGCCAAGACCTGAAAATGCTAAGAAGTTTGACAAACTTGTGTGCTATTCTTACAGGAAACTCAGACACATCAAGTCTGAGTGTCCAGAAGGAGTTAAGAAGACAATGCCCAAGTGGAAGGGCAAGAAGAAACATGCTATGATTTGTACATTTAGTGATGAAGAAGAGGAAGAAAATGAAGAGAGCTCCTCTGAAGAGGAGAAAGATGATCTATGCTTAATGGCCAATGGAGGCAAGGACAGTGAGGTAAGCTCTCCGTTTGAACATTTCTCTACTGATGATTGGGAGGAAACTTACTTTGAATTAATGGATAAATATGAATTGTATAGGAAAGAAAACAAAGCCTAAAGAAGAAAATTGACTCCATTGTGCATGATCAAAACCAAAATGAAAGACTGCTTCCCTAGAATCTGAAATTGAAGATCTCAAGAAAATGATTGAAAACTTCGAAGAGGGAAGAAAGGAAATGAGGGATTTAGAAGATGAAAATGAAAGCCTCGGATAAGAAATTGATGGGTTGAAGCTAAAAATGCAAGACTATGTCAAAGACAACAAATTATGTAATGAAAAATATGATGCAATAAATCAAGTCAACTCACAACTTCTCAAAGATAATGAAAAGCTCCAAAATGATTTAAAGGACAAATAGAATTCTTTAGAGAAATTTGTAGATGGGAGTGAAAACTTGAATGCTCTGCTTGGGACTAAGATGAACTTCAATAGGGAAGGGCTAGGATATAATCCCACCGAGAAAAGGTTAATTGGTATGAAAACCACAACTTTTGTCCCATCTTGTGAAGCATCAACTTCTAAAACAACACCTAGCCTAAACCAAGAAAAGGCTAAAAATAAAGGAAAAGAGAAAATGAGGGAGCCTATGAAGAATAATTCTGAAAAACCCAAAAAGGTTCACCAACAACACCAAACAGGCCGACACCCACCTAAGTCTAGGTATGCACATCCAAAGGGTAGAAATAATTTTAACAATGGCACAGGTCGGCACTACCCTAATGATAGGTCGACACCCTCATGGTCAACCTCCTGTCAATTTCCTAGGTATGCACCGACAGGTCGACACGCAGATTACAGGGACCCGACCCATCTCTCATCCAGAGACCGTTATAGATGGGTTGAACGGGAGACAGGTCGACACTTTCATGACAATAGGTCGACACATTTAGCAAACAAAGACCATTATAGATGGTCAGAACAGGGGAGAGGTCGACACTTCACCTCATACAGGTCTACACCTATATACACTAGGGGCAGTTATAAGCCATACTTCTACAAGCCAAGCCAACCAAAGTACCCTATGAACTATAGCAACTCCTACCACTATAAACCCAATCATTGGAACAAATGGACCAAGAATCAATCCTATTTCAACATCCCTAAAACCTCTAAAGCTCAAGAAGTTAAAAGAGAGAAAAGGAATGTTAACAAAGAAAAGAAGAACCAGAACTTCCAACCAAGCAAGGAAAATAAGAATGTTAAGAAAGTTTGGATTTCAAAACCTATGTTATCTTGTTTTACTGAGATGAGAAGATTATTGGGACCCAATTGTCTTGGGTTCCAAACATTGTCACTTAATTCTTGTGCAGGAGTGTCTTGCAGCCGTGCATAATCATTGGTACCTTGATAGTGGCTGCTCAAGACACATGACTGGGGACAGAACCAAATTCTGTCTCTTGGTAGAAAAGGAAGCTGGTCATGTCACGTTTGGAGGGAACAACAAGGAAAGATCATTGGTACATGTAAAGTTGGTAAGAATCCCTCCAACTCAATTGAAAATGTCTTGCTTGTTGATGGTCTGGAATATAATTTGTTGAGCATAAGTCAGCTTTGTGATAAAGGTCACACTGTAGTGTTTGACTCTAATGAATGTAGGATCTTGCACCCTAATTCAAAAGAAACCAAGTTTTCTGGTAAAAGAGTCAACCATGTGTATATGATTGACCTAGATGACCCTGCTCACATAAATCTTTGTCTTGTTGCACCTAAATCTAATTTAGCATGCTTGTGGAATCGTAGACTAGGTCATGCTAGCTACAATGCACTTCATAAATTGGTGAAGTATTCTATTGTTAAAGGATTGCCTGAAATTAAATTCAAACTGAACTCTAAAATTTATGATGCATGTGCACAAGAAAATATACTAGGAAGTCATTTAAAAGCAGAACTGAAAGCTTATCATCCAAACCACTTGAGCTAATCCACATGGACTTGTTTGGTCCAACCAAAACTGCTAGCTTAAGTGATAAAAGATATCGCTATGTTTTAGTAGATGAATTTACTAGATTCACATGGGTGTTTTACCTTGCACATAAAAATGACGCCTTTGATGAGTTTCAGGCACTCTACATGTAAGTAAAGCAAGACAGTAAGTTCAAAATTTCAACATACTTTCAGATCATGGTGGTGAATTCGACAATACAGATTTTGATAATCTTTGCAGGACTGAAGGAATAAATCATAGGTTCTCATCACCAAGGACCCTTGAAAAAAATGGGGTGGTCGAGAGGAGGAACATAACTCTCATAGAAATGGCTAGGACCATACTTGCTAAAAGCAACTACTAAGGAGATTTTGGGCAGAAGCGGTAAACACAGCTTGTTACATCATCAACCGCTCAATGGTAAGGCCATTCACTAAAATGACTCCTTATGAGTTGCTCAAAGGTAAAAAGACATCTCTATCTCACATGAAAGTATTTGGTTCATAACAATGATAAAAGAGTTTTAGACAAGTTTGAGCCCAAGAGTGAAGAAGGCATATTTCTTGGATATTCAGATAGGTCTAGAGCTTATAGAGTACGTATAATCTTAAGACCCTATCTGTGAAGAGTCAACTCACATCACTTTTGATGAGACTAATGATGAAAATTCATGCAGAAAAATGATGATGGAGAATTTCTGAACGTAAAAGGAAAATAAGAACTTCCACACGAGGAGACACAAGGAAATGAAGACCAAGGAGAGTCAAGCAATGCTCGGGTCATTGATGCAGATAGAGGTAACACTCAGACTGAAATAAGAGTGCTGAAAGACCATCCTTTAGAAAATATTTTGGGTAATCTGCTTAACCCACCTAGAACTAGGTCTCATTTCGAATCATGGATGAAATTGAACAACTAGCACTTGTGTCTCAAACTGAACCCAAAAATATTGTAGAGGTCTTAAAAGATGAAAACTGGATAAATTCCATGCATGATGAATTAAACCAGTTTGAAAGAAATAATGTGTGGCATCTAGTTCCTAGGCCCCAAGAGAAATCTGTCATAGGTACTAAATGGGTCTTTAGGAACAAACTTAGTGAAGATGGTAAGATAATTAGAAATAAAGTCAGATTAGTGACTCATAGGTATAATCAAGAGTTTGGCATAGATTTCGAAGAGTCTTTTGCCCCTGTAGCCAGATTAGAGCCATTAGAATTCTGCTTGCATTTGCATGTTCTCATAAAATTAAACTGCAGCAAATGGATGTGAAGAGTGCTTTTTTGAATGGTTTGATAAAAGAAGAAGTATATGTAGAGCAACCCCCTGGCTTTGAATGTTCACATTTTAAAGACCATGTTTATAAGTTGGACAAGGCTCTATATGGCTTGAAGCAGGCACCCAGAGCTTGGTATGATAGACTAAGCTCATTCCTCACCGAACAAGGCTACACAAGAGGTAATGTAGACCAGACACTATTCACTAAAGACAAGGTAAGGACATCTTGTTAGTTCAGATTTATGTAGATGATATAGTGTTTGGGTCCACAAAATCTCAAATGTGTGAGGATTTTGCTAAACTCATGACTAATGAGTTTGAGATGAGTCTTATGGGTGAGCTTCAATTCTTTCTTGGCTTGCAGATAAATCAAAGCAATGAAGGCTGTTTCATTAGTCAAGCCAAATATGTAAAGAGTTGCTGAAGAGATTTGATCTGACCAACTGCAAACCATTAGGAACTCCGATGGGGACTGCCACTTCACTGGATGCAGATGAACAAGGTACACCTGTGGATGCAAAGAAGTATAGAGGTATGATCGTTTCATTACTCTATTTAACTGCATCTAGACCAGACATTCAGTTTAGTGTTTACCTTTGTGCTAGATTTCAGTCTAGTCCTAGAGAGTCCCACTTGACTGCTATCAAGCGTATCTTTAGATACCTTGTTGGCACTCAAGATCTGGGATTATGGTATCCTGCATCCTGTGAGCTTTCACTTATTTCATATTCAGATGCAGACTATGCAGGTTGCAAACTGGATCGCAAGAGCACTAGTGGCTATTACCAATTTTTGAGTGGGTGTTTGGTTTCTTGGGCCTCCAAGAAACAGCACTCTGTTGCCCTCTCCACTGCAGAGGCAGAATATGTTGCTGCAGGGAGTTGTGGCACCAAGTGCTGTGGATCAAACACCAACTCCAAGACTATCTAATAGATCTTGGATGTGTTCCCTATTTTGTGTGATAACACCAGTGCTATAAATCTTGTAAAAAATCCAGTCCTGCACTCTAGGACTAAGCATATAGAGATAAGGCATCATTTCATTAGGGATGAAGTCCTCAAAAATTATTTTGAGCTCCATTTTGTTGATTCAGAAAATCAGATTGCAGATATTTTCACCAAACCTTTAAGCAATGACAGGTTTTCAACCTTAAGAAGAGAGCTAGGTCTATGCAGACCTCAATCAACTCAGGTTTGAGCTGTTTACTCCTTTTTGATGCTCAAGATACTTGTCTTTGCTATGATGGTTGCTAGTGTAACTGATTTGTCATTAATTAGTCTATTGAATGATTGAATTGCTTCATGAATGATGGTCACATTCAGGGGGAGTTTTGTGTGCATATAACTTCATGTCTTCAACTTGAATGTTTTGCATTGCATATCATCTTTTGACCTCATGGTATATCAAATGTCGAGTTGTGGAAAGACAGGTTACGCATGTTCGGAAACTCTCCCCATGCGTGAGGACTGACCTCGCCAAGTACAATGAGTCAATGTTGCATTTTAGGTATTGCATGATAACTTTAATTGCATAAGCATATTTAAAGCTTTAGCATCAAATAAGCACTCTCTCAGGCACAAAGTAAGTGGATTCTTGACTGAATGAAATCAGAGTATCTGAGAGGATAAGAAATCAGAAATTGGCAGATGGTCTTGAAAATTCAAGCAGAAATGGAAGGATCCGGGTCAGAGTGGTTGGCTGAGAAGTTGCATCTGAACAGGTCGACACGGTTGTAAGAAGTGTCGACACTTGCTTTGATATGATCAAGTATTGGCTTCTATTATGCATCAGGAGGTCGACACCTTCAGTGGAAGTGTCGACACTACCCTCTAGCAGCTCTGCCCTCATGTGTTTGGAGAGTCATTCCAACCATTCCTTCCTACCTTATCTTGTGTTCTATCGAATCTCACCTCTACACCATTGATTTTGTCACCGGTCACTAATTCAGGGGGAGTTGAGAAGGTTTCAACTCGTTAACAAACCTTGGATAAGTCATTCAGTTCTACCTCTGATTAAGGAAATGGATTAATGTTTATAACCCTCAATCTTGTTGATAATTGTCTTAAGTTGAATCATCCTTGCACTTCTAATAGGTTAAAACATTCATCATGTTTTGGTTGCAACCAGGCCTAAGCTTCTCAAAGTTAATTGTAAAAAGGTTTTGGTTGGTTCGAGATTCATTAGCTTGTATTGATCTTAAACAAGTCCCCCAAGTTGAAGCCAACTAGAGAATACGCCTCCAAAAATTATACTGTAATAATTCCAGAGCAATGGCATCATCTTTAAAGAAGCTAGATCCTGCATCAATGAAATGCAGTAAATCTAGTCATGATGAAGATTGCTAACTCTAATCAAAAGACAACAGAAAGATAAGCTACACTGAGTAACCAGGGACTCTGGCGTCTAAACAACGTGTTTCCTTGTGTCAAAAAGTGAATGCTATATCAGACTGTTCAATCATTTTTAAAAAAAAATGGGGCTGACTCTAGATTTTACTTCAACAGGTTATTTTGTTTATTTTCAATACTCGTTTAATATTTTCACCCAATCTTGCCTAACGAACTTAATGAGTAAGATTAATAGGCTTGGTTAAAGCTTTTGACGTCATTTAACGTTTTTAATCTTATGATTGTTGCATAATCGATTTTACTTAATCCTTTTATTCCTCAAAATTGAGCTTATAGCTTTAAACCATTGCAACTTAATAAAGGGGGTATTTCAGACATTTCTTATCTAAGAAGGTGCTTTTTGCACAAATCTATTAAAATCTCCTCTCCACCTTTATAACTGACCGGTGAAAAACCCTTTTCATTTACTTTACTCTTTTCATTTCCTCTCACGCACAAACCCCTCTTCGGCGCATCTGCACGCCCTCACCGAAGGTCGACACTTTTCCCATCGTCGACCTCCGCAAGAGGATCCTAGCACTCCAGCTAGCTCCCCTGTGTGCTGCGCCCCTCCAGCAACCCTAGCTCCCTTCTCTTCTCTCTCTTTCCGCCCTCGCCATGACTCCTCCGGTAACCCGCGGGAAGGGCAAGGCTAAGATAGCAGAGAAGAGGGCTCCCATTCAAGATGCAGCAGGGGAAACACGAAAGGAAGGGTGCTCCAAACACATCCATGATAGACCAGCTGCAACTGCATCCGCTAAGAGAAAAGCAGATGAAGCCCAGGGATCTCACAGCCATAAGGGCAAGCCGCAAGAGAGATCGGCCAAGAGGAAAAGACTGTTTGCTGAAGAAAAAGGGAAAGCAAAACAACAACCAGCTCCTTCGCAGCCCGGTACTACTCCAGCCATCAGGGAAGAGGAAAGTGATCCTACGAGAATATTGTTTCCGAGGTATGTGGATTTCGATGACCACAAGATGCTCGATAATTTTCTTGAGTTACTTCCCTTCATAGAATTCCAAGGTTGGAAGAGATTTCTATCTGCACACAGAGTATACTATCCCTTCCTGGTCCAACAGTTCTATAAGAACTTAGTTTATGACCAGAACCAAAGAGCCCTTCGGACTGAAGTTAAGGGAGTGAAGATTAAACTGTCTACAAAGCTTCTTCACAAAGCTTTACGTATACCCCGGATGGGTTATTAGAATCTGAATTCGAAGTTGATTTTTTTACTGCATACACTATACTGACCGGAAAGCCCAGCAACCCTGAGGATGAAACCCAACTCTTGTGAAACATTTTGACACCAACAGGTTTCCTCCATTGCAGCGACTACTGCACCACATGTGCACCACTATGATTACCCCACAAGGGGGTGGCAGGAGTCGAATTACAGAAACCCAAAGATTCATCTTTTATTGCATGTTCAACAACCTACAGATATGTCTTCCAGAGATTATGCTTCAGATAATGGGGAGTTGTATAGGGCAAAGGAAAAGTCTACCCTATGCTGCACATTTGACAGCAATATTTCAGAGAGTAGGAATTTTTCTGGAAAATGAAAGGATGAAAGAAATCCCTCAGAGTAATGTCAACTGCATGAGGTTCATTGAGAACTATATGCACTTCAAGAAACAAGGAGACAAGATTATAAGAGATTTGCCTGGTCACCAGATTGAACCTCCAGCTGCCCCTGCGTAGCAACAGCAAGCAGACCAGCCAGCTCAGCTAGCTCATGTTGAGCACTATGAACAGCCCGAGGAACAGTTCCATATGGATGCTCACTATGAACAAGATCAGCAGCAGTAGCAGGATGTGCCACAATACATATATTTTGGTCCCATAACACAATTTGGGACTCTATCTCAAAGTCCTCCATTTGAACCTAGAGTTTATGCTGAAGGAGAGGCACCTCTTGAATTTCATACAGAAGCCTCATCATCAATAGGACCACAATCTGCTGCCATTGAAGGTCTGCTTGGTATTCACCCAACCATGATTAGATTTCTTATTGCACAGTTTACAAATGTCATTTCCTCCATTATGCAGCTTGAAATGAAGGTTGAGAGACTAGATGCAAGGTTTGTTCACAATGAACAAACTCAGAACAGCAGATGGGAGAAGTTTGTCAGAGACAAGCACAGGTCTGATGGACATTTGTATGCCTTTATGAACTCCTTGATGCATGTCTGTGAAAAAGCAGGCACATTGATGAAACGACTGAGAGAATTACATACTGAAACTCAAGAAAAAAACTTGTGAAATGGTCATGCACGCCTATGACATTCGTGAAGATCAGTCCAACCTGAATCTCAAATATGCTACATTGATTGATACTTCTAATCAAATTGAAGAAAGAGTGGCTGTAGACTCTCTCACAATCAGAGAATAAGTGGCTGCTAACACTGCTAGAATTCCAGATGCCACCACAAATCTAGAAGCAACAGTTCATGCCAACTCTGCACAGCTAATTGATGAGTCCATAAGACTAAAGGAAAGGTTCATAGTGACTCTAACAAGCTGCTTGATGCATCTACCAAGCTTGCAGAGAAAGTCAGTGCCGACACAGCCACAATGGTGAACAGCTCCACCAAAGCTGAAGCAAAGATGAATGTTGTTTACAACAAATTGGATATTGTTGGAACAGAAACTCTTGAACTAATTCATCTTCACAAAGCTCAGCTCCAACCTAATCTGGAAGACACTGGTGAAGCCTACTACCCTTGACCATCTAAAGCAACATCATCTTATGTCTCCGCACAAGGCTCACAATAAAAAGCACAGACTGAATA
This sequence comes from Amorphophallus konjac, assembly GCA_022559845.1. Lineage (NCBI taxonomy): Eukaryota > Viridiplantae > Streptophyta > Magnoliopsida > Alismatales > Araceae > Amorphophallus > Amorphophallus konjac. The sequence continues at coordinate 22,956 of JAHNEJ010000474.1, forward strand.
CATATGTGAAATGCTGCATGAGTGGCTTGATGGAATCAATGATAACATCAAAGCTCTACACTAGTTCGTGAAACAAAGAGATAAGCAACTCACTCAGAAGGTTGATTCTTTAGCTGCAATTGTCCTCCAACTACAACAACAACTACCAGACGCTCAGAACCTTCACTATCCTGGAAGCTCAAGCTCTATGCCTCAACCAAGGCAACCATCTCCTCCACCCCCTCCTTGCTGATGCCAAAGGGGGAGACAAGTCATATAGAATTAAGCATATAGATTCAGGCATCTAGGTAGGTCATGCATAGTTTTTGATGAATGTATATGAAACTTTTTTTAGGGGGAAACTTCTTTGGTTTATCAATGATAACTTTTTGATTGATCAACAAACTTGTACGAAACCCTTTGTCTAATTGATCAATGAGCTTGTTGAAACTCCTTGTCCTTGTGTATGAAAAGTTTTCTTTCTAATGGAATGCCTTAAATGCCATATGAATGCTTGGAAACAATGACTCATGGTTGTCATCATCAAAAAGGGGGAGAATGTTGTGTCCCCTGGTTTTGATGATAACAAACCATAATTCATTGTTTAATCTTTGTGGTATGACTAACTGTATTGTTTAATTTCTGGTTTGAACAAGTACAGGAGAGGCACACTCAAAGTGTCGACCTGTCAATTGGACGTGTCGACACGCCTAGAAGAGACTTGTCTTTGAGCCCCTTCTGTTTGAGCTCTGGCGTGAGCAATGTGCCGACACCCTGTGACAACGTGTCGACACGTCAAGAAGAAATTTGTCTTTGAGCCGTTTCTGTTTGGGTTCTATTTGGCACAATGTGTCAACACCCTATGAAAGAGTGTAGACACCTTTGCCTCAGCGTAGTGGCTTTCAACTCTGTCTGACACTCATGCCCCAACACTTGTAAGTGAAGCCTCGACACAGAGGCTCGAGCCGCAATCGAGTGTGGCGCCTATATCGACACACGGCCATCTAAGTGTTGACCTGCTGAGTGAAGGCAGCCAGTTTCCTCAAGCAAACAATGGGAAGTGCCGACACTTCATCTGAAGGTGTCGACACCTTCAAGCTCACCCAGAACGGATCTGATTCCGTTAATGTCTACTTTTCGTGATCCGCAACCGGTCATGGAGGATCCGCTCGTGCACGAAAATCCTTCTGGAAGCCTACTTTTTCAGAGGATCTGATTGGGTGGCAGGGGAATCATCCAGGAATGGGTCTCTTTCCCGTTTTGGCTCTCTACCTACCCACGTACGGGCATACATGGCAGAAAAGACAAGCTATGGAAAGCAAATGAAACGGGGAGTGCCAGGGTCGGCGGTGATGTTCTGCAGGGGATAAGCCTAGCTATCTTGAACGAGAAGAAAAGGTGAGACGTAGCAAGGAGGCAACAAGAGCTAAAGAAAAGAAGAGCAAGGTTTGACCCCTCTCCACGCAAGCCTAGCAGAGAAACAAGGAAGAAGCCCAGTGGAGAAGAGGATTGCAAAAGAGAGCAGAGATCTCTCCTTCCTCCTCTGTTCGTGGTGAAGACCCAGAAGAAGAGGAAGAGCATCCAGGCGTCGCCCAGTCTTCTCTCAGACAGACAGGATCTTTTCTTTCTCCCACTAATCTTTGTTGATATACCATGTCTGTTATCTTTTCAGTTTGTTTTTCATAAAACCCATATTACTATTTCGCTCCCTACCAGCGTGTAGGAAGACGGACGGTGTGCTCACTGGTCCGTGGGTGTTGGGTTGTGTACCCTCAAGCTGTTTGGCAGCGGATTGGAGAGAGTTTTCTCTCGGGCAGAAGCTCTGAATCAGCGGTAGTGCTTTCGCACTAGTGAAGCCTCACTCAACTGAGTGAGGGGTGGACGTAGGTCTCTGGATAGAGACCGAACCACCTTAAAATATTGTCTCCCCGTGGTTTATTTTCTATCTTTCGTTGACGCTAGATGCTTGTGTAGGAACGCTCTTAATCATCGTTTGTGTATTTAGCTCACCAACTTGCGTTTGTTTATGCCTTACTATACTTTAGTTTTTATCTAGTTGTTATTTCCGCAAAGAAGGGGCTGATATATTCACCCCTCCCCTCTAGATCCGCCTATCACTACTCATCACGTGCCACACGGGATCAACATGGGGAAGCTCCGGCGGTCGGTGAAGGGCGTCGAGATGGACCGATGGAGCCGTAATAGCAGCCAAGTCCGTGTTGGGGGCGTCATGCTCTTGAGTGGCCGGCTCTTGCATGTTGCTGGCCGACTCTAGCTCGGTGGGGATCGGTGGGTCTTGATCGACGAGGGTCGGGACAGGATCCGTGGCATCTTGTGGCAACGCCGACTCGTACTCCTCTTCCTCATCATGGGCGATCAATTCCAGATCCGGCTCGTAGATCTCTACCGATATCGGCTCCTCTTCGTAGACCTCCATTGGCAACGGCTCTTCTTCCATAAATGAGTCAAGCACAAAGACTTTTGGTGCCGTTGGAGGGGGTTTTGGGGCTGGTGGGGGAGTCGATAGCCATACACAGGGGCCGTATTTTTGATCAAAGGCCGTGGGCGATTTGGCACGGTCCATCAGCATCTCCATCACAAACTTGTCCCACACATCAAGCTTGGGCATGAGGAGTTGACCCGAGGAGCGACCCATCTAGGCCCAAGGACCTAACTTGTGGGAACCAGTCAAGAACTTGCTCTGATACCAATTTGATGGGGGACGGGTACACGCATGGGGACTCACACACCCGGACAGCACGTCGGCAGCGGCTTCAGATGTAAACTTGTGTGCACAGCCTTATGGCACTAAGCTCCATGTAATACCCCAGAATTTTTATAAATTGTTTTTGATGAATTTAGGAATTTTTTGGAATTATTAAAGGTCCAAATGAATTAATAAATAAATATTAGGTTAAATAAATCATTATTAAAGCCCAAAATAAGGTAATCAATTAACCTAGCCTAATTAATTGAAGCCCAAAAGGATTAAGGACCAAGCCCATGAAGTTTGGCCCGTGTTCTAGAAGGTTAATTAGCCTATTCACAGAATTTAGGGATAAATACACCTTAAGTAGATAATTAAATAAACCAAAATTAGAGTTTGAACCCATTTCAAAATCGGCACCCAGGATCTATAGCGGTCTATCGTAAAACCGCTAAGGTACATATGGCGGACCAATCTTCGACCGCTAAAACCTATCAGTTCCGTGAAGTGAAGAAAGAGCAAAAGATTGGATTTTTGATGAGTTATCTCCTGGAGATCGAGATGGGAGGACTAGTAAACATCTTAATTACTCTCAAAAGTCGATCTAAGGTTTGATAAGGACTCTAGGATCGATCTAATCCTCAAACCCTAGGAAAACCTTATAACTAGAACCTAATTTTGACCTCCGCGACCCTTACATTTGGCTCACGTGGAATTAAGGTAAGGAGATATTATTTTAAATAAGTTCTTTAGAAGTTTTTATTACTAATACATAGGACTAACATCTCCCAAAATTTCATGCTAGGAGACCAAGCACACCAGGAGATAGAAGCCTGCAAAGTTGCTGGTTCCATATTAGTGACCCAGGAAATTGTGCAAAAGTCCGGTGAAGATCAAGGAATTAGATAACCAAATCAAGGTATTTAGCTTTAGTGCCTTTAGAACTTTTTGTTCCCCTTAGTATCTTTTTCTTACCCTCCAAATTGCATATCCTTAGGTCAAGAGAGTAAGGAGTTAAAGCAGCGTGAAGTTGTTGATTTACCACAGGAAGTTCAGAATTAGGATTAACTTCCAGTCCGAAATTCCAAGACTAGAAGCCTTAACAGAGGTAGGTCATCTCATGAACGGCTAAAATATCATTCTAGGGATAAAAGCCCTCTTACTGCACTTGATTTCATGTTTTATAGATCGTGATTTTCATGTTATTATGCATATAGTACACATTCATGCATATTCTTAACCCTAAATAAGTAAGAAGAACTTTCTTATTAATTCACAGAAAATCCATGCATATTGTTACCTTAACCTTTGTTCTATCATGATAGGAAAGTTTAAATATGTTGATTTCCAGACATGATGTAGCAACCCTGGTAAATTAAAGGACTACAAAGTCTAAATAAATTAAAAACAATAATTAAACAAGGCCCAGACCTTGTACATGACCCTCTTACGTCCTAAAAAATCTAACAAAAGAACTTATGGACACTACTATTGTATTATAATAAATTTAAGAATGACATGTTATTTTTAGGTAAGCATTTAATGCACAACGTAATTTTAACTGCATTAAGAATCATTAAATCTCGAAGAACATGTCAATTTATATTTTATTACTAATTTTGAAATTTTAATATTCCACATTTATTACATTATAATCTTATTAGAAGGGAGAAGGATATATATAAGATTTAATTACATTAAAGATATGTAAAAGATAAAAGAATGAGCATATATGCAATTCGGTTCTTTCAAGGGCATTGAGAAAAGGCCAAAAACTCAATTGACGCCTATTCGTGCAGGCGTATCTAACGTGAAAGACGACTCAATGCAAGTCGTTATTCACAAATTAGCAAAAGTCAAATAAAGTATATAGTTAAAAGTATTATAAGATAATATGGATATTTATACAATATCGATCCTTTGGAGGTTAAGGAGAAACGCCAAAATGTAAATGACGCCATTGCTTTAGGCGTTGATTTCAAATATGACGACTTAATAAAAGTCGTTATTTTATTCTAAAATGAATAGTGCCCATTTTTGAATTAAAGAATTTTAGAAAACTAATTATATGGAAAAATAGAGAAAAATGGAAACCTTGTACCCCTAAAATTTCCCATCTAGATCACATCAAAAAAAAAGATAAAAATCTAGAAATATCATTACACCTTAAATTAACAAATAGGGAAAGGTGAATGACGCCTCTGAGCAAGTCGTCATTTAATTTTTGACGACTGTGTATACAAGTGTCATTTATTGAAATAACGCCCCAACATGAGGCGTCATTTCCAAAAGGAACAGTCGGTGTTTGGTTCGAACAGGGATGTTATCTGGGTAAGTTTGGATTAAGGAAAGAGATCCATACGTGGATATCTGTGATTTTAATCCTAATCGAACTCTTATAACCCACTAGGATTCCTTCTCCTATAAATACCCACCTTTCGTCGAGCTTCCTGTTGACATTATTGATCAAAGACACCCTGCTATTGCGATTCATCTTCCCCTTGCTGCTAGCCTTTCTTCTATCACCAGAAGCAGAAGAACAAGCTGCTTCTTCCTCCGAAGGCTGCTCCTGCCGTGGTGTACGTGAAGAACGTGAAGTTCTTCATCTTTCCTTCTTCTTCCTTGCTGCATGGAGGTTTGAAGGCCGTTGCCTTTCTTCACCGTTGCTGCTATTGCTGCTGTTGCCTCCAGCCGCTGAAGCTAGAGGAGCAAGCTGCTGCATCTTCTTCCTCTTCTTCATCCTGCCGTGATACGGGAAGAACGTGGAAGAATTATTTATCTTTTCCTCTTCGGCTGCTGCAGTTGCTGCCTCTGTTTACACTAAAACAGAGTATCGTATCAAGGGTTACCACCTCCATTTTCTTCATCAATCATCAACCAAATCATCACCCAAGGTAGGTTTTCTCAAGACTTGGCAAAACCCTGAAATTCCTAGGTTAAAAACATGCATATAGGTCTGTAGGAGCTACAGATTTCGTTTCTGGATTAAGTTTTCTCTGTTTACTGCCTAAATGGAATTAACGACCCAAGCTAGGGCGTTATTTTGATATGACGACGTGAAAACAGTCGTCAAGTAGCTAGTTAATTAATAAATCACACTTGTTCAAAATTCAATAACTATGAACTCCTACATGTAAACTAATGCATGACCATGTCCATAAATTCCTGCTATTTTTCCCTCTCTGTTCATGTCATTTGTTTCTTGATCGAACATATTTTATAAAGCCTCTGTCTGTGATTGTACCTATTAGGTACAAATCAGATGACAGGAATTAGCGACCCTGACTAAGTCGTTATTTGAATGGACGCCCCTACACATAGGCGTCAGATTCGTGATAAATAATGAAAATGGAAATGTACATAAATTCCTGGACATGATAATTGACGACGTGTATACTGCCCTTAAATTTTATATATGACGCCCCTGACTATGGCCCTGTTTACGAAATTGAAGCCTTAATGTAAGACGTCATTTATATAATATCTGAAATTTTAGAATATTTATAGATTTTAATATTAACAGGACCTGGATATAACGACTGCGTGAAAAGTCGTCATTTACTGAACTGACGACCCTGACAAGGGCGCCAATTCATAAAATGAAGACTTAAGCCCAGACACCAATTGACTGATTTCCTGATTTCGTGGCTTTTGTAACCCTTTTACGGTGGGTTAGTTATTAGGCACTATATTCCATTCCGTGAATATAGTCCCATGTTTCACGTTGATTTATCGATTACCCACCATTTCTCGGTGATATACGAACTCTCCATAGGACATTCCGTTCCTTTGGACCAGTGACTTTATCATAGAGACCTCCGTAAGACTCCGCTAGCCTTGGATTCCCTCGAGGCAGCCGAGCTGGTTGTACCCTTAAAACCTACTGACTTGCTAAGAGGATGTCATGAGAATACCGGCCCTCATGACTTGCTAAGAGAATGTCATGAGAATACTCTAAATTAATGGAATGGGAAAAACCATGCCATTAGTGTTCTTATGAATTAGGTGCCATACTTGTAGACCTCAATTCTATCTAGCTTATCATGTCTTAAGAACGAGCGACCATCGCTATATGAGCGCTTATTCTTATTGTCATGGCATCCATTTAGGAGTCGATTCCACCTAGTTTTATCGTTAATCGTGATTATACCGTTATTGTTATCTTTATACATCATGTTCAGTCCTTGAAATTCTATTCCACAAGATCTACCTTAAAGTCCCTACAAGCTTATTCCATTGAAACTCTATATTGGCTATAACCATAGTGGATGTCGAAAAAATACACGATCAATGCCTGCGGATATAAGGGCCCGATCTGGTCCTGGGAGGAGCACCCAAAAGTAGTAGTGCCCATGGTAGTTGTAATGATCACGGTATAGCATTGTACCGAAGTGCATGACTAACTTGATTAGACATTCCACAATCTCATCCTCGACTTGACATGTCATTACTTGCGTGACCCGGAAAGGGTATTTATATACTTGCTTGAACGTGATGGCCAATTCCCGACATGACATGATGAATATACTTGCTTGAATATCTTGACATTTGTTGATATAAGTTCTTGAAAGACATGCTAGTTCACTCAATCATCTCTTGTTATACTCTCTCTCTTGTCATTTTACGTAAACATGCATAGCTTTATTGCATTCCTGTAACATGTAATTTACTTAAAGCAAGTTAGATCTTGAGATATAATCCCTATTGAGCGTTCGCTCATTCAGTGTTTTCCCCTAATTTTTAGGTAAGTCCGATGATGAGACTCAATCGGATGGGGAAGGTCAAGAGTGAAGAGATTATAGCTCTCTGTCTATCTAAGCGTCTACTAGTCTTATCTTTCTATATTTTTGAGTCAATTGTTGTACTTTTCCCTTTATTGAGTCTTGGCACTTTCATTAAGTGGATTGTAATAGAAGTACTTTTGAGGTTGTGATTGAATAAAGGATTGGGTTATCTTTATTTTTGCGCACTCTGTCTTTATGTTGAATACACAAACACTCTGATTGACATGATCGATATAAACTCGTCACGCGTCTCCGAGTTCCTTCCGCGCTCGGGGCGTGACAGTTTTTTGTGGTATCAGAGCCTAGGATATTCAATTCCTAGCAAACCCAAGTCCAAGTATAGGTTTAAAACCTTTAACCGGTGAGATTGGGTAGAACCAAGGGTTAAGTTAACTAAGAATCAAAACCTCTGAACATAATCACATATTAATATAGTTATTGTAATTGTAGGACAATGGCTACCGAATGTGCCCAGTGGCGCAACATGCAACGCACTCTGCAAGGCATGACCCAGGCACTTCAACAGGTGGCACAAAGAGGTGCACATCGTGGAGCAGGAAATCTCCACCAAAGTTTCAAGAACATGAACCCTCCTAAGTTCACGGGATCCAATGATCCGGATGACACCGAGCACTGGATCCGGGAGATCGAACGTATCTTTCGAGTTATGCAATGCACGGACCAAGAGAGGGTCTTGTTAGCAACGTTTCAATTGGAAAGGGATGCCCGCTGCTGGTGGGAGCTGGTAGAAGCCACATTAGATCAGGGACAAGTTACTTGGGAGGAGTTTGTTGAACATTTCAACAATAAATATTTTTCAGACCGAGTCCAGGAGAAGAAGGCCGCCGAGTTCGCCGCACTTAAACAACGATCTTTGTCGGTGGCTGAGTATGAGGCACAATTTTCCAGGTTGTCTCGATATGCTAAACATCTAATTAGTACCGAGAAGATGAAAGCTAGGAGATTCCTAAATGGGCTCAGACCCCAATATATCACACAACTGGCGCCGATGGACATACAGGTCTATTCGGAGATAGTACGCCGAGCTCAGTTACTAGAAGATACCACGGAGCTATCTGATAGGATTCGTGGGAAGGATAAGAAAGAACAAGTCACTAGTTCGGGTTCCTTCAAACCCAATTTCAAGAAGAGGCCGTGTAATGGAGGTACTCCCTCCCAAGAGCAAAAGTTCAAGAAGACCAAACATTTCTCCATCACCACTACACCTTCTAAAATGGTGTGTAAACACTGTGACAAGGCCGGACATAAGGCCGAAGAATGTTGGAGGAAACTTGGAGCGTGTCTCCGTTGTGGGAGCCGTGATCATCGGATTCCCGACTGTCCCCTACTCAATGATCAAGCTAGTGACGGAAAGCGCCTGGTGACAAAGAATGCACGTCTCCAAGCTATTAAGGAGACAGAACAAGACGAAGGCGGACTAGTGGAAGGTACATTGAAAGTTTGTTCCAAGTCTGCATATGTCTTATTTGATACTGATGCCTCACATTCTTTTATTTCTAAGAAGTTTGCTAATCCATTACCCATGGAACTGGAATGGATGAAATTAGTTCTTTCAACTCCTCTCGGAAGCAAAGTTGACCTTACTCACCATTATCAAAACTGTGAAGTCTTAGTAAAGGGAAGAAATCTTCCTATCGACCTCATATGTTTAGACCTAAAGGAATATGATGTCATATTGGGAGCGGATTGGTTATCCAAGTATCAGGCAACTGTGGATTGCCGTAATAGCAAAGTTACTTTCAAAGACTTTCCGGAACTGGTCTATACTAGCCCTAAGAGTCGGAGCAAGTCGTCTCTTATTTCGGCTCTCCGAGCTAGCAAGCTAATAAGGAAAGGATGTGTATCTTTCCTTGCTTTTGTCACCATAAAGGAGACTAAGGAGACTAAGCTAGAAGACATCCCAGTTGTGCAAGAATTTCCGGACGTGTTTCCGGAAGATTTGCCTGGATTACCTCCACAAAGAGAAGTGGCCTTCACCATCGATTTGGTCCCTGGTGCTGGTCCAGTTTCTAAGGCACCTTATAGGATGTCCCCTGCCGAACTCAAGGAGCTGAAGGAGCAATTGGTGGAACTTCTTAAGAAGGGTTTTATTAGACCAAGCACTTCCCCGTGGGGAGCACATGTGCTATTTGTAAAGAAGAAAGATGGATCCATGAGGTTATGCATCGACTATCGACAGTTGAATCATCTCACTATCAAGAACAAGTATCCACTGTCGAGAATCGATGAATTATTTGATCAAATATCTGGATCCAAGTATTTCTCGAAGATTGATCTCCGGTCGGGATATCACCAATTGAGGATCAAGGATGAGGACATTTATAAGACCGCGTTCAGAAGCAGGTATGGGCACTATGAATTTGTTGTTATGTCTTTTGGACTAACAAATGCCCCTGCAGCCTTTATGCGGTTAATGAATAGTATATTCAGACCTCATCTAGATCAGTTCGTAGTGGTTTTCATTGATGATATATTGATTTATTCCAAGACCAAGGAGGAACATAAGAAGCATTTGAGGATTTCATTACAGATATTGAGGACAAATCAGTTATATGCAAAGCTCAGTAAAAGTGAGTTTTGGCTAGAAGAAGTATCTTTCTTGGGGCATGTTATATCAAAAGACGGTTTATCCGTAGATCCATCGAAGGTTGAAGCTGTAAAGAATTGGGAAAGACTGACTAACGCTAGCGAGATCCGTAGTTTCTTGGGTCTGGCGGGCTATTACCGGCGATTCATCAAGGATTTCTCCAAGATCGCCGTACCACTCACTAGGCTAACTCGCAAGGAGATCCGTTATGAATGGAGTGAGGAATGTGAAAGAAGCTTCCAAGCTCTCAAGGATCATCTAACTACTGCCCCAGTATTAGCTTTGCCAATTGAAGGAGAGAAATTCGAGGTATACACCGATGCCTCAGGCGTTGGCCTCAGATGTGTATTGATGCAACAAGAAAGAGTCATAGCGTATTCTTCCCGACAACTCAAGAAGCATGAAGAAAATTACCCAGTTCATGATTTGGAGTTGGCTGCGGTAGTATTTGCATTAAAGATATGGAAACATTATCTATACGGAGTACAGTTCACTGTATACACCGATCACAAGATTCTCAAATATCTCTTCTCACAGAAGGAATTGAATATGAGGCAAAGACGTTGGCTAGAATATCTCAAGGACTTCAACTTCATTATACAATATCATCTTGGAAAGGGTAACCCTATAGCCGATGCCCTCAGTCGAAAGCCAAGAGCACTATTAGCCAATTGTATGATTCAGGAGTGGAAGTTGCTAGAACAATTCTCTAGACTTAATATAAGCATAGACAAGGACAGTAGGTGTGTCACATTAGACCATATGAGCATACAGCCAGACTTGCTATCCTAAATACAAGGACTTCAAGATAGTGACCCCGTACTAGTGGAAATCAAGGGCAAAATAGAAGAACAACCTAATTTCAAGATAGCCTCGGATGGAAGATTGATGTTCAGGAATAGAACATGTATACCGGATTGTCCAGAGCTAAAGAAGAAAATCTTAGATGAAGCTCACAGATCAAGGTACACGATTCATCCAGGGTCTACCAAAATGTACCAAGATTTGAAAAGGACCTTCTGGTGGCCCAATATGAAAAGAGAAGTAGCAGAATTTGTGTCTCGCTGTCTCACGTGCCAACAAGTCAAGGCAGAACACCAAAAGCCTGCCGGTAAGCTACATCCTCTTGATATTCCCAAATGGAAGTGGGAGGATATCGGTATGGACTTCGTTATAGGTCTGTCTAAATCAAAAGGAGGACATGATGGAATATGGGTTATCATCGACCGATTGACCAAATCGGCACACTTCTTGCCAATCAAGAGTTGATGGTCAGTTGATGTCCTTGCTACATTATACATTAAGGAGATAGTCAGGTTACATGGAGTACCTGTCTCAATCGTGTCCGACAGAGACACTCGTTTTACTTCTCACTTTTGGAAGGCTCTACAACATTCGCTGGGGATGAGACTTAACTTTAGTACAGCTTTTCATCCTCAAACGGATGGTCAGACCGAAAGAACCAATCAGGTAGTTGAAGATATGCTCAGAGCTTGCATCATTGATTTTGGTGGAAGCTGGCATGATCACTTGCCTTTGGTCGAGTTTGCACACAATAATAGTTATCATGCAAGCATACAAATGGCACCTTTCGAAACTTTATACGGAAGGAGTTGCCGAACGCCTTTGTGCTGGGATGAAGTTGGCGAGAAACAACTATTAGGTCCAAACATGGTAAGGGATATCACTGAAAAGATTCAGTTGATTAGAGAAAGACTTCAAGTTGCTCAGTCTAGATAGAAGGCTTATGCTGACACAAGAAGAAGAGATCTCGAATTCCAAGTCGGAGATCACGTATTTCTGAAGATATCACTTGGACGTGGAATAAGAAGATTTGGTGTTAAGGGCAAGCTTACACCAAGGTTTATCGGACCTTTTGAGATACTAGAAAGAGTTGGCGAGGTTACTTGCCGCGTCGCTTTACCTCCTCAATTGTCCGAAGTTCATAATGTATTCCACGTATCCATGTTGAAGAAGTATGTGCACGATCTAGCACATATCATCGATCATGGAGACTTGGTGATTTAAAGGGATCTCAATTATGAACAAAAGCCCATGAAGATCCTCGATCGCGAAGTACGAACATTAAGGAGCAAAGTTATTCCCATGGTCAAGGTGCAATGGAGTAAAAGTTCAGAACAGGAAGCCACGTGGGAGACCGAAGAGTCTATGAGGAAACGATTCCCAGAATTATTCTAAAAAGGTATATACTCTACACTCTCCACGTCTATATACGATTGAATTTGGGGCCAAATTCTTTTAAGTGGGGGAGGGTGTAGCAACCCTGGTAAATTAAATGACTAGAAAGTCTAAATAAATTAAAAATAATAATTAAACAAGGCCCAGACCTTGTACATGACCCTCTTACGTCCTAAAAAGTCTAACAAAAGAACTTATGGACACTACTATTGTATTATAATAAATTTAAGAATGACATGTTATTTTTAGGTAAGCATTTAATGCACAACGTAATTTTAATTGAATTAAGAATCATTAAATCTCGAAGAAAATGTCAATTTATATTTTATTACTAATTTTGAAATTTTAATATTCCACATTTATTACATTATAATCTAATTAGAAGGGAGAAGGATATATATATATAAGATTTAATTACATTAAAGATATGTAAAATATAAAAGAATGAGCATATATGTAATTCGGTTCTTTCAAGGGCATTGAGAAAAGGTCAAAAACTCAATTGACGCCTATTCGTACAAGCGTATCTAACGTGAAAGACGACTCAATGCAAGTCGTTATTCACAAATTAGCAAAAGTCAAATAAAGTATATAGTTAAAAGTATTGTAAGATAATATGGATATTTATACAATATCGATCCTTTGGAGGTTAAGGAGAAATGCCAAAATGTAAATGACGCCATTGCTTTAGGCGTTGATTTCAAATATGACGACTTAATAAAAGTCGTTATTTTATTCTAAAATGAATAGTGCCCATTTTTGAATTAAAGAATTTTAGAAAACTAATTATATGGAAAAATAGAGAAAAATGGAAACCTTGTACCCCTAAAATTTTCCATCTAGATCACATCAAAAAAAAAAGATAAAAATCTAGAAATATCGTTACACCTTAAATTAACAAATAGGGAAAGGTGAATGACGCCTCTGAGCAAGTCGTCATTTAATTTTTGACGACTGTGTATACAAGTGTCATTTATTGAAATAACGCCCCAACATGAGGCGTCATTTCCAAAAGGAACAGTCGGTGTTTGGTTCGAATATGGATGTTATCTGGGTAAGTTTGGATTAAGGAAAGGGATCCATACGTGGATATCTGTGATTTTAATCCTAATCGAACTCTTATAACCCACTAGGATTCCTTCTCCTATAAATACCCACCTTTCGTCGAGCTTCCTGTTGACATTATTGATCAAAGACACCCTGCTACTGCGATTCATCTTCCCCTTGCTGCTAGCCTTTCTTCTATCACCAGAAGCAGAAGAACAAGCTGCTTCTTCCTCCGAAGGCTGCTCCTGCCGTGGTGTACGTGAAGAATGTGAAGTTCTTCATCTTTCCTTCTTCTTCCTTGCTGCATGGAGGTTTGAAGGCCATTGCCTTTCTTCACCGCTGCTGCTACTGCTGCTGTTGCCTCCAGCCGCTGAAGCTAGAGGAGCAAGCTGCTGCATCTTCTTCCTCTTCTTCATCCTGCCGTGATACGGGAAGAACGTGGAAGAATTATTTATCTTTTCCTCTTCGGCTGCTGCAGTTGCTGCCTCTGTTTACACTAAAATAGAGTATCGTATCAAGGGTTACCACCTCCATTTTCTTCATCAGTCATCAACCAAATCATCACCCAAGGTAGGTTTTCTCAAGACTTGGCAAAACCCTGAAATTCCTAGGTTAAAAACATGCATATAGGTCTGTAGGAGCTACAGATTTCGTTTCTGGATTGAGTTTTCTCTGTTTACTGCCTAAATGGAATTAACGACCCAAGCTAGGGCGTTATTTTGATATGACGACGTGAAAATAGTCGTCAACTAGCTAGTTAATTAATAAATCACACTTGTTCAAAATTCAATAACTATGAACTCCTACATGTAAACTAATGCATGACCATGTCCATAAATTCCTGCTATTTTTCCCTCTCTGTTCATGTCATTTGTTTCTTAATCAAACATATTTTATAAAGCCTCTGTCTGTGATTGTACCTATTAGGTACAAATCAGATGACAGGAATTAGCGACCCTGACTAAGTCGTTATTTGAATGGACGCCCCTACACATAGGCGTCAGATTCGTGATAAATAATGAAAATGGAAACGTACATAAATTCCTGGACATGATAATTGACGACGTGTATACTGCCCTTAAATTTTATATATGACGCCCCTGACTATGGCCCTGTTTACGAAATTGAAGCCTTAATGTAAGACGTCATTTATATAATATCTGAAATTTTAGAATATTTATAGATTTTAATATTAACAGGACCTGGATATAACGACTGCGTGAACAGTCGTCATTTACTGAACTGACGACCCTGACAAGGGCGCCAATTCATAAAATGAAGACTTAAGCCCAGACACCAATTGACTGATTTCCTGATTTCGTGGCTTTTGTAACCCTTTTACGGTGGGTTAGTTATTAGGCACTATATTCCATTCCGTGAATATAGTCCCATGTTTCACGTTGATTTATCGATTACCCACTATTTCTCGGTGATATACGAACTCTCCATAGGACATTCTGTTCCTTTGGACCAGTGACTTTATCATAGAGACCTCCGTAAGACTCCGCTAGCCTTGGATTCCCTCAAGGCAGCCGAGCTGGTTGTACCCTTAAAACCTATGTCACTATTTGATTACCATGTCACTCTAAAGAAACGTGGTATACTGGCCCTCATGACTTGCTAAGAGGATGTCATGAGAATACTCTAAATTAATGGAATGGGAAAAACCATGCCATTAGTGTTCTTATGAATTAGGTGCCATACTTGTGGACCTTAATTCTATCTAGCTTATCATGTCCAAGAACGAGCGACCATCGCTATATGAGCGCTTATTCTTATTGTCATGGCACCCATTTGGGAGCCGATTCCACCTAGTTTTATCGTTAATCGTGATTATACCGTTATTGTTGTCTTTATATATCATGTTCAGTCCTTGAAATTCTATTCCACAAGATCTACCTTAAATTCCCAACAAGCTTATTCCATTGAAACTCTATATTGGCTATAACTATAGTGGATGTCGAAAAATACACGATCAATGCCTGCGCATATAAGGGCCCGATCTGGTCCTGGGAGGAGCACCCGAAAGTACTAGTGCCCATGGGAGTTGTAATGATCACGGTATTGTTGACACCCGTTTTATGACCAATAAGTTGGGTCATCTCCTTGTTTATCCACATGATGCTCCGAGTTGTTCACTCTTCATTGAGTTTCCTTCATCGGTTTGAAGCCTGTTTCTTGGGTCCTCTCTCCTTGGTTGAGTGTGGTTCCTTGTAGCTTTTCATTGCATGAAGCTTAGCAAGCTCTTATCAATTTTGATCCTCATTGTTAATAACGGTCCTCACTGGGGGCGTTACTTCCATATAACGCATGATCCCTGGGCCATTACTTATTGAAGAGTCCTAAAGTTTGAAGCCTTTGTTCTGAAGCTTATCCTCTTGCTTATCCGTTGAATGTAATGGTCTGTCATGCAGCCGTTATTTATTCCAACATGTCCAGTCTTAGCCGTTACTTTCCTTCGAGAGTCCAACTTATTTGATCTTCTTCCTGTTGATCTTATCTCTTTTGAGATAAGGTTGAATGTAACGGACGTTCCCTGGTGCGTTATTTTCATGTGGCGATCTGTCGACCAGCCGTTACATCCAACAGAGAGTCCTGGCAGTTCAAGCCTTTTCTATGCTACTCCATGGTCGAGATAAGAGTTTGAATTGTTGATTTTTCTTCCAAATCTGATCCTCAGAACCTTCTGTTTGTTTCTATGGACTCTTGGTGATATTATCTTCAAGGATTTGCTAAGAGTTATCCTTTTATCTTGCTGGATTATCCTCTGCTCGACCGGAGAGTTTGAGGGTCTATAAATAGCACCCTTAACTTCATGGCCCGAGGAGGAAGATCTGGAGTTCGCGTCGAAGTGCTGCCGCATTCTGGAGTCACATCTGACCAAGGAGAATTGTCTTTCACGTTCATCTGCTTCGCGGTGAAGGGAGTATTCGTTCCATTGGTTTTCAAAGTTCATCATTACATATTGTGTTCTTCCTCATCTCCCTTTCATCAAAAGCATTGTCCCTCTTCTTTTTCCACGTTCTCCCTGGTTTTTCATCATCTAAACATCCTCCTATCTTTTTAAAACGCCCAGAGGGGTTAAAAAACCAAAACTTCCCCGGTACTTTCCTTTCCTTTTGCATGCTATTGAGTTTATTGAAGAATTGATGCTATATTGTTTAAAGGGCTAATTTGGGTCTGTTTTCTTGTGTTTTCACGTTCTTTGGCAGGTTTACAGGTTCACCACACGAGGCCCAAATCTTCTGGCCGGCTGGAAGAGTTGGAGTTAAAAGAATCCACAAGCTACTACTGCAGGTTATTTGACGGTCTTGTGCAGGCGCGTCAGATTCATATAGCGGTTCATCGAGCGACCGTCACTCCCTAGTGACGCGTGGGCTTTCGGCCGTTACATTCCGTTGATCTGCAGATTTCCCTGATTTTATCTCTCCCGTGGGCGGGTGCTTCATCCACCTATTTCCAAGGTATTTTCAAGTCTTTGGCTTGTTTTTACTTTGGTGGCGATCACGTTCTTTCTTGGTATTGGGCATTAGTTTTCTCTCCATCTCATATCTCTTATCCTCTTTGCTTGCTCCACCCTTGCGGTGTGTTTTTATTTGCTTTTGCTCCACGCCCCGGCGTGTGTTTTTCTTTATTTCCTTAGTTTAGTTTGATGATTGAGATAGCATGCCCATGCTAGAGCTTGTTCTAGTTGCCTAGGTTCATGGTTCGCATGTCCTTGGGTTGATTGAGATATTTGATTTTTTCTTATCATCTTTATCACACATCAAAACAAAAAGACGAAGAGAAGCAAAACAAATCAACAGATAATTTTTTGGCGATCACGGTGGGACAACTTGTGCCAATCATGTCTTGATCTCTGTTTAAACCTGCCATCATTCCCTTGTTTGAATGTCCTCGGATCTCCCTCTTACTTCATCTTATTTCTAGTTTTCTGGGTGTTCTGACGGCCCTCTGTCCCTACGTTACTCCACTCTGACGCAGGGGTATTGGACCGTTATACGCCTGATCCTGTGTGTGGGCTTTTCACGGATTTCCCTTTTATTTTCGGTTGTTTTTGGCTCTCTGGCTCATCCGATGGTCCTGGTGCTATGCGTTATATTACTTCTGGCGGTCTGGCCTTCGACCGTTATTATCTTCTGACGCAGGGTCTATAGACCGTTATACTCCAAACAGGTACGCATCCCGAGGTGCATCACTTTCCGCAGTTTCTGCTGTGATTTCCTTGCTTGGGTGATATCTGACTTCCTCCCTGATTGTTCTACATATTTACATCATTGCGTGCATAGTTGTTTGCTAGATTCTAGGCTAGATTTTGCATGCACTCCGGTGCACATAGGTTCATTCATACTTTCATACATTAGATTGCATTTTCCTACCTTGGTGTGCGGACCTCTCGTCTCCATATTCCTTGGGGCCGACTAGGAAATCACACAGGGACCTCCATAAGTCCCCGCGAGCCGTGGATTCCCACACGGACGCCGGGCCGGTTGTACCTTTTCCACCCCGTGTCTAGGGTTGCATAAGTGAAGGAGTGGTCACACTTAGAGTCAAACCAAGCTTTACATCCATCTCCCGTCAGGAACCTATTGTTGAGAGCTCATATTAATCCATCCACTAAAGTTCCAAAGGAGAAATCATAAGAATCTTGAAGCATCATATTAAACAACTTGGTTGACTTTGAGTGTCTTCATCTCTTGCTACTTACATCTTTGTGATAAATCATCTAAGTTTGGTTGCTCATTGTGTGTTTGTGTTGTGTTGTTTGCATCTTGTTAAGGTTGTTCGTTGCATGTGGAGTTGTTTTCGTCAGTTGGAAGCACCTCCTAGGGTCGACTCATTCTCCAAGTGCTACTCAAATCCGCTCTTCGAATCCACCATGGCTTCTTTCAATCCTCCCCGTTCCCAAGAGGATTCTCTTCCTCAAGGGCTTCTTGAAAACCCTGCTAGGGTTACCTCGTTCTCTTCTGGAGAGGGGACGGCCCCTCTTCCGTCCTCTACCTCCATGGAAGGTGGTCAGGCTACCCCTTCCTTCTCTACTCCCTTTGCGGGCTCCATTCTCCAGATGATGGCCCAATTGGATCCGGCCCAACTCCAAACTGTCTATCAGGCCATGCAAGGATCCAATATCTCCCCTCCCACGATTATGCAGGGTCAATCCAATCCTCTCATCCAGCCCACTCCAATTAATCTCACTCCGGTCCAACCCCGGACCATCACATTCACCGGCATGGAGACGGGCCAATCTTCCGCTTCGGCCCAGCAATCTTTTGACAAAGGGAAGTCTCCTATCCCTTCTTTCACTCAGATGGATCATCACTTGTCTAGCCCACTTGTTCCACAAGTCCTGCTGGGTCCCTCCGATTTTCTGCACCCTCAGTCAGGGGTGGTCCAAGCCCACTCCAATCCGGGTCAATCTCAGTCCCAATATCCTTCTTATGGACCCCCTATGTCGGCCGCTTATCCTTCGGCTTTTTCTTATGGGCTCCCACCTCCTACTACAATTCACCCCTCTGCTCCTCAACTTCAAGCATCATCTCTTGCTACCCCTGCTCCATCCAGAGAGCAGGAATTACTTGATAAATGGGCCACCATGCAACAACAACTCGACTTCCTCCAGAAGCGGGTTGGCCCACAATCCTTGGCAGATATTCCTGTTCCTAGTTTCCAGAACATCTGGTTCCCTCCCCAGTCTGAGCTCCCCAATTATAGAAAATATGACGGGAACGGCAATCCCTTTATTCACGTGAGGGATTTCTTATATGAATCGGCCCAATTCCAATATGATGATCGTCTTATGGCATATTTATTCCGCCGATCATTGGACGGTGTTGCACTGGAATGGTTTTATTCTCTGCCATTGGAAGAAGCTGAGAGCTTTAAGGTAGTAAAAGACAAGTTTATTCAGCGGTTTCAAGACCGGGTCGGCCCGGAATATTCTTTTACAGATCTGGTGGCCGAAAAGATGAAAACAGATGAGGAGTTTGCCACTTATGCAGATAGGTGGAGGCAGATGGCCGCTAGAGTACCCGGCCATATACCGGAGGAAGAGAAGGTCAAGCTACTTATTTCAAATGCTACTCCAACCTTCCGAAATATCCTGGCAATGAACGACATAGCCAACATGCACCAACTATATAGTCGTGGGAGCTATATTCAGACTCAGTTCAAGGATTCCCCTATCCATTCTCTGTTCGAAAACCAAAAGCCCAAGTACCATAAGAAGCCACAAGGGCCGGTTACAGAGGGGTCCAAACGAATGAGCAGGTTCAAGCCGTTGCTTTTCCATTCCAAAACGCACCTTTCCGCTTCCCTCAAAACCCCCGCACTCCACAAAATCCCGCTCCACAGAACTTCCAAATCACTCCGCAAAACCCTCCGCCCACCTTCACCATTCCACAAAACACCTTTGTTGCGCCACAGCAACCACCACCACCCCAGCAATACCATAACGTCCCTCCGCCCAACGGCTATAACAACAAGCGCCCGGCTCCCAAGAGGGCACAATATCCTCCACTGCCAGAAACCCTCACGGATATTTTCTCGGCTCTTATGTCGGTTAATGCTATACAGCTTCCTCCGGAACGGCCCAACTGGAATCCGGCCGTTGATCAGACGAAGTATTGTATGTTCCACAGGCAACCGGGACATACCATTGAAGGATGTTTTCAATTCCGGGACCTAGTATATGATCTTCATGAAGGACAGAGGATAGATTGGGCCGAAATGCACAGGGCCATTGTTGAGATTAAAGAAAAGAGAAGGCAGCCGCAGAGGCAGCAAGTGCAGCAGCATCAAGCACCGCAGCCGCAGCAGCCGCCACAACAGCAGCAACCACAGCAGGTTCAGGATCTGGGGATCCATCAAAATCCGATGCCAAACCATCCGCCCGCTCCACAACCTCAGCCGCCGGCGCCGGCGCAAGTCAATGTAGTCCAACCCCCGGCTCCTAACACCGAGTGGTCTTTTGATGATGATGGTACTGCACCACAAGTAATGGCCCTCCACCATAACCACTGCAACCCCCTCACTCCTTCATTTATCCCCCTACACACCCAACACCCTCTCCGCTTGTCCTTCCATTCACACCCGCACCAGCAAATCCACCACCACCCACAGCGCCATCATACCCACCATTAGTTACCCCCGCTACGGTCATAACCATCCCCTCATCCAATCCTCCGCCCGTCACCCTACCTACACTCGTCCTCCCACCATCCCCCATCATCACCCCACCTTCCGCTCATCCCACGCCACTCATCCGGCCACCATCTCTTGTTAACCCCAACATTACCTACCACCAAATCACCTCTCCTACGCAGTCTATTCCACTCATCCACCCTACCGGGCCAATAATATCATCTCCCGACGCCGCGGCAAATTGCGCCTTAAGAAGCGGGAAGTTGTTCCATCGGAACTACCCCACTACCTCCAATCCCCAGTCCTCTCAACCAACGGCCGAACAAGAAGAAGCCGAACCTCTACCAGGAACTCAGTATGACTTACTACATCATCTGGACCGAGTGCCCGCCAAAATATCAGTTCTGGAACTTATCAAGAGGTCCACCCTTCACCAGATGCTCTCAGGGATTTCTTACAGAAGGTGATGGTTAGCGAGGACATGGCAGTTGACAGCTTACCAACAGCACTAGCAACTATTTCTAAAGGGCCGGCAATTACATTCTCAGAAACCGAGCTAGCACCTCAGAGCTCGGCAGATGCCGCTCTACATTACAATTATTCTGAATAAAGTCAGCATTGAGGCAGCACTGGTTGACACAGGGGCTTCAATTAATGTATGCCCGCTCAGTACTCTCCGAGCTTGCAATATATCTGAAGGGCTACTACGACCTACCCCCACCACTATAGCAGCATATGACAACTCGAGGAGAGCATGCCACGGGGTAGTCACTATTCAAGCGGAGCTCGGGCCCCTTACTATGCCCGTGGAGTTCTATGTGCTGGACATTGACCCCATGTTTAAGGCGATCTTGGGTCGTCCATGGATTGATACACTCGGTGCCGTACCCTCCACCGCACATCAGTGCGTCAAATTCCCTTTCCAAGGGAGGGTCGTCAAAGTCAAGAGCTTGTCCACGGTTCAATCGGTTAAGGCCATTTCAGAACAGATTCTTCCTACACTTTGGCCAAGCAGCCGACCCGTCATATCAGTGCTGGATTTGAACTTCCCTTGGGCTTATACACCTCCTAGGCCCATCACTACTCCAGTTAACATCAAGATGAAGCCCCAGATCCGAGACTCAAAAGGCTGGAACATTATACTGAAACTGGGCTACCAACCGGGGAGAGGCCTCGGTGCACAATTACAAGGAATGACCAAGCCCATACCCAAGGGGAGAAAGATGGGAAGGAGAGGTCTTGGCTACAAAGAAACCGCATTATCTATGATGGGTGATTCTGGGCCACTCACCTGGGACTACCGTCAACACTTTGTTCGAGGGCCTCTCCAGCCCAGCACATTAGCTTTGCAGCCAGCTCCGTCAGAGAGAAATAAAGTATGTCCGATTGCCAGTCCACCGCCAGCACTGAAGAGGCCAGAAGATGATATGCTTGATTATGGTCAAGCCCTTCAGGGGTTGTTTCATGAAGAAGACTACCAGAAGAAGCAAGAGGTTCGGCTCATGCAATGGAGGCCGAAGAAGCGGCCAGTCGATGATCCACGGGAGGAGGGGAGCTCGCCGATTGTCTTTTCTTGGTCTCCCTCCCGCTTTCAATCTCTCCTCCAGCAATGGGATTTCTTACCCCGTCTTCCTCCTATCATGGTAAATCCATCCTTCGTTGATCCGCCCGAAATTCTATTTGTTCCTTGCGCTTGCGGGCATTGCCCGCCCATTGATCTATCCACTCTATTCACTCCTCCTCCTCCCAACGCCCAACTCCACGAGATGTGGTTCTCATCTTCCGATCCCTTCTTTGACTGCATCTTCCCCGAGCTATTCCCTATGCAGCTCCCGCCTCCTCCATCTTGCTGTGTAGTCTCTGCTGATCTCCAAAAAAAAACGTCAAATTCGAAACGGAGATTTCAGTGGAAGATTATGCTACCCTGTCTCCATCCTCATCCCAGGGGCACGAGTCCCCTGCTCCTTCCCTTCCACTAGGTCTCCTTTCTCCTAGGTTAGGATTAGGGTCTATCGAGTCTAGGGAAGTAGAATTAGTTAGGTCTAAAGAAGTAGGGTCTTGTTCTAGGTCGTCCAACCCTTCCTCCTCTGAGCCGCGCCCACTTGCGCGTCCTCCCAAATCTGTTCCTGATAGGTTCTTGCAAGACCTAGCTCAGCGTTGTCATGCCCTTTTGAAATGTCCAGAATTTGTTGCTACGGCAATCTGATTGAAGATGAAGAGAAATAGAAGGGGTGTGGAGCGATGACGGACTCGGCGTCTATGAAATCCTGGATGAAAAGATCCGGTTAATGAGGACAGCGACGTAGATGACACTGCTGATCTGTACGCGCAAGGACTTAAGAAATTCGACGAGCTATCGTCAGCAGTGGATGAACCTACGAAAGAAATCAATCTGGGAACTGAAGAAGACCCCAGGCCCATCATTATTGCTGCTAATCTCCCTCCACAAGTAGAAGAAGATTTGATCAAGGTTCTAAGGGAGTATAGCGATTCCTTCGCCTGGTCTTATGAGGACATGCCAGGTCTTGACCCCTCTTTAGTGGAACATCGACTCGTGCTTAAACCAGGGGCAACACCTGTGAAACAACGGTCAAGAGATTTCACCCCCACATGGCCTTAAGGATTAAAGAAGAAGTTGACAAGTTATATAAGGCCAGATTCATTAGAGTTGTTCTATATCCTCAGTGGGTGGCAAACATAGTCCCTGTCATCAAGAAGGATGGAAAGGTGCGTATTTGCATCGATTTCAGGGATCTCAATAAAGCATGTCCCAAGGATGATTTCCCGCTGCCTCACATTGATGTCTTGGTCGATAGTACCGCCGGGTACGAATCGTTGTCATTCATGGATGGTTACTCAGGATACAATCAAATCCGTCTCGCTCCAGAAGATCAAGAGAAAACCTCCTTCACCACGCCCTGGGGCACATATTGTTATGTGGTTATGCCGTTCGGTCTGAAGAATGCAGGTGCCACCTATCAAAGGGCGATGATGGCCATCTTCCACGACATGATGCATATCTATATGGAAGCTTACGTGGATGACATTTTGGTGAAGTCAAGAACCAAAGAAGAACACCCCTCTATTCTGGCTAAGGTGCTGCAAAGAGCCAGGGAGTACAAGCTTAAGATGAATCCGAAGAAGTGTGTATTCGGAGTCTCTCAGGGAAGCTGTTAGGTTTCATAGTGAGCAAACGGGGGATCCAGATTGATCCTAACAAAGCACAGGCCGTCATGGACATGCCTCCGCCTAAGAACATTACGGAACTTCGAGGATTGATCGGTCGATTGCAATTCATTAGAAGATTCATATCCCAACATTCTCAAAGGTGCCGTCCATTTTATGAATTGCTTAAGGCGGGGGTTAAGTTTGAATGGAATGAAGATTGTCAAAAGGCCTACGAGGACTTAAAGGAATATCTATCCAATCCCCCGGTTTTGCAACCTCCTGTCCCTGGGAAACCCCTAATCCTATACATCTCGGTTATCGAAGACTCCCTAGGGGCGGTATTAGCACAAGTAGACGATGAAGGGAAAGAGCGGGCTGCGTATTACCTCTCTCGGTTATTCAACCCAGCTGAGTCCAGATACACCGCTATGGAGAAGACTTGTGCCGCCTTAGTGTGGGTAGCTCAGAAGCTTAAACACTATTTTCTTGCCCACCCAGTTAGGTTGATCTCTAGAATGGACCCGATTCACTATCTCTTAGAAAAGCCCGTCCTTTCTAGTAGGTTAGCTCGCTGGCAGAGCTTCCTCTCTCAATTCGAGATCACATTTGTCGTTCAGAAGGCGGTCAAAGGATATGCCATCGCTGAGCATCTTGCCCATCTTCCTATTCCTCACTCTGATTCTATTCAGGACGATTTCCCTGATGAGCATCTCTCAATTCTCTCTCACCATCCCTTCTGGTCTCTGCACTTCGATGGTGCACTCAATTCTCAAGGCCGAGGGATCGGCGCTGTTCTGCTTACTCCCGAAGGAGTAACTATTCCCTTTGCTTATCAACTTCGATTTCCTGCTACCAACAACATCGCTGAGTACGAAGCTCTCCTGGCTGGACTAAAGCACGCCTATCTCCTAGGTGCGCGTTATTTAACATCATCGGAGACTCTCAGCTCGTCTTACGGCAAGTTCTGTCCACTTACCGTACTCGTGACCCCAAACTCAAGCCCTATCAAGATTTGGTCACGCTTCTTGCTAGGCAATTCCGTAAGCTAATCTATATCCATACTCCTCGTTCTCAGAACATTCTAGCCTGACGCTCTAGCATCTCTTGCTTCCTCTCTATCTTTTCCTCTCAGTCGGAACACTGAGACTATCGTCGTTCAGAGATTGGACGCACCCTCTCTTCAGGACCCTTGGTTCATCAACCTTAGGAAGCTGTAGAGGCGAGGGCTGAGAAGGAAGATCTCAAGGAAGTATCTCTAATGGAGTTAGAAGAGATTCTGGATGAAGAAGAATTGCCTTGGTATCACAAAATCGAGTTGTTTTGCAAAGAAGGATCATTCCCAGAAGGGGCAAACGCCGAGCAGCGCAAGTCAATAAGGAGAGCCGCCTCAAGGTATACTATTGTTGCAGGAGAACTGTACAGGCGCGCTACCAATGGAATGCTCATGAGATGCTTGGATGATAATGAGGCTTGGAAAGTGGCTGAAGCAGCCCATTCTAGTGAGTGTGGAGGTCATGTCAATGGCCAGGCTCTAGCGAAGAAAATCCTTAGGCAGGGCTACTACTGGCCCACTCTAGAGGAAGATTGCTCCCTCTATGTCCGGAGGTGTCTTAAGTGCCAACTCCATGCTGATAAAATCCATGCTCCAGCTTCATCTCTCCACCCTCTCTCTGCTCCTTGGCCATTCTCTATGTGGGCTTTCGACGTTGTCGGCCCGCTCGGTGATCCTAATTCTCAGACCAAGCAGAAATCCTTTATCCTTACCGCCACTGAGTACTTCACCAAATGGGCCGAAGCCGAGGCGTACGCAGAGATCAAAGCTTCAACGGTGTGCCGCTTTATCATGAAGAATATCATCTCGCGGTTCGGAGTGCCAAGCAGCATCATCACCGACAACGGACCCCAGTTTGTATCTCAAGAGCTCAAGGACCTATGTAAGAAGTTCAATATTGCATTGCATCATTCATCTCCATATTATCCACAAGGCAACGGTCAAGCCGAGGCCACTAATAAAACCCTTCTTAAATTCATCAAGAAAACATGCGAATCTCATAAGTTTTCGATTGGCCAGAAAAATTAGTGGAAGCTCTGTGGGCTTACCGCACCTCCGTCCGTACTCCTACGGGACAAACTCCCTATGCTCTTACCTACGGGATGGAGGCGGTGCTCCCATATGAGATCTTGATCCCTTCCCTTAGAGTGCAGCTCGATAAGAACTTAATCTCGATGAACGTCGAGAGGCGTTGCTTGTCCAGTTGGAACTCTTAGATGAGAAGAGGATGAACGCGGCCGATCACGTATCCGTTTATCAAAAGAGAGTTTCGCGTTATTTTCAAAAGAAGGTAATCGAACGTAAATTTCAAACAGGTGATATGGTTTTGAAACGCAAATTCATTCGGTCTGCAGGTCCTAGGTCTAAATTGTAACCTAACTGGGAAGGGCCGTTTGTCGTAAAAGAAGCTTATCCAGGGAATGCTTATCGTTTAGTAAATGCAGAAGGTGAGGAGCTCTCTCACCCGTGGAATGGGTTGTACCTTAAGCGGTTCTTTCCTTAGAGTCTAATCAGTGCCACCCCGGGCAACAAAATGTTCCTCCTATTTCTCTAAAAAAGGGTCCCGAGTAAAGGCAATCACACACTACACGACATCCCTGGTCAGGTTTTCCGCTTTAAAAGACACCGTTTCTCCTTGGCCATGCTTTGGGGGAAAGTCTACATCCCTGTCCGTTTCTTCCTTCGGCTGAATCCAGGGGCAAGAAGTAAATAAGGAGGCGGTAACTAATCCAGGCACCCTGACGAGAGGAGGTCTCAAATAGGGGCAGTCCGTTATGACCTAACGCCACAAGCAAAGAGCAAGAAAAGAAAGCAAAGGATTAATCTCTACGACAAAAATCAAAAGTATCATCTCGAAGGTCTATTGAATATGATTCAAAAGCTCCAGAAAAGCAAGAAAGAAAAAGAAATCTAGGCATGACAAGAGTGGCAGTACAGTTCCCCGCGGGACGAATGAGCCCGGTTGCACGCATGCCTAGAGTGGACTAAGGTTCGATGACGGACACAAAGCCCTGGCGCAACAGACCATATTTCTAATGGGTTGTCTGGAGAGGAACTCAAGTCCTAAAAAACTTCTAAGTCTGGCCTAAGCTTACCCCCGTGTTCTATTTTCCTTTTTCAGGATTGAAACTAGTACCCTGGGTATGGCCCTGGTAGAAGCACCGTCATGAAAATCTGGGCCTTGGTCAGGGTTGTCACCTCATTGCACGCCAACCTCGGGACTCTCAATACGATGCGGAGGGCTCGCGTTGCTAAGGGAAAGCACTGGTTTTCAAAATCCAAAAAACAACATATATTTCAAAATCCAAAAACATCATATATTTCAAAATCCAAAAACAACATATATTTCAAAATCCAAAAACATCATATATATTTCAAAAATCCAAAAAAACCACATATTTCAAAAATCCAAAAACATCAAATATTTCCAAAACACACAAAAATTCGGATATTCTTTCCAATATCCAAAAAAAACCATCATATGCATCGCATGCATCGCATTATTTCTATGATGTTTTTTTTCCCGCCTATTTGAAAAGGCTCCACCCCTTGACCAAATATCAAGAAACTGTCATTATCTAACTCGCTTCGAGGCAAGGGGTTGAGTCTAAGAACAGATCTAACTTGCTCCATGTTTAAGTATGTGCAGAACGCAGGACCAAGAACAAAGCTGAAATCTCACAACTATGCAAGTTCAAGGCTGTGACGCGCCAGATACAGGCCGTCACATTCGTTTAACGGTCCATGCTAGCCCGTTACATCTCTTCAGGCCTTCACTTTGACTCTCTCAGCAGCTCTCTCTCTAACGGCCTGGGGCACGACCGTTACTACTCCTAACGGTCCATCGTTGGATCGTTACTTCCTCCAGAAGAGTTAGTTCTCAGAGCATACACTATAACGACCTATCTCCCCACCGTTATCTCCTTGTAACGGCCCTGCTCAGATCCGTTACATTCTCTAGAAGCCCGGTTCTGCTGGTCGTTCTAACCAAATCAAGCCACAAATTCACATCCATTCAACTGAGGCAATCCCATCTTATTCAAGTGAACTTAATGAAACATGAGATTGATAAAAATTCCAACTCTGATTGTCAAATCACATCATTCATAAAAAGAAAATCAAACTACATTCAGCCTCTTATCCGCAAAAGGGCGGATCTTCCTCAACTCTTTCAGGTAGCCACGGCGTGCTTCGTCGTTCTCTTCTACTTCTTCTTGCCACGGGCGCACCTTGCTGATCTCCCACATGGTCAGCGCGTTCCGTACTGCTCTTTCATCTTCCTCGGTCCCCATCTTCCTAGGTAGAAGGGGAGGGTAGTGTGATAGTGCAGAAACTTTGGTTCGAGGAAGCCCGATCTGAAGATGGCACCGGTGTGGGTTGTAGATCGCCATGGTGGTGTTTCCCACTAGCTGGAGGTCCAGGCCTTGACGCCGCGGTATTCTAAGAAGAGTGCTCCGAAGGATCCTTGGTCGCATGATGAATTTGTCCATTGGAAGGGTGTTGAAGAAGAGGCGCCATTCATCCCGAGTTTTCTTGTCCGCCGTCTTACATTCAACCTGTGAAGAAAATCCAGATGCCCCTCCAATGAAGAAGAGAGGGTGGCTCCCGAAGATCCGGCTAGCAGAACTAATATCTTCCTTTGGTTGGAATTTGATTCTCACTCCCATCCAACACTCAAGGAGTATCATGGAGCCGAACAAAGGTCCTCCTAAGCAAGCCGAGCTGAGTCCTTCATAGAGGTATGAGAGGATCGCTTGAGAGATAGACATTCCCCGCCACAACCCACTAATAATGCTGAGATTTTGGGTATCTAAAAGGTGGTCGGTTGTAGTGAAAAGGAAGACTCCACATAAGCAAACCGCCACCGCCTTGGCTATTGCTTCGTGTCTCTCCCACTTGTTTTTACAATGAGACACTATCCACTGTGCTAAGGGTATCAAGTGAATGTGCGTGGGCTGATCATGGTCCTCACGTCCTTTGGATTATGGATGAAATCACTCAAAATTAAGGACGGGTCGATAGGCTCAATCGTGTAGCAAACTCGGTCTTCATCCCCCACCTTAGTCTTAGGAAGGGCTAGATAGGTTTCTACCTCCTCCAATAGGACTGTTGCTTCGAAGGAAGGGAAGATGAAGGTGTGTGTTTGTGGATGCCACAACTCTATGAGGGCTGAAATGCTAGGCCAATCTAATGTCAATTTCTGGAAGTTTTTGCCTAAGACCAAGAGAGGTTGAGGTGCCATGCTTTGAGAATTGATGTAACCTCTAAAGGGAGTGCCTTTACCATGGGAGCCACCCACTTCAGATTAGAATAGCATCTTGGACCAGGGAGGGCCTAAGAAAAGAAGAAGATCATGAGGAAGAAGATGAAGTGCAGGAATTTCTGAACTTGGTTAGGTCATGGAAGCTTACCACTCTTTGAGCATTGGAGCTTAGGTGCTTGGGAATTGAGGTCAGCCTTTGTAGCTCTCCGTACTCCTTTCTTGCAGCTTTGGGTCCGGTGTAGACTTTCTCCTCCATAGCCATCACCTCGAAGCTTCTCTTCATCTTGTTTCCTGCCCTTAGAGAGGGTTTTTCAGCCCTTCTAGCAGAGAATTCAGAAAGATACGATTTTGGCTAAGTTTCCAAGTTTTAAAGGTTTGGTTTCGGCTTTAAAGAGATAAGATTCGGATTGGAAGGCTTTATCTTAAGTCTGGGAGGAGTCTAGAATGGATTTGAGGCTTCCTATCTCAGATTTTACCCCTTGCGGCTCAATCCGTCTCGGAGTACAATTCGTTATCTAACGGTCTGTCGCTAGACCGTCACTTTCCTCTGACGCGCCAGATCTGGGCCGTCACATTTTCTGTGGGTTTAATTTGATCAAACCTGTTCTGTCAAGCTTAACGGTCTAGCATTAGACCGTTATATTCTTATGACGCGTTCTATCTGAGCCGTTACATTCTCTGCTGATCAGTTTTGGCCTCTGCTTGGTCAATCATTCTCAACGGTCTTGCTCATGGCCGTTATCTACCTCCGACGCACTGCGCCTGAACCGTCACATTTCCTGCATATTTGGTTAAGTCTATACATCCCTTCATCATCCCAGTCTGCATTCATTTATCATGTTGAAGTCTGTACATTCGTTTAAGTCCATGCACTTTTGAAGTCCATACACCGTTGATGAAGTCTGTACGTTCGTTGAAGTCTGTACATCAGCTTCAAGTCCATACATCAGCTTCAAGTCTGCACATCAGCTTCACCCAAGTCTATACATCCCATTTCTTTGAAGTCTATACATTCTTCACCATCATTTTCGAAGTCTATACATCCCATTTGTTGAAGTCTATACATTCTTCACCATCGTTTTCGAAGTCTATACATCCCCCATTCTTTGAAGTCTATACATCCCATTCGTTGAAGTCTATACATCACATTCTTTGAAGTCTATACATCCCATTTGTTGAAGTCTATACATCCCATTCACCTTGAAGTCCATACATCGGGTGCAAGTCTATACATTCGTTGAAGTCCATACATTTGTTGAAGTCTATACATTCCCATACCTTCCCCCAAGTCTGTACAGCCTTGTCCAAAGTCTACACGTCGTTCAAGTCTGTACATTCTTCATCCAAGTCCATACACTCTCCAAGTCTGTACAGTCTTCATCCCAAGTCTATACGTCCACACCGCTTCAAGTCTGTACATTCTTGATTCAAGTCTATACATTGCCCAACGTGAGCACAAGCCCCAAGTCTGTACATCCCTTGTCCAAGTCCATACATCATTGCTACTGTGTGCATGAAGTCTATACATCATCTGGACGTCTGGACTCGAAGTCTACACGTCGCTTGGGCAAGGTCTATACACACTGAGTACAGTCAGTACGTTCATAGTTCAACATTGCTCTGCCATCTCTAACGGTCTAGCATTTGGCCGTTACTTGTATATAACGCACCATCTCTGAGCCGTTACTCTTCCTGCTGCTCAGTTCTGCAAAGTTGGGCACTGTCATTTCTAACGGCCTCCACCCGATGCGTTACTTGATCCTGACGGTTTGGGTATAGACCATTACATTGTCTACTGCTGTGACTTGTGCTATTTCTATCTGCCTCCGTGTAGACCTGGCGGTCCTACAGGCTTCCCATTCCGTTCATCCTGTACATCCACACATTATCTCATCCCCATCGTTCACATTTCATCCGCTCTTTAAATCAGTTCTTTAGCGCATCCACATACATTTCCTGCATCACCAATCACACATTCTCACATTCATTCTTTCCTTCATTCATGCATCCATTCATTCACGCATTCACAAACAAAAAACCAAAAAGAACTTTTCATTCTCATTTTCATTTCATATAAGTCATGTACAAGTAAAAAAACAAAAGAAAAAATGCATCACTCGGCCGGCTTGTCTCCCGGGCCACCGTCACTATCCCCTGTGCCCTCCGGCTGCCTGGCTGATGGTCCCATGGCACTGTGCTCTCCCTCCTGCTGTCGTCTCTGGTCCGCCTCCTCGTTCCTCCGATGGTCGGAAGAACTAGTGAAGTACCCTCGAAACCCGCTGCTAGGGGCCGCACTCTGGCTCCGACTGCTCGTCCCCGACTTCTTCCCTAGGAGACGGAGTGCATCCTTCACGATCGCGCCCTTCATCTCGAAAGTCTGCACTCGGAGTTGGTCTCGCTCACCTCTTAGGCGCACAGCATCAGCCCTAAGTCGCTTCACCTCTGCATCATCCGGACGTCGCGGGGTCTCCGCTCTCAATCGGGCCATCTCTGCCCGCACAAGCTCTGTCTCTGCTCGGGCTCGCTCAGTCTCAGCCCGGCTCCTCTCTATCTCTGCCTGGAGACGCTCTGCCTCCGTTCGAGCCAGCCTTGCCTCGGCCACTGCTACGGCTAGCTCTCTCGCCTGTAGTTCGCATTTCACCTAGTTAGTCACATAAGCATCTAAATTGCATAAAAGCATAAGCATTTGAGTATAGCATTTAGCATCTTACCCGCTCCGCGAGGGTGGCCTCCGCCTCCTCGGCCCGAGCAACTGCTCGAGCGAAGTCGGCATCCGCTCAGCCCTGCCTCCGGCAGGCTGTGAGGATGACGATGGGGCATCCGGTCCCGCTCTTTGGGCTCTCTCGGCCCGCTGCATTAGAAGTCATGGTCAGTCAATCGCATTTGCATCATTAGCATCATAAAGCATAATCATTTTAAGTCCAAGGTTTTGGGAATCTTACCAGGAGCTCCAAGGCAGTCCGGTACTCGTCCCGCTGCTGGACGGTGGCGTGGAGTAGCCCCTCGAGCTCGGCTATCCTTCCCTCAGGGTCTAGCTGCATTTTTAGAAGCATGTGAGTCAGTGCATATAGGATAAATTTTTTATAAAAGGCATTCAGAGTTTTGAGTTTAGAATTGCATACCGGTCGTCGGGTACCTCGGTACACCCGGTCCCCGTACAGTCGAGCGAAGGCCTTCAAATACGCCTCATCGCTCTCATCCCGCTCTTTCACTGCTCTGCCCCGCTTGTTCCAGTCATGGACGTACTTTGCTTTCCGGGCGCACCAGTCTATGTCGCCGCTGATTCCCTTCGCTGATTTCCCCGGGTGGTCGTCACTGCGGCGTGGGAAAGTCACCTCAGGCTGATGTAGTCCCCGAGTCCTCAGAATCAGCCGATAATGAAGAGGCTCGATGATATGGATGCAATGCAACCATATGTCTCGTCCCCGGTACGAGAGGGCTGCCTCCACCCATGGCTGTCCCTCGTAACTCTCGCCTCTGTACGGGGTCCACCTCACCTAGAAGCATGATAGTCCATTCATCAGCATATAAGTTCATCATTTAGAAGCATATAAAAGCATTTAAATCATTTAGAAAGCATTTTGAGTTCGGGCTTACCGCCGTGTGCGGGAAGGAATCCAAGTCATCCTGGATCGCCCGGGTCAGTCTAATGATCGACCCCGGGTCCCTCACGACCACCCATCGCCTGGCGATCGGGATGCGATCGGCGTGGAGTAGTGTGCCCCGTCCGATGCCCGGGAGGTACATGTAGCTCCAGAACTGCATTTAGAAGTTAAGTCAACTGCAATTTGCATAAACATTTGCATAATCATAGTAGAAGCATTTAAATTGCATTTACCTGTAGAAAAGGCGAGAAGCCGCCCAACATCGTCTGTCGGTCCGTCGTGTTGAGGGACTCGAACAGGAAGGCTAGCACTGCCGCTCCCCAGGCGTACTTTCCAACTCTGCCCAAATCCTCGATCATCGGCAGCAGCCTGCAGCTGATCACATCTGCTCGAGTCGCGAACAGAGCTTCCCGAACAATAGCATCAGGAACCGCCTCAGGGTGCGATCTCCCTCCGGTCCCGCCTCTGCCGCCACTCGTGGGCGCACCTGGTCTATCACTCTACCCAGATGCTCCTCTGGTAACTCACCCACAGCTATCGCTGCTCCTCTCAGTCCTAAGCTCTCCTGCAGTACTGATCTCGAGAGCTGGGATGACGTCTGCCCCGGTCTGATCAAATCCAGCCCCAGCAGCTCCTGGGCCATCTCCGGTAGTTCCTGTAGGTCCATCCTGTCACTGCGGCTCCATGGACTCGCAGCCCGGCAATCCTCGCCATGTCTTCTAGCGTGGGATCATATGACCCCACGGGAAGATGAATGCCCTGCTAATCGGATCCCATCTCTCGTGCAAGGCGTACAGCAGAGGCGTGTCCATCCTGGTCACCTCGATGCTCAGCACCTCGGCGAATCCCATCCCAGCCAGCCTCTCTCTCTGGTAATCGGGCAGTGCCTGGTACACCGCCCGGATCTGGAGCCAGGAGATCCTCGTCCGTCTTTTTCCCTGCATCATTTAGATCATGAAGTCAGTCAAATGCATCATAAAATCATTGCATAGCATTTATAAAATGAAAACAAAACAAAAACTGAATAATTGAAAACCTAAAAAATAGTTCTAGCCTCTGGTGGATGTAACGGCCCTGGAGTGGGGCGTCACATGTCTCTAACGCACCAGGGGTGGCGCGTTAGGTGTGTGACGGTCACTGGAAGGACCGTCACATTCCCTGCTAGAGGGCGTTTTTCCTTTGCATTCCATGGCTCTCCCACTTTGGCCAAAAGGGCCTACAATCAATCCTAATGGGTTCGTAGACCCATTTTCTACCCCCATTCCCACATGCATACACATAAAAAAACTATAAAAATTAAAAATTGGAAGATTAGGGTGGGCGGCCTACCTCTCGGTCTTGGCCCCTCTTCCTCTTCTTTTCTTGTTCCTTGGGCTCTCCCTCGTCCATGGGGATTTCCCCTTGGTCCTCCTCGGCCGTGGGAACCTCTCTTTCCTCCGTTGTTGGCCCCCTCGCCCTAGTTTCTTCTTCCACGGGCCTTGGCACCTCCTCTCGTTCTATTCGGCGGTGGAGGCGTCGGATGGCCTTCTTCTTCCCTCTCTCCCTCTTCTTCAGCGGCGGTGGAGGCTCGTCGCCGGCCATTTCGTCGGTGGTCGTGGGTGGTCGCCGGTGGTCTTCTCGGGTTGGGGTGTGTGGGCGTTTGAGGGCGATTGAGTGTTGAATGCTTGAATGAGGCCATGGGCTGTTCGGTTTGTTTTTTTTGAACGCTCAGGAAATGTGACGGTCTGTCGTCTGACCGTTACACTCTCTGACGCGTACTATTCGGACCGTTACATGAATTTGAACTGTTTCATTAGAGAATGTGAACCGCTTAGTTTATGACGGCTTTTCCCTGGTCCGTTACTTTATGTGACGCCCTCTAAGTAGACCGTTACAAACTTGCAAGTTTCTTGATGAATGAAATAGTCTATTTGATGTTTAAATGATTGCATTTTCTGCCATGGCACATATTATTAATGCTTCTAACACGTATGAATGGTTATGCCTTGATTTATACTCATATCAATTATTGGCTAACCTCTTTCTCTGAATGAAGTTATGAATAACAACACGCTTTGCCGTTCGTCAGGCAGGTAAGTCAGGTATTGTATCTCTTTCCCTTAATCCATTAATGCATTACTATATGTTATCTATGATATATTATCTCGAGAACCGGCTGGTCATTCGTGTGTTCAGGATCTGATGTTCCCCTTAAACAAAAATGATGATGATCTAAGTTCACATGTTTAATCGTTGGATAGGCCGTTAGGTTGGAAAAATTTGGGGACGATGGTTCTGTCTTGCACGCCGTGGTTGCAGATGGAGTCCTGACCCTAGTCTCTCCAGCTTAGCAATATTACTCTCGAGTATCTTGATATTTTATCTTTCTTTGCATTCGTTTTAAAGATTTCTTTTTCTTTAGCCCAGCATGCATCATACGCATCTTTTGAGCATTCATGTGCTTCATCTGTTCAAGGTATCTCGATGTTGGTGAATAGCTGTATTCTTGATCTCGAATGAGGAGAATTATTCCACTCTGAATTAGAAGGTTTCCTTTGATCTCGTCGCTCGATTTGGTTGGCTGAAGATTCCTATCTGGAGTTTAGTCAGTTCTCTTTCCTTTCCGTTGCCTCCGGCGGCTAGCCGTGTTTCCTTTCCTTAGTTGTTAGTTCCTCCAGACATGCGTCCTTTGGTTGGCTATTTCCTTGTGATCAGTTCGAAGTTTTCCAGAAAGTTCCTATCGCTTGTTGGTAAAGAACGGGTGTCGTTTACCTTAACGCCCACTTTTTCGCTTCACTCCGCTTCATTTCCGCTTCATCTCCATGTTCCATTTCATTTCCGCTTCACCTCCGCTCGCTCCCCTGCAAAGAGGGCGTTAAGGAGGGACATCAGTTGACACCCGTTTTATGACCAATAAGTTGGGTCATCTCCTTGTTTATCCATATGATGCTCCGAGTTGTTCACTCTTCGTCGAGTCTCCTTGATCAGTTTTAAGCCTGTTTCTTGGGTCTTCTCTCCTTGGTTGAGTGTGGTTCCTTGTGGCTTTTCATTGGATGAAGCTTAGCAAGCTCTTATCAATTTTGATCCTCATTGTTAATAACGGTCCTCACTGGGGCGTTACTTCCATATAACGCATGATCCCTGGGCCGTTACTTATTGAAGAGTCCTAAAGTTTGAGGCCTTTGTTCTAAAGCTTATCCTCTTGCTTATCCGTTGAATATAACGGTCTGTCGTGCAGCCGTTATTTATTCCAACGCGTCCAGCCTTGGCCGTTACTTTCCTTCGAGAGTCCAACTTGTTTGATCTTCTTCCTGTTGATCTTATCTCTTTTGAGATAAGGTTAATGTAACGGACGTTCCCTGGCGCGTTATTTTCATGTGGCGGTCTGTCGACAGCCGTTACATCAACAGAGAGTCCTGGCAGTTCAGGCCTTTTCTATGCTACTCCGTGGTCGAGATAAGAGTTTGAATTGTTGATTTCTCTTCCAAATCTGATCCTCAGAACCTTCTGTTTGTTTCTATGGACTCTTGGTGATATTATCTTCAAGGATTTGCTAAGAGTTATCCTTTTATCTTGCTGGATTATCCTCTGCTCGACCGGAGAGTTTGAGGGTCTATAAATAGCACCCTTAACTTCATGGCCCGAGAGAGGAAGATCTGGAGTTCGCGTCGAAGTGCTGCCGCATTCTGGAGTCACATCTGACCAAGGAGAATTGTCTTTCACGTTCATCTGCTTCACGGTGAAGGGAGTATTCGTTCCATTGGTTTTCAAAGTTCATCATTACATATTGTGTTCTCTTCCTCATCTCCCTTTCATCAAAAGCATTGTCCTTTTCTTTTCTTCACGTTCTCCCTGGTTTTTCATCATCTAAACATCCTCCTATCTTTTTAAAACGCCCAGAGGGGTTAAAAAACCAAAACCTTCCCGGTACTTTCCTTTCCTTTTGCATGCTATTGAGTTTATTGAAGAATTGATGCTATATTATTTAAAGGGCTAATTTGGGTCTATTTTCTTGTGTTTTCACGTTCTTTGGCAGGTTTACAGGTTCACCATACGAGGCCCAAGTCTTCTGGCCGGCTGGAAGAGTTGGAGTTAAAAGAATTCACAAGCTATTACTGCAGGTTATTTGACGGTCTTGTGCAGGCGCGTCAGATTCATATAGCGGTTCATCGAGCGACCGTCACTTCAAGTGACGCGTGGACTTTCGGCCGTTACATTCTGTTGATCTGCAGATTTCCTGATTTTCTCTCTCCCGTGGGCGGGTGCTTCATCCACCTATTTCCAAGGTATTTTCAAGTCTTTGGCTTGTTTCTACTTTGGTGGCGATCACGTTCTTTCTTGGTATTGGGCATTAACTTTCTCTTCTCTCTCATATCTCTTATTCTCTTTCCTTGCTCCACCCTTGCGGTGTGTTTTTATTTGCTTTTGCTCCACGCCCCGGCGTGTGTTTTTCTTTATTTCCTAAGCTTAGTTTGATTATTGAGATAGCATGCCCATGCTAGAGCATGTTCTGGTTTCCTAGGTTCATGGTTCGCATGTCCTTGGGTTGACTGAGATCTTTGATTTTTGATTATCATCTTTATCACACATCAAAACAAAAAGAAGAAGAGAAGCAAAACAAATCAACAGGTATGGCATTGTACCGAAGTGCATGACTAGCTTGATTAGACATTCCACAATCTCATCATTGACTTGACATGACATTACTTGCGTGACCCGGAAAGGGTATTTATATACTTGCTTGAACGTGATGGCCAATTCCCGACATGACATGAAGAATATACTTCCTTGAATATCTTGACATTTGTTGATATAAGTTCTTGAAAGACATGCTAGTTCACTCAATCATCTCTTATTATACTCTCTCTCTTGTCGTTTTACGTAAACATGCATAGCTTTATTGCATT
Source organism: Amorphophallus konjac (assembly GCA_022559845.1). NCBI lineage: Eukaryota > Viridiplantae > Streptophyta > Magnoliopsida > Alismatales > Araceae > Amorphophallus > Amorphophallus konjac. Next base: position 60,394 of record JAHNEJ010000474.1, read on the forward strand.
CATGTAACATGTAATTTACTTAAAGCAAGCTACCTCTTGAGATATAATCCCTACTGACATCCAGTGTTTTCCCCTATTTTTCAGGTAAGTCCGATGACGAGACTCAATCGGATGGGGAAGGTCAAGAGTAAAGAGATTAGAGCTCTCCGTCTATCCAAGCGTCTACTAGTCTTATCTTTCTATATTTTTGAGTCAATCGTTGTACTTTTCCCTTTATTGAGTCTTAGCACTTTCATTAAGTGGATTGTAATAGAAGTACTTTTGAGGTTGTGATTGAATAAAGGATTGGGTTATCTTTATTTTTGCGCACTCTATCTTTGTGTTGAATACACTAACGCTCTGATTGACATGATCAATATAAACTCGTCACGCGTCTACGAGTTCCTTCCGCGCTCGGGGCGTGACACATGATGTGTTATATCTAGCATCTAGTTGCCATATCTAGTTTACTATCAGTCATGCTCTAGCGGCCTATTCTTTGACCGCCAACCTTGTGTAGCGGCCCTACGATAAACCGCTAGAAGCTCTGTAAACTCAATTTTTATGAAAGTTCTGGTGGACCAGAAATATACCATTTTTATCTCTGGCGGCCTTACGATAAACTGCTAAACTTCATGTAACGGTTCTAATATAGACTGCCAATGTTCTATTTTCTGTCAACCCGAGATAGAATCATGAACAGTCCATTAACTTATAAGTAAGCCTAGTTAACTATGTTCTAACATGTTTTAATGTTATGTACCACTCTGAGTTTTATTTTTTATGATTTATAACGGTGAATTCTTGTTGCTTATGGTTCTTAGGATTCTTTTAAGCATATGATAGTTTCATGCCAAAAACTATATAATCTTGTATTAAATTGCTGTTTGAATGTTTATATGGACGAGATTGAAAGCTGGTTTATCACTGTACACATTCTATTCTTATCTCAGAGTCATTTCTGTAAGTTCATGGCATATATTCTAGTATATGACCATTAGTTACACACTTTGCACTTATAAGAACATAATCTTGAACTTGATAACCTCTCCCTTAGATATTCCTTCCAATGGACTAGGAAATCTTATTTCAAGGCCTCCGTAATTCTCCGCGAGCCTGGGATTCCCACTATGACGCCGAGTTGGTTGTACCATTAAAGCCCAATTGTCTAGAAAGCACTACCGATGTTTTCTGATTTTGATTCTGTAACGGTTCAACACTCGACCGCTAAGGCCAATTAACGGTCCAGTATCTGACCGCCATGTCATCTGAGTCCAATTGATTTCTTTCTGGATTCAGCCCATTCTAGCGGCCCAATACTAGACTGCCATGTCAATATAGCGGCCCAGTTATAGACTGCTAAGTTTCCTGAAACTGTTGACCCAAAAGGGTAAATATTCCTATGATCATAGATAGTCCAATGGATTATCTAGAACTTATTACATTATTTTAAAGATATCTAAGGTAAATTATGAAAGATAAAGAATGTGCCGTTATGTTGCCGATTTGTTTCCATGGCATAACCTAGTTATTAATGCATTTATTGAAATTCCATATTCTCAACAGAAGTGTTCTTATTTTGGTTACTTTATCATGGAAATATCATTGAAATTTCACATTCTTGGCCATATTATTTACGTGTGTTGAAGTAGCTTGATTTATACTTGAAGATGCGGTTCGAGCACTGATTGTGTTCAAGGGCTCTCTGCTAGTCCCCTCGGCTGATTGTCAGAAACATACTATTATAAACCATGGGGTATGATGCTACTGGCGTCGCATTACGCTGGGAGTACTTTCTTTATAAATAAGTGAAAATCCACGGCAATCACAAATATCCACGGATTTATCAATAAAAGTGATATTCCACAAAAATTCACGAAGTACTTGTTACTAAGTGAAGAGTACATTCTTGCTTGACTTGCTAGTACATTCTTGTTCATGAAAGGCCATAATTATATTCTACTTGATCATGCTTGCTCAATCATATCTTAACTTGATCATGTCTTATTACTTTGGTTTATTTACATGGTTTACCGCATTCGTATGATTTTACCTTGTTCTTTAGAGCTAAAATGCTAATCACTTAAATATTGCCCTCATGTTGATGCTAAGATACCTACTGGGCAAGTGTGCTCATTACCTATTTTCAATCTTTTTAGGAGATGCAAGTAGTTCGGATTCGGATTCGAGTTATTCAAGTGATGGGTCCGAGAGCGAATGAAAGTTACATAAAATTGAGAGTGAAGACTTAGGAAGTCATTAATGTCTAGATCAAATCCATGTAATTTTTCTTTTATGGAGTCTAGAGAATTAATGTAATTCGAGTATTTGGATTATTATGAAATAAAGATGGAGTTTTATTAAATTATTGTGCAATTGCATCTTATGTGTGATTATCTTGCGCTCTGATTATTCTTGCTTCCAAGAGACTTACGATGTCGGCTGTTCACGTTTCCCGAGATTATCTTCCGCTGTATTAAAAAGCTCGGGACGTGACAGTTAAGTTGGTATCAGAGCCTAAGTCCAAGGACTTAGGGAGAAAAGTCATATCATAGGTTAAGTCCAAGGTTAGGACCCTTACCTATGAACTAAGGAGGAAATTCCCCACCAATGTGAGAATTGGGTAGAGCCCGGGATAAGATAATAAATTAGCTCTAGATTAATCCCTTTTCAAAATTCCATGAGAATTAACAACTTGTTATTCTCTCAGGTACCTTATTCTTATAATGGCTCATCGCGTAGACTGGGATGGTATGCAGCAGACTATTGCGGGCCTCACTCAGGCACTACAAACGATAGCCCAAGCATGCACAGGAGCAAGAGCTGGGGACTTGCATCGCAATTTCCGAAGTTTAAATCCTCCACGTTTCTATGGTTCTTCGAATCCAGACGAGGCCGAGAACTGGATCGATGAAATGAACCGAATATTTGACGTCATACAGAGTACAAACCAAGAAAAAGTACGTCTTGCTACTTTTCAACTCAACAAGGATGCACGTATATGGTGGAAGTCGGTTCCAGCACCTCCAGCTGATGCACCACATATGTGGGAAGGTTTTCTTACCATATTCCGTGCCAAGTATTTTTCAGAACACGTTAAGGAAAGAAAGGCTATGGAATTCGCTTTGCTACGTCAGGGAATGATGATAGTTGCCGAGTATGAACTGTAATTTTCCAGGCTAGCACCCTATGCAAGTCATTTAGTCAGTACCGACTTATTGAAGGCCAATCAGTTTATGGACGGGTTAAGACCCGGTTTCATTTCATTCAGCAGCTCGGGACTCAAAATATCCGTACTTATGCGGAGATGGTCCAGCGGGTGTATCTCTGTGAGAGGACCTTGGAAAAGGTCAAAAAATTAAAAGGCAAAGGTGAAGAGTCAAGCCGACGGTCAAATCGGCGTAGTAAGAAGGAGAAATTTAGCATCACGGAGTCCTACAAACCCCGTGATAGTAGGAAGAGATCGAGGAATGGGAGCGGGAGTAACTCTCAGAAGAATAAGAAAGTCAAGGAGGAGGATAAGCAAGTCATGGCGGCTTGCACCTTTTGTGAAAAGTTCGGCCACTCGGCCGAGGAATGTTGGAAGCGTCTCGGTGCTTGTTTAAGGTGTGACAGCCGTGAGCATCGCATGCCAGATTGTCCTCTTATGAAGGAACAATAATCTGGTGGTGGACGCAAGAGGCAGGCTCGCCTCAATGCTGTTCTGGAAAATGATGAAGCGCCCCAGAATGATGGGCTAATGGAAGGTACTATCCAAATCTATTCCCATCCTGCATTTGTACTATTCGACACCGGTGCTTCTCATTCCTTTATATCCACTGCTTTTTCAAAAATATTGCCAATTTCATCAGTTCCCTTACCTTCGGACCTTTCTATTACTACACCCTTAGGTTCTGGAACAAAGCTTACCGATTACTACCCTAATAGTGAGGTAACGATAGAAGGTCATAATCTCCCTGCAAACTTAGTATGCCTTGACATGAAAGGTTATGATGCCATTCTAGGGGTAGATTGGCTAGTGGATCATGATGCTGATATCAATTACCGGAATAGGATAATATCCTTTCGCAAACCAGGTCTTCCGAGATTTTTCTTCCTTGGTATCAAGTATAGGAAACATCCTACCATCATTTCTTCTCTTCACGCTTGCAACTTATTTCACAAGGATGTGAAGCTTTTCTTGCTTCCGTAATTGTTACCGAGTCTAAGGAGATCATCTTAGCAGACATCCCCATTGTAAATGAGTTTCCTGATGTATTCCCATCAGATCTACCCGGTTTACCACCCGAAAGGGAAGTAAACTTCTCCATCGAACTCATTCCCGGAGCAGCACCTGTTTCAATAGCTCCCTACATGATGTCCCCCACAGAACTAAAGGAATTGAAGATGAAGCTTTAGGAATTATTAGACAAGGGGTTCATACGACCTAGCACATCCCCTTGGGGTGTACCAGTTCTTTTTGTCAAGAAGAAGGATGGATCGCTCAGACTCTGTATCGACTACCGACGACTGAATCAACTCACAATTAAAAATAAGTATCTGTTGCCGCGTATCGATGAGCTTTTTGATCAGCTCTCGGGAGCAGAATTTTTTTCCAAGATAGACCTCATGTCAGGTTATCACTAGCTCAGAATTAAAGATCAAGGCATATATAAAACTACTTTGTGAAGCCGCTATGGTCATTATGAGTTCGTTGCAATGCCGTTCGGGTTAACCAATGCTCGCAGCATTTATGCAACTTATGAATAAAGTTTTCCAGCCTTATCTGGACCAGTTTGTAGTCGTCTTTATTGATGACATCCTTATTTACTCCAAGACAAAGGAAGAACATGAAGAGCATCTGAAAATAGCCTTGTAGACTCTAAGAGAACACAAACTCTATGCCAAACTTAGTAAATGTGAATTCTGGCTTAAGGAAGTTTCATTTCTTGGCCATGTCATTTCAAAGGAGGGTATCGATGTTGATCCTTCTAAAGTGGAAGCTGTCAAGAATTGGAGCCGGCCAACAACTATGTCAGAAGTAAGAAGTTTTCTAGGTCTAGCTGGGTATTACAGAAGATTTATCAAGGATTTCTCTAAAATTGATGTTCCTTTGACAAGACTTACAAGAAAAGAAAATCTTTTTGTATGGTCTAAAGACTGTGAAAAGAGTTTCCTAACTCTTAAAGAACATCTCACGACAGCCCCTATATTATCATTGCCCGTTGAGGGTGGTGGATTTGAAGTATATACGGATGCATCTGGCATTGGCCTAGGGTGCGTTCTTATGCAAAATGGGAAGGTGATTTGCTATTCTTCAAGATAATTGAAGCGTCACGAAGAAAATTACCATATGCATGATTTAGAATTGACTGCTGTTATATTTGCCGTAAAAATTTGGTGTCACTACCTTTACGGAGAAAAATTTACGGTTTATTCAGACCACAAAAGTTTGAAGTATTTGTTCTCCCAAAAAGAGCTGAATATGAGGCAAAGAAGATGGTTGGAATACCTTAAAGACTTTGATTTTGCTATTCAATATCATCCTGACAAAGCTAATGTTGTAGTGGATGCACTCAGTAGAAAATCAATGGGAAAGCTATCAAGTCTTATGATTAGTATGACTAATCTTGTTCCTCAATTTGCTCAGTTGAACTTAGATATTGACATGAAGGAAGAAGATTGTTTTATAGCCAATATCCGAGCTCAACCTACATTGATAGAATATCTAGTCAAGCTACAAGACAATGATCCCGTATTACTAGAGATTAAAGCAAATATTGAGCAAAGGTCGGATTTCTCTATTACCGATGATGGAAGGTTGCTGTTTAAGGATCGAATTTGTATACCGGATCTTGTGGATACTAAGAAACTGATCTTGGAAGAAGCTCACAATTCCAAGTACACCATTCATTCAGGTAGTACTAAAATGTATCAAGACCTTAAAAGGAACTTCTGGTGGTCTAACATGAAAAGAGAAGTTACAGATTTCGTATCTCGCTGTCTCACTTGTCAACAAGTAAAGGCAGAGCATTTCAGACCCGCAGGTAAATTACACCCCTTGAATATTCCCGAATGGAAATGGAAAAGTGTAGGGATGGACTTCATCATGGGTTTACCTAAGACAAGAGGAGGACATGATGGAATATCGGTAATCATAGACCGATTGACTAAGTCTACACATTTTTTGCCAATAAAAAATCGATGGTCTGTGGATATTCTAGCAGCATTATACATAAGGGAAATTGTCAAATTACATGGTATCCCTGTCACTATCATATCAGATAGAGATCCACGATTCACATCACAATTTTGGAAGGGTCTTCAACATTCTCTAGGGACCTGACTGAACTTTAGCACAACATTTCACCCACAAACTGATGGTCAAACGGAAAGGACAAATCAAGTGGTGGAAGATATGCTCAAGGCTTGTGCTATTGATTTTAGAGGTAGTTGGCATGATCACTTACCTCTAGTAGAATTTTCATACAACAATAGCTACCAAGTTAGTATACATATGGCACTGTTTGAAGCTCTATATGGAAGAAGCTGTCGATCACCTATTTGTTGGAATGAAGTAGGAGAAAGGTAATTTCTAGGTCTCGACATGGTCAGGGATACTATAGAAAAGATAAAGCTTATTCGGGAAAGACTCCATATGGTACAAGACCGGCAGAAATCTTATGCTGATAATCGAAGGCGCGACTTTGAGTTCCAAGTAGGAGACCATGTATATCTTAAGGTTTCTCTAGGTCGTGGTATTCGAAGATTTGGCATTAAAGGCAAGCTTACTCCAAGATTTATTGGCCCATTTGAGATTCTGGAAAGGGTCGGTGAAGTGGCTTATCGACTGGCTTTGCCTCCATAACTAGCAGGAGTTCATGATGTATTCCTTGTTTCAATGTTCAAGAAATACATGTATGATCCTTACCATGTTATCACATATGATGATTTGGAAATTCAGAAGGATATGACATACGAGCAAGCACCAATTAAGATTCTTGAACGTGAAGTGCGTCAACTAAGGAATAAAGCCATTCCTATGGTCAAGATTCAATGGAAGAAGTCATGGCCCATGGAACCAACATGGGAGACGGAGGAAGCTATGCGCAAAAGATATCCAGAGTTATTTAATTGTAAGTACACTCTCCATAAAATCCATATATTAAATTTGGGGGTCAAATTCTCTTAAGTGGGGAAGGGTGTAATACCCCGGAATTTTTATAAATTATTTTTGATGAATTTAGGGATTTTCTAGAATTATTAAAGGCCCAAATGAATTAATAAATAAATATTGGGTTAAATAAATTATTATTAAAGCCTAAAATAAGGTAATCAATTAACCTAGCCTAATTAATTGAAGCCCAAAAGGATTAAGGACCAAGGCCATGAAGTTTGGCTCGTGTTCTAAAAGGTTAATTAGCCTATTCACGGAATTTAGGGATAAATTGTTGGGTTCGATGCTATGTATTCAGAGGGGGGGTGAATGAATATCCTTTAAAAAAACTTTTGCCCAATTAAAATTCTAGTGCTCAGAACTACGGAATAAAAGCATTAAGACTAACTAAGAAAAACTACTCCAGTTATCTATTGAACCTGTAGACAAATATGAAGAGTGCTCCTAAGCAAACATCTAATGTGGGCAGCAATTAGACAGATCAAACAAATACACAATACCACTGTCAAGCATATAGTGTGCGCATCAATGAAATGAACACATATAGAAGATCAACCTATCTCGACCCTATGCATTCATCTAGCGCCAAACACACAAAGAATTCAAACCACTGCTCAATGGGTTTTTAGGTGGTTCGGTCCAGCAGACCTACATCCACCCCACACTCAAACCAGAGTGTGGATTCCGCTGACTCACAGCTTGAACAGCTGGGCATCACAGCTTGCCATACAACTACTGAGCAACACAGCTTGATGTCCAGTGGAATCCACCACTGCAACGCTGGGGATTACAGCTTACCCGACCAGAGGCAACACCTCTGCAAACTGCTGGGCAATACAGCTTAGCCGTCCAGTGGAGTCCACCACTGCAATCGCTGACTAACAGCTTGAAGGAAAGTATAAAATGAAAACGAAAACAAGTAGCAACAGCAACTGAAAGCTGTAAATAATGAAAGCACAAATGTGGCTCCTAAGAGCTGACTGGAGTGGATCTGATCCACCTTCCAGCAGGATCGGTCTTCTCTGATCTTCTCTTCTCTCTCTCTTTCTTCTTCTTCTCTTCACACTCTGCTAGAACTCTCTATCTCTCTCTTTCTCTTCTTTCTCTTTTTCTTCTCTACTCTTTTCTCCTTTTCTTCTCTCTGTGGATCGTGGCTCTCTGCTGCTTTCCTTTTCTTCTTCTTCTCTGTGGATCTCTCACTCTCTGTATATACTTTCCCACACTCGATCACTTTCATCTGAAGACGAAGCTTAGTATATATACAGCAGCAAGTTGGGCGTGTGACCTCCACATTTCCCGCCCTAAGGAGTTTCGCCAGAACCGAGGCATTTTGACCACCTGGCAGCATCCTGGCTGGGCTGCATCCACGTGTCCTCATCTGGGCACCTCATCCTTCCTTGGATCACGTGCCTTCATTAGGCTTCACGAAGGGTGCCTGTCAGACAGAGAATCACATTATCAGTTTAAGTATATGCATTACAGTGTATAGACTTCGCTGTATATACTTGTGAAGACGAAGCAATGTATTGACTTCATGAAGCAGGACAATTGCGTTGTACAGACTATGTGAAGACAAAGCTGTAGCGATGTATAGACTTCATGAATCAGAGCTGAAGTAGTGTATAGAGTTGCTGAAGTGTAATGCAATGTGCAGACATTGTTCAATTTATGGACTTTACAATGCAAACAGCAATGTATAGACATTTCAATCGACAGGCAGACAATGCACAGACTTGTACATGCTTCAGGACAAAGTATGGACTTGAATTAACGAGCATGCAATGTATAGACTTGCTCAGCCTGAAGTAATGTATAGACTTCAGCTCAAAGCCAATGTATAGACTTCAAAGTATGCAATGTACAGACTCTGAAGAACAGCAGCCAATGTATGGACTTAGGCAGGCTTCAACTCAATGTATAGACTTCACGACTGATGAATGCAATGCACTGGACAAGGTATAGACTTAACGATGTGCAGACTTGCCAAGATAAATGAGCGATGTACATACTTGCTCGTTGTTCAGACTTCATGGACGATGTACAGACATGCAAAGAGAAAGGTTGTACAGACTTGATGAGCGATGCAAGGCAAAGGAATGTATATACTTCCAATGTATAGACTTGCCAACTGAGCGATGTACAGACTTGAACAAGGAAGCTCTGTACAGACTTGATCAAGACAAGGCAATCGAGTGTATAGACTTTCAATGTATAGTCTTGCCAAAGGGGCGATGTACAGACTTGAACAAGGCAAAGTCTGTACAGACTATGAGATTCACAATGTATGGACTTTGGCAACCCAACGGCTGTACAGACTTCCACTTAACAGCGTTGTATAGACTTTGAATGTGAAATCAGGCAAACAGATGTACAGACTTGGAAGTTCACTGATGGATGTATAGACTTCACCTCGAGCATCTACAGTGCAATGTATGGACTTTGAAGAATATGAACATGGCGATGTACAGACTTCAAGTGAAGACCAGTGTACAGACTTCATTCGAAAGCAATGTATAGACTTGACAACCAAAGGGCTGTACAGACTTGAGCAAGACACGGCAATTGAATGTGTAGACATTGCACAGGAGAGTGTATAGACTTAGAACACGTGCAATGCAAAGACAACTCTGTACAGACTTGGAGGATGTGAGTGAGAATGTATAGACATCAGAGATGCGTGCTATAGTCCAATGTATGGACTTAGTGCTCTACATGCTACAGTGCAATGTCTAGGCTTGATAAACGACGTGTGGACTTCAAGGTGTGAGACGCTGAATGAGACGGTCCACTGTATAGACTTTACTTCGTGCATGCTACAGGGCCGATGTACAGACTTGCCAATGTATGGACTTTCAGTCCAATGCAAAAGGCTGTGTAGGCTTGAAGAAATGCTTGCAATGAATGTATAGACATGCGAATCTGAGGGGGTCGACCCATCTAAGAGGGGGGTCGACCCACAGAGCTGGCACACTCATGCACACACTCATGCACATAACAGATCAGATAGAACACACTCATGCATTCTTCCACAGAATAGATCAGATATATTCAAAACAATGTGGTGACTCATTCATGTTGCTATCATTAAAACACCACATCATCAACAAAGCACAAGGGGCACAACATAAATACACCTTGAGTAGATAATTAAATAAACCAAAATTAGAGTTTGAACCCATTTCAAATTCGGCGCCGAGGATCTCTAGCGGTCTATCGTAAAACCGCTAAGGCATATATGGCAGACCAATCTTCGACTGCTAAAACATGTCAGTTCCGTGAAGTGAAGAAAGAGCAAAAGATTGGATTTTTGATGAGTTATCTCCTAGAGATCGAGATGGGAGGACTAGTAAACATCTTAAGGACTCTTAGAAGTCAATCTAAGATTTGATAAGGACTCTAGGATTGATCTAATCCTCAAACCCTAAGAAAACCCTATAAATAGAACCTAGTTTTGACATGCGCGAACCATACATTTGGCTCGCGTGGAATCAAGGTAAGGAGGTATTATTTTAAATAAGTTCTTTGGAAGTTTTTATTACTAATACATAGGACTAACATCTCCCAAAATTTCGTGCTAGGAGATCAAGCACACCAGGAGATAGAAGCCTGCAAAGTTGCTGGTTCCATATTAGCGACCCAGGAAACTATGTAAAAGTCTGGTGAAGATCAAGGAATTAGATAACCTAATCAAGGTATTTAGCTTTAGTGCCTTTAGAACTTTTTGTTCCCCTTAGTATCTTTTTCTTACCCTCCAAATTTCATATCCTTAGGTCAAGAGAGTAAGGAGTTAGAGTAGCGTGAAGTTGCTGATTTACCACAGGAAGTTCGGAATTTGGGTTAACTTCCAGTCTGAAAATTCCAAGACTAGAAGCCTTAACAGAGGTAGGTCATCTCATGAACGGCTAAAATATCATTCTAGGGATAAAAGCCCTCTTATTGCACTTGATTTCAAGTTTTATAGATCGTGAATTTCATGTTATTATGCATATAGTACACATTCATGCATATTCTTAACCCTAAATAAGTAAGAAGAACTTTCTTATTAATTCACAGAAAATCCATGCATATTGTTAGCTTAATCTTTGTTCTATCATGATAGGAAAGTTTAAATATGTTGATTTCCAGACATGATGTGTTATAGATAGCATCTAGTTGCCATATCTAATTTACTGTCAGTCATGCTCTAGCGGCCTATTCTTTGACCGCCAACCTTGTGTAGCGGCCCTACGATAAACCGCTAGAAGCTCTGTAAACTCAGTTTTTATGAAAGTTTTGGCGGACCAAAATAGACCATTTTTATCTCTGGCGGCCTTACGATAAACCGCTAAACTTCATGTAACGGTTCTAATATAGACCGCCAGTGTTCTGTTTTCTGTCAACCCAAGATAGAATCAAGAACAGTCCATTAACTTATAAGTAAGCCTACTTAACTATGTTCTAACATGTTTTAATGTTATGTACCACTCTGAGTTTTATTTTTTCTGATTTATAATGGTGAATTCTTGTTGCTTATGGTTCTTAGGATTATTTTAAGCATATGATAGTTTCATGCCAAAAACTATATAATCTTGTATTAAATTGTTGTTTGAATGTTTATATGGATGAGATTGAAAGCTGGTTTATCACTGTACACATTCTATTCTTATCTCAAAGTCATTTCTGTATGTTCATGGCATATATTCCAGTATATGACCATTAGTTACACACTTTGCACTTATAGGAACATAATCTTGAACTTGATAACCTCTCCCTTGGATATTCCTTCCAATGGACTAGGAAATCTTGTTTCAAGGCCTCCGTAATTCTCCGCGAGCCTGTGATTCCCACTAGGACGCCGAGTTAGTTGTACCATTAAAGCCCAATTGTCTAGAAAGCACTACCGATGTTTTCTGATTTTGATTCTATAATGGTTCAATACTCGACCGCTAAGGCCAATTAACGGTCCAGTATCTGACCGCCATGTCATCTGAGTCCAATTGATTTCTTTCTAGATTCAGCCCATTCTAGCGGCCCAATACTAGACTGCCATGTCAATATAGCGGCCCAGTTATAGACCGCTAAGTTTCCTGAAACTGTTAACCCAAAAGGCTAAATATTCCTATGATCATAGATAGTCCAATGGATTATCTAGAACTTATTACATTATTTTAAAGATATCTAAGGCAAATTATGAAAGATAAAGAATGTGTCGTTATGCTACCGATTTGTTTCCATGGCATAACCTAGTTATTAATGCATTTATTGAAATTCCATATTCTCAACAGAAGCGTTCTTATTTTGGTTACTTTATCATGGAAATATCATTGAAATTGTACATTCTTGGCCATATTATTTACATGCGTGGAAGTAGGTTGATTTATATTTGAAGATGCGGTTCGAGCACTGATTGTGCTCAAGGGCTCTATGCTAGTCTCCTCGGCTGATTGTCAGAAATATACTATTATAAACCATGGGGTATGATGCTACTGGCGTCGCATTGCGCCGGGAGTACTTTCTTTATAAATAAGTGAAAATCCACGACAATCACAAATATCTACGGATTTATCCATAAAAGTGGTATTCCACAGAAATTCACGAAGTACTTGTTACTAAGTGAAGAGTACATTCTTGCTTTACTTGCTAGTACATTCTTGTTACATTCTTGATCATGAAATGTCATAATTACATTCTACTTGATCATGCTTGCTCAATCATATCTTAACTTGATCATGTCTTGTTACTTTGGTTTATTTACATGGTTTACCGCATTCGCATGATTTTACCTTGTTCTTTAGAGCTAAAATGCTAATCACTTAAATATTGCCCTCATGTTGATGCGAAGATACCTACTGGGCAAGTGTGCTCATTACCTATTTTCAATCTTTTCAGGAGATGCAAGTAGTTCGGATTCGGATTCGAGTTAATCAAGTGATGGGTCCGAGAGTGAATGAAAGTTACATAAAATTGAGAGTGAAGACTTAGAAAGTCATTAATGTCTAGATCGAGTCCATGTAATTTTTCTTTTATTGAGTCCAGAGAATTAATGTAATTCGAGTATTTAGATTATTATGAAATAAAGATGGAGTTTGATTAAATTATTATGCAATTGCATCTTATGTGTGATTATCTTGCGCTCTGATTATTCTTGCTTGCAAGAGGCTTACCATACCGGTTATTCATGTTTCTCGTGATTATCTTCCGCTGTATTAAAAAGCTCGGGACGTGACAGTTAAGTTGGTATCAGAGCCTAAGTCCAAGGACTTAGGGAGAAAAGTAGGTGCGCAAGTTGAGGAAGGAAAGCCAGAGGGATTAGGGAATTTTACCTAGAATATTGGCTGAGGTGGCGGAGATTTTTGGGAATAATGGAATATTATTGGAGGAGGGAGGGAGAGATAATAGGGGAGGGATTTGAATTTTTGTGGATTAAGAAAGAGGATAAGGAGGGGGGGTTGTGCAAGTTTCTAAGGAGGGGGAGAGATAATAGGGAGGTAAAGAATATCTAGGAGGGAAAGGAGGCAAGGTGGCTGATGTGGCAAGGAAGGTTGGGAGAGGAGCCTTCGGCGTCGCACCCAAGAGGAGGGAGATGGGGAGGGAAGGTGGGCGTCGCACCCACAAGGGAGATAAGCCAAGGGATTTTCCTTGAAATAACTTTTTCATTCAATAATTCACTCTACCAAATGAGGCCCTTTGGTCCCCTAGTTACAAATGATCATTCTTACCCCTAACAAATAGAAAAAGACCCCACTATCCCGGGGTAACAATAAGCAACCTATGACCCTTAACTAGACCCACAAGCTAACTTGGCCTTTTGGACCCAATTAACTGACCCACTCAGAACTAAATACTAATAAAAAAGAAATTACATCATAAATAAAAGAGAAAAGCCCAAAAATTAGACGGGCCTAGCCTAATGGGCCATGGGATGGGAGCGACCTCTTCACCAAAAGGTTTGGGACACTAAGTCCCCATCAAGATGTCCTCATCACGACCTTTTGTCTGAGTCGGTGAAACCCAAAATTCCTTGCGTCGGTGTCATCCCAGAATCGATGAACCACTTTAACTTATTGCCTAAGGCCTTTGCGGGGTCTCGACCAAGCAATCCGACCTAGGCCTTTCGTCTGAGTCAGAGAAATCTGAAACTCTTTGCGTCGGTGCCATCCCAGCAACGATGAACCACCTTAACTTGGCGTCTAAGGCCTTTCTGGGGTCTCAACCGAGCGATCCGACCTAGACCTTTCGTCTAAGTCGGAGAAACACAAAATTCTAAGCGTCGGTGTCGTCCCAACATCGATGAACCACCTTAACTCGGTGCCTAAGGCCTTTCTGGGGTCTCAGCCAAGCGATCTGACCTAGACCTTTCATCTAAGTCAGAGAAACCCAAAATTCCTTACGTCGGTGCCATCTCAGCATTGATGAACCACTTTAACTCGGTGCCTAAGGCCTTTCCGGGGTCTCAGCCGAGCGATCCGACCTAGACCTTTCGTCTAAGCTGGAGAAACCTGAATTTCTTGTCTTGGTGCAATCCCAGCATCGATGAACCACTTAACTTGGCTTAGACGACCTTTCCGAGGTCTCAACCGAGTGATCCGACCTAGACTTTTCGTCTAAGTCGAAGGAACTCGAATTTCTTGCGTCGATGTGATCCCCGCGTTGTCGAACCATCTTAACTCGGCGCCTAAGGCCTTTCAGGGGTCTCAGCCAAAGAACACGGCTTAGACCTTCCGTCTAAGCCGGACCAACTCAATCCCTTTGCGTCGGTATAGACCGAATGTCGACGATATCATCCGGGTTGATGCCTAACTCCCGTCGTTATTTAACTGGTGCCTCCTATATGGACGCCAATTCCTTCAGGCCGACTCGCTGCCCGAATAGGTCAACCCATGGAATGAGCGACCCCCCCCCCCCCACGTGGTCACCATTTCTGAAATGAGCACCCCTTTCAAGAAACTCCAGTTCTTGCTGGAAAGCACCGAAAGAAATGGTGACTTACCAGAACGTGCAGATTTAAGGGTGAAAAATAGCTCCCAAGGGTGAAAATGGCTGATAAGGCTGATAAATAGCGCCATAAGGGTGATAAAAGAATGAGCGACCAGGGTCTGGATGCCAATTCCCAGATTTTCCTCAAGTTGTGGGTTTTTGGTAAATCCAAAGATTGGGCGACCCCTCAAGTGGACGTGAATTCATGAATGAATGCACCCGTACGTGGACGCCAATTCCTGGCAATATTCTAAGCCAGGGAATCAGTGTCCTTAACATGAACGCCATTCAAGAAATCGTGTCCAACCCTGTGGACGTTATTTTTGTGTGTTTGGGTACTGTAGCATTTACGATCCTCTGGTTTCACGCAATGCCCGCGGCGCTCCCATGCCGCCGAACTCCTGCTCGCCTGCATGGCTGGCGATGGGGGTGCCACCAGGGCAGCCTCCATGCCCCAACCCTCTCCCCTACTACTATACCTGCGGCGACGGTGACGTCCACGGAGCAGCAGTCGACATGGTAGCAGCAACTGCGGCGGTAGCAGAGAAGAAAGGAAAAATAAGTGGGAGGGATTCTCCCTCCGAATAAGGGGTTTTTCCCCCTATAAAAGGGCCCCTTGTGAAGCTTTGAAGCTCTATTTGGCAGTTCTGGAGAGAGAGAGAGAGAGAGAGACCATCCGCTCTCTTCGACAGTTTTGGAGAGAGAGAGAGACCCCTCTCTTTCTTCGGTAGTTCCTAGAGAGAGAGCCCCACTAGCTCTTTTGGAGAAACATGAAGCTCGAAGCCAGTCCGAGAAACCTCCGAAGACTCCTGTGGGAAGAGAAAGATAGGGAGTGATAAGAGAAAGAGAGAGGTTGGTGAGGGGTGTGTCCCCTACCCCGTTATGTTTTCCTTCTCTCGGTGTCCTTCCTGGCCCTCCCTCCCCTCCTGCCATGATGTATGAAGCCCCTTCCCAACGGGCGAATGTAGATTTCTTTGTGAAAGCAATGAAACCCAGGAGTTAAACCATGATCCTTTTTTCTTTGGTGAATCCCTATGTCCAGATCTGCATGCACACTTATATATATATACGTCTATATTTACAGGTGCATGCATGCATATATGTATAATATATTCGCTTGCTCCTCCGTTTGATTCCCTTCCCACAGTAGATAGGATGAACCCTTTTTTATTTTCTCCAAGCCACCCATACGGCGATTTTCATCACGATAGCCACCGGCCCGGAGCTCACTCCCATCCATGAGTGTGGCCCCGGGTTGCCAACCATCGGAAGCCCAATATTCATTTCCTTTGCCTCGCCACGAGCTTGCTTTCCATCTTAAGACCCCATTTTAGAGCTTGGACCGATCCAATGGCCATGGCTCTAAGGGGGTGAGGAATATGGTATTTAATCCAAAAACAACCAATTGCTTCTTTTTGTAAATTTTTGGTTTTGATCACTCATAGACCCCCTGATGGGGGCATCCCTTGCCCCTCCACATTTTTATGGGCTCTGATTGTTAGTCGGCAACCGCCATTGTGTTAGTTATGTGTTTCTGAGTCTAGTCATGTAATTTTCATATTTTCTTTGAGTCATAAACTATGTAATTTTCCCTTTATTTGAGTCATGTACCTAGATTAGTGAGTCATTTTCCTAAGTTAGTTGTCATATGGTTGGTTTGATAGGCTAATGGGCCCAACTAATGGGCTAGGCCCAGGGGCACCCCTCCCTTGGACTGCTTGGTCATTAGTTAGTTTGTTAGGGTCACTATGGTCATATGAAAAGTATGGAGTCTATAAATAGGCCCCCACTCCTCTCACATGTAACAACCTTTTATGATCAATTTAAATCAAGTGAGTTCTAGTGTCTTATTGGAGTGGATTCTCCAAACTTCTCTCTCTCTCTCTCTCTAAGGGGTGGATTCTCTTCTCCTCTCTCTTCTCTCTCTCTCTAAGGAGAAGGGCGCCCCCTACTCTCTCTCTTCCCCTCCCAATCACCTCCACCCTCCCACCTACCTCCATTAAATCCTCTACAACTTCCCAC
This sequence comes from Amorphophallus konjac, assembly GCA_022559845.1. Classification (NCBI taxonomy): domain Eukaryota; kingdom Viridiplantae; phylum Streptophyta; class Magnoliopsida; order Alismatales; family Araceae; genus Amorphophallus; species Amorphophallus konjac. Next base: position 77,507 of record JAHNEJ010000474.1, read on the forward strand.
AAGCCATCATTACTTCCCCCTAGTCCCAAGAGACCCTCCACCAATCCACACCCCACCCTCCAACCCCCAACTACCCATTTCCCTTCCCCAAGCATCACTCCACCTTCCCAAGGCACCCCTTCCCATCCCCAAGACCACCATTGATCACCCCACATTAAGGGAAATTCAAACTCACATTCCCTCCACCCACTTGTGCCCCCCTCACCTTCCCCCTTCTCCCTCCAAGCCCAAATTCGCAACTCCTCTCTCACCAACTGCAAACACCCCATTCCAGACCCCATTCTCCCTCTCCCACACCTTAGAACACCCCCTCCCAGACCCCCTCACAACTAGGGGTCACTCCCACACCTATTCACCCCATCTCCCCTTCCATATACCCCATTTCCCCCATCATCATCAACCTGCAGTTCACTATTTGGAGGCAGCAAAGAAGCTGTTGGTTGCAGAGGCTGTCCTATCGTCTCCTCATCGAACCTGGTGGCAAGTCTTATATTGCTGGCATCGTCTTCAAGTCGGCTTTCCAACGGTGGTGGTCCCGCCGGCTTCCAAGGTCGGAGCTGTTCGGAGGAGGCGATCTACTACGACTGCGCAAGACTTCTCAGGCAGAGGACCAGAACCTGAGTGGAAGCTCTTCCACGGCAATTCTAGCATGAATCTGGGTGAGAGTTCTTCTACAAACTTCTTCCTGGACCTATTGACTTCCAGGATAGAGAAGCGGAACTCCGATTGGCGTTCGGAATCAAGAGTTATCAATTTCTTCCTCCTGGTGCCTGGTTCTATTTCTTGTCAGTCTGCTCCGACCTCCCCTCCTTGTTCGAGTTCTACCGGTCCACTCCGACATCATCTGGTGTCCCCGTTGCTTGCGTTTCGAAGAGGACTCGACAACGAATCCATCGGTACCAGCTACGCTTGAATTGGAGCTTCAGAGCGCCCGTGGCACCATCGTCTTCCAGCTGCTGAAGTACTGTGACAGTCTGGACCAGCGACCCGAGCTCCTGTTCGTGTCTCTTCCCCGACTAGCGCCGGCGATCAAAGAAATCAGTAAAATTCTGGCTTCATCCTGATCAAATCACGAAGAATTTCCCACTGGTTTCATCCTCAACAAAAATCCGGAGTGATCACAGCGTCCAGATAAGCAAGTGTCTGTCCAGAAGCGTAGAGGGTGGCAGATTCGGCACCAACTTCCGTTCTTTGCATTTAGCTCGGTTTTTCCCCACCCCGCTTGGCCGGCTGAAGGCCCCTCCCTGTGTGGAGGTAGTATTGGTTGTAATCTCATAATCCCCACCCCGAGATCCCCCCCCCTTGCATGGGGTGTAGTTCATGTAATTATTAAGTCGCAGGTTTGAAGCATCATCGACGCGGCGTGCGGGTGCGTGCCCACGCCTCCCCGCTCGACATCGTCTCCGGCCGGGATCGGCGTATTCACGCTGATCAGGTGAGCTCCTGAACACCTTTCATTGCTGAGATTTAATTGCTTAGTTTAGTATTGCTTTTAGTTGCTCCGTCGGCGGTGAGAGAGTGTCCGGTCTCAAATTGCCATCAAATTGAGTGACCACCGCGGGGCGAGTTGTGAGAGCGACCACTTAACCCACGCCCTTGGCGTACCGGCCGCCCGTGAATTGGGCATCCCTGGCCCATTTGGGGTCCTCCATAAGCTAGCCAACCATTGGAGTATCAAGGTCCCGACTCGGACCCTCTCCGTCATCGCTAAGTCGCCTACGGGCACTAGTGTGTGCTTCGCGATCGTGTTCACTAATGTGAGTCCGCTGCTCAATTTGATTGCTTGCAATATAGGTCCATAGGTGGTCTCACATCAAGTGGTATCAGAGCAAGTTCTCAACTTGTCTCTATCAAGTTGGTCCTAGGACGCGCATATGCATTTAGAGTCTTCCAGTGCATCACTCTTGTCCACTAGTATGGCCACCTCATACCGACCTTACCAATCGGCCCTCTCCATAAGTCCAAACCACCAAGGGATGCCTACCACTAACACACATAACCTCCCTGGCCATGTCAACTACCTCATGAAGGCCTTGACCTATGCCAATGAGCGGCTTGATAACATATCGGGTCGACTCAACCAACTTGGAGAAAATGGGCCCGCCCCAAGGACGGACGATAGAAGGACATGTCCCCCACCTCCCACTTTTGATGGAACTCATCTTAATGACTATTTAGATTGGGAGGCATTAATGGATCATTACTTTGAGAGGAATCCCATGTCCGAGGATAGGAAGGTTCGATGTGCCAAAATGCAACTAACCAAAAGGGCTCAAACTCATTGGTTAAAAATTGAAGGCTTAAGGATAACTAGAAGGGAAGCTCCCCTCACCACATGGGAGGACATGAAGGATCAACTTAGGGCTAGATATGTTTTCCCCTCCTACCCGGATCACCAAAGCCCAAGGAGCATTTCAACCCCACCATCCCCACCCGACCAACCCAAGACTCCAACTCCCCAATGCCCCACAATGCAACCAAAACCCCATTCCACAACCCACATTACCCAAGCCCCTTTGACCACCCCTCACCTCTCCCCTTCTCAAAAGGGAAAGAGCCCAATGGAGATAGAAGTGAGTGAAATAACCTCGGGTAAGTGCGAGCCGAATGTTATAGGTGCCACCAATTGGGGCACATCACCGGGCAATGCCCCACAAGGAAGCATTTTCCCATGTCCCTAGTGGTTGAAACATCTCCCACCCCGGCCACCATTACCCCTCCATCGTTCCCCAACAAGGACACTCCTCCCAAGAACAATCTTTCCAAAACCCCTCAACCCACCCATCTTCCTCTTCCTACCCCAACCCAACCACAACCTAGACCTCCACTACTTCCCTTACCAATCCCAACCCAAGCCCATGCTTGTTCACCACCTCGGGTGCACCATGCTCCGGCTATCACCAATTCCCCCGCATTAGACCTACCCAACCCATTATCATTAGGAGTTGAAACCCACACACCCATCCACATGGAAATGGATGCTAGTCCCGATCAACAACCTACCATAAAGGAAATCCAAGAACCTCCACTTCCACCCACCTCTCCTAGTCCGGATCCTCAAGAGCCACACACCTTCACCGTGAATGAGTACATACTCCAATGGCTCAAGCAAGGCCCCACCATCCTTAGTTCACCCCCACACCTCTCACCCATGAGACATCAATCCCAAATTGTGGCCCTCCCCTCCTTTCACACCACGATCCAATCCTACTACGAGGTAGAGGGTTGGGATGATCTCCTCAAGGGTTTAGAATGGCAACTAAAGTTGACTTGCTTATTGACCTTAGGAACGGCCCACCCAAGAAGCCTTAGTCTCATCCACCCATGTGATGGTTCTATCACCTCGGTCTTCACCATTGGTTGCTACACTAGTGACCTCCTTCTCATTCTCCCTATGGATGAAGAACCCATCATGGTCCACTCCACTTCCATTAAGATCCCAAGTACCTTGATCGACTGGCCCACTAACAACCTTGGTCCAATTACCTTGAGGGAGGATGACCCACCGTGCGTAGACCATGTGGACATAGAGTTTCTTCTTCTAGGAAGCCCAGTCCATGACCCCTTTGATCCCTTCCAATGGGAGCCTAGTTACCCATGTGACCCACCCACCTTACCCACAACTCACCTTTCCCTACCCCAACCAACCATGTGGGACCAAGTTCACCTCTTCCAAGACTCGGGCCACACAAAGGGAACCATCGCCGTAGGCAACATATGCCTAGGAAGCAAGGAAGAGCCCCACTCCATAATGCCCACCTTCCTAGATCCTTTCGACCCTTTCACATGGAAGCTCAAGGGCCACCCCACACCCATGCACATGGAGGTCATCTCTAGGATAGGAGTGCATAAGTCTTGGCACAACCCACCACTTGGCATGAATAGAAAGTCGGGTCCATTTATTCATATCACCCACATGTCAAGTAGGAAGCATGAATGGTCTATATTCGGATATAATGGCCCTCCTTCATTCATCATGAGTCTTAAGCATGATAGGTGCATTCTTGGATATCCGGGTCCCCCGACATTTGTCACCCCCATGCATGACCGAATCACCTACGGATGCCCCGGCCCTCCAACCTTTGTTAGGAAGTCCATGCATTATAGGGCCACATTTGATTGCCCTGGCCCACCAAGGCTCATCAATATCCATATGACATCATGGCATTATAGGTCCATCTATGGATGTCCTGGTCCACCTTTATCCAAACACATTTTCACACACCCACCGCATCATTGTGCATGGCATAGGCATCTAAGCAAGTATCAAGCAACAAGCGGTGAGATTCACAAGAAGCGGGCAAAAACTCGTGAGCGCCACTTGAAATTCCAAGTTGGCAACTTGGCGATGATGACTTTGGAGTGGCTCTACCCTAGGGTCACCCCCAATTTGAGGGCACGAGGACTTGGACCTTGCCAAGTTCGAGTGGCTTTGGCAACCCGGCTTATGGGTTGGACTTACCTATGGGTTTTGGGATTCACCCCACTTCCCACGTGGCGGATCCGGCACCCTCTAAGGGCACCGCGGTGGATCCTAGTGAGTACCTTGAGCTTACACTTATCCTTGCGAGAGACACCCTCGGAGTGCCACCACAAATTAGCCTGAGAGCCCGACGTGAGCACACAGCGGCAGTACTAGGCAAGCAAGATCTCATCGCCAGCATGAGAGTGTGTCCGAGCCACTTTGAAAAGCTGAAGCGCCATTCCCCGGCTATGGACGCGGGTTGAGTTTGGAGATCATGGTTCGCCCGGAGCTGCATTTTGGTGTACTACTTCCCTGGTGGACCCATACTCGACGGGGTCGAGTTTTCCCCACCCCGGGTGTATGATGGGGGCATCCCTTGCCCCTCCACATTTTTATGGGCTCTGATTGTTCGTCGGCAAGCGCCATTGTGTTAGTCATGTGTTTCTGAGTCTAGTCATGTAATTTTCATATTTTCTTTGAGTCATAAACTATGTAATTTTCCCTTTATTTGAGTCATGTACCTAGGTTAGTGAGTCATTTTCCTAAGTTAGTTGTCATATGGTTGGTTTGATAGGCTAATGGGCCCAACTAATGGGCTAGGCCCAGGGGCGCCCCTCCCTTGGACTGCTTGGTCATTAGTTAGTTTGTTAGGGTCACTATGGTCATATGAAAAGTATGGAGTCTATAAATAGGCCCCCACTCCTCTCACATGTAACAACCTTTTATGATCAATTTAAATCAAGTGAGTTCTAGTGTCTTATTGGAGTGGATTCTCCAAACTTCTCTCTCTCTCTCTAAGGGGTGGATTCCACTCTCCTCTCTCTTCTCTCTCTCTCTCTCTAAGGAGAAGGGCGCCCCCTACTCTCTCTCTTCCCCTCCCAACCACCTCCACCCTCCCACCTACCTCCATTAAATCCTCTACAACTTCCCACAAGCCATCATTACTTCCCCCTAGTCCCAAGAGACCCTCCACCAATCCACACCCCACCCTCCAACCCCCAACTACCCATTTCCCTTCCCCAAGCATCACTCCACCTTCCCAAGGCACCCCTTCCCATCCCCAAGACCACCATTGATCACCCCACATTAAGGGAAATTCAAACTCACATTCCCTCCACCCACTTGTGCCCCCCTCACCTTCCCCCTTCTCCCTCCAAGCCCAAATTCGCAGCTCCTCTCTCACCAACTGCAAACACCCCATTCCAGACCCCATTCTCCCTCTCCCACACCTTAGAACACCCCCTCCCAGACCCCCTCACAACTAGGGGTCACTCCCACACCTATTCACCCCATCTCCCCTTCCATATACCCCATTTCCCCCATCATCATCAACCTGCAGTTCACTATTTGGAGGCAGCAAAGAAGCTGTTGGTTGCAGAGGCTGTCCCATCGTCTCCTCATCGAACCTGGTGGCAAGTCTTATATTGCTGGAATCGTCTTCAAGTCGGCTTTCCAACGGTGGTGGTCCCGCCGGCTTCCAAGGTCGGAGCTGTTCGGAGGAGGCGATCTACTACGACTGCGCAAGACTTCTCAGGCAGAGGACCAGAACCTGAGTGGAAGCTCTTCCACGGCAATTCTAGCGTGAATCTGGGCGAGAGTTCTTCTACAAACTTCTTCCTAGACCTGTTGACTTCCAGGGTAAAGAAGCGGAACTCCGATTGGCATCCGAAATCAAGAGTTATCAATTTCTTCCATCAGGTTCCTGGTTCTATTTCTTGTCAGTCTGCTCCGACCTCCCCTCCTTGTTCGAGTTCTACCGGTCCACTCCGACATCATCTGGCATCCCCGTTGCTTGCGTTTCGAAGAGGACTTGACAACGAATCCATCGGTACCAGCTACGCTTGAATTGGAGCTTCAGAGCGCCCGTGGCACCATCGTCTTCCAGCTGCTGAAGTACTGTGACAGTCTGGACCAGCGACCCGAGCTCCTGTTCGTGTCTCTGCCCCGACTAGCGCCGGCGATCAGGGAAATCAGTAAAATTCTGGCTTCATCCTGATCAAATCACAAAGAATTTCCACTGGTTTCATCCTCAAAAAAAATACGGAGTGATCACAGCGTCCAGATAAGCAAGTGTCTGTCCAGAAGCGCAGAGGGTGGCAGATTCGGCACCGACTTCCGTTCTTTGCGTTTAGCTCGGTTTTTCCCCACCCCGCTTGGCCGGCTGAAGGCCCCTCCCTGTGTGGAGGTAGTATTGGTTGTAATCTCATAATCCCCACCCCGAGATCCCCCCCCCTTGCATGGGGTGTAGTTCATGTAATTATTAAGTCGCAGGTTTGAAGCATCATCGACGCGGCGTGCGGGTGCGTGCCCACGCCTCCCCGCTCGACATCGTCTCCGGCCGGGATCGGCGTATTCACGCTGATCAGGTGAGCTCCTGAACACCTTTCATTGCTGAGATTTAATTGCTTAGTTTAGTATTGCTTTTAGTTGCTCCGTCGGCGGTGAGAGAGTGTCCGGTCTCAAATTGCCATCAAATTGAGTGACCACAGCAGGGCGAGTTGTGAGAGCGACCACTTATCCCACGCCCTTGGCGTACCGGTCGCCCGTGAATTGGTCATCCCTGGCCCATTTGGGGTCCTCCATAAGCTAGCCAACCATTGGAGTATCAAGGCTCCGACTCGGACCCTCTCCGTCATCGCTAAGTCGCCTACGGGCACTAGTGTGTGCTTCGCGATCGTGTTCACTAATGTGAGTCCGCTGCTCAATTTGATTGCTTGCAATATAGGTCCATAGGTGGTGTCACATCACCCCCCGAGGCTCGTTACTTCTTAACGTAGACCCTGGGCGGCTTCCCTTTGAGGAGTGAACATTGATAGACGTTTACGGCGATAGCTCAAAGTCCACGTCTCGGTGATGAGTTTGTGGCGGCCCATGGGTCAGTGGGGTCCTTCGTACGCTAGCCCTCAGGATCTTCGAACCCAAAATGGGTGACAGGATGTTGCGGCTTCCATGCGCATCCCTATTTGTTTGGGGGCCATATCGGAGTTTCCCCGTAGGTGCGTCCCCTATTTACACCCCCCACGCTCTGGGTTTAGGGGAGATGTTGTCAAATTTTTGCCAGGAAGACGATGACACAATGACAATTGGACCGAACTTAAGGACATTATAAACCAATTCAAACATAAAGAAATGATGAAAAGATGCAAAAAAAATGGATCTGTGGACAAGTTTGAACTCATGGATAGGCCTCTGTCTGGGGGGTTTCTGTCATTAAGATAATGGGCGTCCACCTCAGATGCCGCTAATTCAAAGAATCAGTGCCCAGATTATGGACGCTAATTAATGAACTCCCTCTCACAGAGATGCTAATTCTCAGAATTAAGAATTTGTTAAAAAAGCTGAAACTCAGAATTAACGACCACACAAATAGTAGCTAATTAATGAAAAGCCGCATAAACCGATGCTAATCCCTCTGATAAAAAATAGAAAGGAAAGAAAAGGAGAGAAAATGATAACGAAGGAATCTGCGCCCAGTTTATGGATGCTAATTAATGAACGCCCGCTTGCGCAGGCGCTAATTCCTTAGTAATTGGTTAAAAGAAACAAATAAAAAAGGGAAAACCTCATAATCTATGCCCGTGAACCAGATGCCATTTCCTGAATGGATGGCCACCTCACGGTTGCTAATTCTTAAAATAAAACATAAGAAAACCTATTAAAAAGAAACCAGAATCTGCGCCTGTGAACTAGACGCCAATTCTTAAAACCCCAGAAAAATGATGATAAAAAAATATACAAAACGAATGGTTGTGCTGAGGCATCAATCTAACCCAAAAAAAGAGAGAAGAAAGATAAGAAAAGAAGAGAAACAACATGATAATAAAAGAAATGCCACAAAAATGATACGATAAAGGAAATGAATTTGAAATTAATGGCGATTTGCTCGGGAACTCTTTCCCTTTGACCCCGCATGCGGGGAAATATTAAAGTTGCCCTCGCAAGATAAGCTTGGCCATCCTCTTGTGGCCATAGCCTGACTTGGCGCCTGGCCAATATCCTCCGATGTTTCAAGTGTTTGATCAGGATTTAACCGTAATTCCTTATCTCTTATCGAACTTGCTGTATCCCGACATACATTCGTCCCGGTACCACATGTGTACTGGGGATGTTCTTAATCCGAACTCCCGTCTGAACATGAAATGGTCTATATGTGACCGACATGTCTTGCACCTTAGCATAGGGGATTTTTAATAATTCCAACCTAACTTGCATTCTTTAATGAAAATTGATCTTTAGGCCATTTGGCCCCTTTTTCTTTACGATTAATCAGAGGTTTTTCCTGCTCTGAGGGGATGTAATTAACATCGTGACCTCTATGGCACGGCGGGTCTTCCGTCCCAACCCGATACCCACAATTGTCTGGTCAGTCAGACGGAGCGCACCCTGAGCTTCGGACCACTCTAGTCTCGAAGCCCGAACATTTTTTGTCACACATGTGACTGGCACGCCCTCGCACTGATAAACCAATAAATGATAAGCCGATAAAAGATATCCACCAACGAAGCAACAGAGTGAGTCCAACACATGTTCATTGTGTCGACCCAATTCCCTTCTTGCGCGACTCACTTCTATGCACTGACTAGATAGCGGACCCCACTCGACCGTTACTTCCTGATAGCGGACCTGTCACAACTGCATTCTGCCAGATTTCTGTCCAACCCGAGGTCTGACCTAAGGGTTGATCTTGCTCTGTTCATAGGTGATCTTCTGAATATCTGGAACCCAAATCTTATTCATTAAGTTATTAATAAACTATGGAATGATGAAAATGTACTGTTATGCTGTCGGACTCCTCCCGTAGCATGACATTCTCATTAATTATTTCTTAACCTTGCATGTTCAGTTTGGTACGTTTTTACCTTGGTTTTGTTGCCATGAAACTATTGTTTGAACTTGATGTTATTGGCTGACTTTATTGTTATATCTCGTGGAAGTAGCTTGATTTATAACTTGAAGATGCAAGAGCGGGCGCGGACGGTGTCCAAGGACTCCAGTCTACTCCACTCGACAGATGGCCGGAAGCATACTATTAACCAAGGGGTATGATGATTACTGGCGTCGCATTGCGCTGGGAGTATTTTTTTATAAACGGGTGAAATCCACGAAGCAATCTCATGAAATTATACTTGTTTGTTATATGACTTTCTAGTGCATAGTCTTTTCAAAGTTATGAAAGTACATTCTCGTTACATGATAGTACATTCTCATTATTGAAAGGCCATACTATAATCTTGCTTGGTCTTGCTCTCATATTTACTTTAAATCTCATCTCGCTACAGTTATCTTGTTACTTGCTATTACTTTGGTTTATTCGCATGTTTTATCGCACTTTCATCATTACCTTTCATAGAGCTAAAATGTTAATTAATTTAACATTGCCATCATGTTGATACGAAGGTACCTACTGGGCGAGTGCGCTCATTCCCTACTTTTTCAATCTTATTCAGGAAGTTCTAGTGGCTCGAAATCGGACTACTCCAGTGGCGAGTCCGAGAGTGATTAAAGCCCAAGAGAGAGAAGCCATAGATAGTAAAAGTGTCATGAGTCTGTTAGTTAAAAGTCATGTCAATATATTTTTCACTTTATTGAGTCTAGTAAGTCATTGTGCCAACAAGTGTCAAGTATCATTTGTAAACATTGGTTATTATTATTCAATAAAGATGAGTTTTTGATCATATATTATGCATTCATTCTTCTATGTGAATGTGTTTAGCACTCTGATTGTCATTCTAGCTTGAGGCTTATTTTGTCGGCTGTTCATGCTCTCGACTTATTTTCGCTGCATATCTCGAGGCGTGACAAGTGGAGAGAGAGTGAGGGGGAGAGACGGTGTAATGCCTCGGGTTTTTCGGATATTCATCGGATCAGGATCCGTGGGTTTCGGATCATCTTTGCGCGGGTTGCGGATCGTGTCCGAGTGAGCTTCGGACCTTTTATATCAGATTGTCGGACCCATTGGTGGTGTGCCTGTGAATTTTTCTGGGTCCGTGGCGTTGTGAGGAGCATGCCGGTGATTTTCTGGAATTTTCAGAGCACCGTTGTGGGTCTCGGGTCGCGTTTTGGGTTTTACGCGTGTTTTTATCTGTCGGACCTTTGGAACACTGTGCAAGGTGAACCGTTACGTTCTCCGACTCCGGGATGACACCAGTGCATTGTGCATTTTCCGAGGATCACGGAGGTAATGTTTTCTAATTTTTGGAATTTTTGGGTTTTTCCTATATAAACCCTCCCACCCCTCTCTCTATTCTCATTTCTCACTCTCTCACTCTCTCTCTTCTCCCACGCTCTCCTCTCACTCTCTCCTCTCCGGCGGCCGACGGACCCAGGCGAGGTGACGCGGGCGAGGAGGACGGCGAGGATGGGTCGATGATCGAGGGACAGGGGCGCGGTGAAGCTTGTTCGCAAGCGTGAGGCACCGGCGGGGTTTTCGTGGGCGTTTCTTCGTGGATCGGCGTCCACGGCACGTCAAATCTTCGGTGGAGGTAGGGAGATGGACCCCTAACTCGTGTACTTCATTTTCCGTGAGTTTTGAAGGCCGTGGTGAGCCGAGCGGGCTTATTTGGGCATTTTGGGGAAAATGCATGTTTTTGGGGAGTGAGTCGGATCTTGCGGTTTGATCGCGTTTTTGGGCTTAGAATGGGTCCTCTCGGTGCTAGAGAGGTTGGGGAATGTTTGCCCCTTTGTTTCCCCTTCTCCTGGGAATGAACGGGGCGTGGAATGGGTTTTTTCATGATTTTTGCCGTTTTCGGGCGCGGACTGAGAACGTGCTCGCCTTGGTGGGCGCGTTCTTGGAGAATGCGCCGTCTCGACAAAGCGCGTTCATCGGGGAAGATGAACAGTAAGGTCGCTCTTAATGTGCTATAGGCGGCTAGCGCGTTCTAAAGAACGCGTTATAGGAAGCTAGCGTGTTCTGAAGAACGTGCTATGGAAGGCTAGCGCGTTCTGATCTGTCTGAACGTGCTATAGATGTATAGCACGTTCTGGTATGAACGTTCTATAGGAGCATAGCGCGTTCTGGTCTGAACGTGCTATGGTTGTATAGCGCGTTCTGGTCTGTCTGAACGTGCTATAGGGGTATAGCACGTTCTGTTCTGAACGTGCTATAGGAAGCTAACGCGTTCTTATGAACGTGCTATAGGAGGCTAGCACGTTCATAAGGGCGACCAACCGGGCAGCCTAGGGTGGGCAGTCTACGGCTGATCGTGCTCCCCTTGGGCCGTGTGTGTCCCGGACACCCCGTGGAGTTCCGTGACCGTGTCTTTGGGTGTCCGGAAGTTCCATTTACCTCGATTAGCATGCCCGTGGTTTAAGGGTCTGGGTGACCTTCTAGCGTTCCGATTGTGTTGTGTTGGTCTCCGATCGACCCGGTTGTGACCCAGTGCTCAACCTTTTGCCTCGTGAGTGTCCCGGACACCCCGTGGGTTTCGTGACCATGTTTTTGGGGTGTCTGGAGGTACCATGTTACCTCGATAAGTGTGCCCGTGGGCTTGGTGGGTCCGGGTGACCCCAGGTGTTCCGAGCTTCCGTGTTCTTACTAGATCGAGTCACCGTGTATCGGTGTGAGTGCGGTGAGGTTTCCCCGCACGTCGTGGTTTCTCCGGAAGGTGGTTTCCGAGTGGGCCATGTGTGTGGCCTTGGACTGTGAGTCCAATCTCCCAGTCGGAGGCTGGAGGTCGCTTAAGTTTCCCTCCTCGAGGGATGGGTCTTGGCAGTTGTGAACTGTCTCGTGAGTCATCGCATCGTGTTTTTTGGACCTAGGGATTAGGCCAGATTGACGGCTCAGTGATGTCGTGTGCAACGGTCTTGACCCTGAGTCTTATGACTCAAAGGCCGTTGGGTTTAGTAGGTCTAGTGGGCTGTCCAGAGTCAGGTGTCTTTGAGCCACCTGTTACTTCACGTTACTCGCGATGGGTGCGTGCGTGGTTTTCTGTGTCCACGTTCTGTGAGCCCCCACTAGTCGTAGCCTTCTTACCGCGTGTGCTGACCCACCCGGGAGTGGTGGAGCGGTTGACCCGAGAGAGACGGTGAGTAGGCTGGTTACCGTAGGGCCCCCACGTACAGCCGAGTCCGGGCTTAGGGGGAATTACCAGCTAGAGGACAGGCCTAGGGCGTATGGTCTGAGTGTGCATACGAGGTTGGGGGGTGTCGGACGGCACCGGCAGGCGCGACCCCAACTAGTCCTTGTTCTGTGGTACTGGTTACTGTGTGTGTTTGAGTCTCCGCCTGGGGCATAGTAGCTAGACACTTGTGACGTGGTGTAAGACGTCAGGGGATGCATCCGGTCGTTCTTCTGGTGGGCGGTACTCCTGTCACGTGACGTGAGTTTCCTCGTGAGTCGAGTTCCGCTTCACGTCTGCGAGACGTAGTTTTACGTGCAATTCTCAGATATTTTCTCGAGCTAATGTCTAGGGGTTCCGGTGAGCGTCACCGAGGGCTTTCCCCAAGACAGCGTCGAGTTCTCGACGGGTGGTCGTTTTCCTAGTTACGTGACTAGGGTGGTTCGTTGTCGGGTGCGTGACTTGGTTGTCCCTCGACGGGAGACCGGGTCGTGTTTTTCTTTGGTACAGTAGGAGTAGCAGTAGAGCCGAGGTTTTACCGACCACCATAGTTACTTTTCTGCTTTCATAGTTACTACTTTCCGTGCCACCGTTGTCTCTCAGTTGGGCTTCCGCAGGATCCCTACTGGGCCAGTGACAGGAGGCTCACCCATGCTTTTCAGGTGCGACGATTTTGCCTCTTGGTTCGAGGAGGCTGTTCAGAGGTTCTTAGTTGCCAGCTCACCGGGCCGAGTGTTCACTTGGCGTGTGGTACGTTTTACTACTTTAGACTGTACTTTCTGTTGTACTGGACTCTATTGTAGTAGTTATTTATTTATCCTGTTAATTGTTGAATTGTCCTACTTTATTTCCTATTTCTTTGTACCTCCACACTCCTTTTTAGCCCTTCCGAGCCTCGGCTCGTGGGCGGCGGGCCAGGATTCGAATGGTATCGAGTTCCTTTCCCGGTATCTGGATCTTGGGTTGCCACAGTTGGTATCAGAGCGTGGTTGTGGAAGTACATGGGAATTCGAGATATTGCAATGATCAGAGTTCGTAAGGTTCAGTACAATCGACAGCTGGCATAGGGTTTTATGCATGTTTTTCACTTGATTTCTCATGTAAGAGCTTGAGTGCGCGGCGGTGGCGCTGTTAAGGTGGTTGCTGTTTCGTTGGAGTGCCAGCGTGGGGTTTGAGGATCGAGGTTGAGAGATTTCTCCCTCATCGATGGTGGCCCCGATCATGCTGTGTTGGGTAGAGTTTTGCCGGCAGGCGTCTTGTGGTGGTGTTGTGTTCGAGGAAGTTGCAGTGAGGTCAGGTGGCTGGCGAGGAGTGTTTACCGTTAGGTGGCTATGAGTGTGCTCTGAGGGAGCTATTTTTGGGTTTGGCCACTCCAGTCTGAGGATTGTCCAGCCCCTGATGTGCTGAGGTTGTGGTTTGAGGTGGCAGAGCATGTGCTCTGGTCTAGAATTATGCTCGGGTGAGCGGAGGACCTTCTATTGAGCTGTTGATTTGTCGAGCCTGATGTTCTTGTCGTGCTCTGTGGCGTCAGAATTGACGTGTCGGTCCTGATTATTTTTGTAGATTTCGAGGCAGGATTGGGCTGTAGTGTCCCAGTAAGTTCTTGCTCATGCGCTCCTGTGTGCGAATGGGTGGTGTTCGCCCTGGAGTTGGCTCGAGATGTGAAGGTTCCGTGGTGAGTTTCGGGACTCGAGGATGAGCGTTGGCGATTGCCGGTTATGGCTCGTGTTGCGGTTCTTGGCGTGGCGTGTTGCAGTTGAGGAATTGCAGCGGTGGTGCATCGAGAGATGATGTGATCGTGGTCCGACGAGACACTTAGCGAGTGTGTCGGAGGAGCTGACCTGACGGAAGTGATGGTTTTTCCGATGCTAGAAGGTGCTGTTCCCAGCAACTGCAAGGTTCAAGGTCAGGTCGAGAGTGGAGTTTTTCCTTCTGTTGGTCGGAAGTGTATTAAGTTTTTCCCTTGGTTGAAGGAGATCGCTTTTTGCCAAGGTTCATCGTCTTGCATTGCGTGTTCGGATTGGTTGGCCTTCGTGCGCCATGACGTCCGTGTGAGACGTGTCCCATGTTTTGGCAAGGTGGTTATCTGTAAGAAGTGTTGCCCATCCCCTGCTGTGTAAGGGTGTGTTGGCGCTGTTCCGGAAGGATGAGTGGCAGTCGAGCGGTGTTCGTGAGAATTCGTGGCTGGTGTTGTGGTTCCCGATGTGTTGAGGATCTGAGCCTGTGGAGTTGCAGAGGATCGTCCGGATGGCTATGCGTGTGGATCAGAGTGTGTGGATCGTAGCGTTGGTTGCTGCGGGTGGATTTCTGAGGAAGTGTAGAGTAGCAAAGGATTGTTTCCTCGATATGTGTTGCCTCCGGTTGTGTGAGACGTGTTATTGCTATGCCGTTGCTCGAGATATTATGGTTCATGGCACTGGCAGGGTGGAGAATTGGGGAAATATGTTGGCAAGTGCGCCGCATGAGTACCCTATTCTTGCATTAGAGGTTGCGTTCGCAGGGGAGATCGTGTTCTGGAGAAGTGATCTTTGAGAGATTATAGGTCCCGATTGGTGGCTGTGAGTGGCTGGTCAGGTTGACCGAGTGGTCGACCTTGGTAAGGCGTGTATTGTTTGGGGACCCGTGTGCATTGGTCGTGGCATCGTCGACCTGCTTGTTGTGGTGGCAGGCTGCACTTGTCGGTTCTGGAGAAGTGTGTCGTGGATTGTAAGAGGTTGTGTGTCCCGTGGCTCTGTGATAAGAGCGGGAGTCAGGATTGGCAGGCATCCTCTTGGATTAATTGAGATGGAGGTTTTGATGAGATAGGATTCATGAGACAGGACGGAGGAGTGACACCTGTGGTTGGAGGTCCTTGATGGGACGTTCGCGTTGGAGTGGTTATCCCTGGTCTGGTGACCAGCATGGGAGGATTCCCCTGTAAGTCTGAGTCAAGTGAGGTGAAGACTGAAGACACCAGGATCTTATCATTTGGTTTCGCCGTACTCCCCTGAGAGGGTAGAGTTGGCATGATGATAGGTCTGGATGTGGTGTTGGTCTGTGTGTTAGTCAGTGGATGGCCTGTCATGAGTTGGATCGTGTCTGCTGGGCTGGTGGAGGTTTCCCGTTGACGAATGTCTAGTGATCAGTGGATGGTCTTTCACAGACAGAAGATGCTGGTTGTAGGGGCTCGAGAATGGAGAGATCCGCGTGCAAGCGAGGCCTTTTGGAGGCCGTTTTTGAGGTGTGTTTTTCCATATGGGATCTGAGCTTTGTCGAAGTTTGAGTTCTAACAGAGTTGGTCCAGTGCTGTTGTGGCGTTCGGCTTGCCGAGTGTGGAGTGGTCCTTGGCGTGGAGCCGACGGATTGGCGGTGGTCCCTCGAGCATAGGCGTCGACCGGTGGATTGGTTCTTGTGGCGAGGATTGCGTTCCCTCGGTGAGCGAGAGGGTGGCAGCGATGCCGTGAGTGGTTTCCGTTGTGTCTGAGGTGATACCAGATTTGTACCTTTGTGTTATGCCTGCTCTGGTGGCCGATGTGTGTACGGTGTGCGGAGCGTGGCGTCGTTCGTGATTATGGTCTGGCCGTATCCCTCATGATCGGTGCTTTCGTGAGAATCGAGATTTTTCTGTGCTGGGGCCCGGACAGCGCTGTCAGTTGGTCGAGGCGTTCTTCCCCTGTGGCTTGGTGCTAATCTTGAATTTTGAGGATGAAATTTCTTTAAGGGGGGAGGGCTGTAATGCCCCGGGTTTTTTGAATATTCATCGGATCAGGATTCGTGGGTTTCGGATCGTCTTTTCGCAGGTTGTGGATCGTGTCCGAGTGAGCTTCGGACTTTTTATATCGGATTGTCGGACCCATTGGTGGTGTGCTCGTGAATTTTCCTGGGTCCGTGGCATTGTGAGGAGCATGCCGATAATTTTCTGGAATTTTCAAAGCACCGTTGTGGGTCCCGGGTCGCGTTTTGGGTTTTACGCGTGTTTTTGTCTGTCAGACCTTCGAAAAATTATGCAGGGTGAACCGTTGTGTTCTCCGACTCTGAGACGACACCAATGCGTTGTGCGTTTTTCGAGGATAACGGAAGTTATTTTTTCTAATTTTTGAAATTTTTTGGAATTTCTGGGTTTTTCCTATATAAACCCTCCCACCCCTCTCTCTCTTCTCATTTCTCACTCTCTCTCTTCTCTCACGCTCTCCTCTCACTCTCTCCTCTCCGGCGGCCGACGGACCTTGGCGAGGGCGACGCGGGTGAGGAGGACGGCGAGGATGGGTCGAGGATCGAGGGACGGGGGCGCGGTGAAGCTGGTTCGCGAGCGTGAGGCACCGGCGGGGTTTTCGTGGGCGTTTCTTTGTGGATCGGCGTCCACGGCACGTCGAATCTTCGGTGGAGGTAGGGAGATGGACCCCTAACTCGTGTACTACATTTTCTGTGAGTTTTGTAGGCCGTGGTGAGCCGAGCGGGCTTATTTGGGCATTTTGGGGAAAATGGATGTTTTTGGGGAGTGAGCCGGATCTTGCGGTTTGATCGCGTTTTTGGGCTTAGAATGGGTCCTCTCGGTGCTAGAGAGGTTGGGGAATGTTTTTCCCTTTGTTTCCCCTTCACCTGGGGGTGAACGGGGTGTGGAATGGGTTTTTTCACGATTTTCGCCATTTTCAGGCGCGGACTGAGAACGCGCTCGCATTGGTGGGCGCATTCTTGGAGAACGTGCCATCCCGACAGAGCGCGTTCCTCGGGAAAGATGAACAGTAACGCGGTTCTTAACGCGCTATAGGCGGCTAGCGCATTCTGAAGAACGCGTTATAGGAAGCTAGCGCGTTCTGAAGAACGTGCTATGGAAGGCTAGCGCGTTCTGATCTGTCTGAACGTGCTATAGATGTATAGCACGTTCTAGTATGAATGTTCTATAAGAGCATAGCGCGTTCTGGTCTGAACGTGCTATGGTTGTATAGCGCGTTCTGGTCTGTCTGAACGTGCTATAGGGGTATAGGACGTTCTGTTCTGAACGTGCTATAGGAAGTTAGCGCGTTCTTATGAACGTGCTATAGCAGGCTAGCACGTTCATGAGGGCGACCAACTGGGCAGCCCAGGGTGGGTAGTCTACGGCTGATCGTGCTCCCCTTGGTCCAGTGTGTCTCGGACACCCCATGGAGTTCCGTGACCGTGTCTTTGGGTGTCCGGAGGTTCCATTTACCTCGATTAGCATGCCCGTGGGTTTAAGGGTCTGGGTGACCTTCTAGCGTTCCGATTGTGTTGTGTTGGTCTCCGGCCGACCCGGTTGTGACCCAGTGGTCGACCTTGCGCCTCGTGAGTGTCCCAGACACCCCGTGGGTTTCGTGACCGTGTTTTTGGGGTGTCTGGAGGTACCATGTTACCTCGATAAGCGTGCCCATGGGCTTGGTGGGTCCAGGTGACCCCAGGTGTTCCGGGCTTCCGTGTTCTTACTAGATCGAGTCACCATGTATCGGTATGAGTGCGGTGAGGTTTCCTCGCACGTCGTGGTTTCTCCAGAAGGTGGTTTCCGAGTGAGCCATGTGTGCGGCCTTGGACTGTGAGTCCAATCTCCCAGCCGGAGGCTGGAGGTCGCTTAAGTTTCCCTCCTCGAGGGATGGGTCTCGGCAGTTGTGAACTGTCTCGTGAGTCACCGCATCGTGGTTTTGGACCTAGGGATTAGGCCAGATTGACGGCTCAGTGCTGTCGTGTGCAACGGTCTTGACCCCGAGTCTTATGACTCAAAGGCCGTTGGGTTTAGTAGGTCTAGTGGGCTGTCCAGAGTCAGGTGTCTTTGAGCCACCTGTTACTTCACATTACTCGTGATGGGTGCGTGCGTGGTTTTTTGTGTCCACGTTCTGTGAGCCCCCACATGTCGTAGCCTTCTTACGGCACGCGTGTGCTGACCCACCCGGGAGTGGTGGAGCGGTTGACCCGAGAGAGACGGTGAGTAGGCTGGTTACCGTAGGGCCCCCACGTACAACTGAGTCTGGGCTTAGGGGGAATTACCAGCTAGAGGACAGGCCTAGGGCGTATGGTCTGAGTGTGCATATGAGGTTGGGGGCGTCGGATGGCACCGACAGGCGCGACCCCAACTAGTCCTTGTTCTGTGGTACTGGTTACTGTGTGTGTTTGAGTCTCCGCCTGGGGCGTAGTAGCTAGACACTTGTGACGTGGTGTAAGACGTCAGGGGATGCATCCGGTCATTCTTCTGGTGGGCGGTACTCCTATCACGTGACGTGAGTTTCCTCGTGAGTCGAGTTCTGCTTCACGTCTGCGAGATGTGGTTTTACGTGCAATTCTCGGATATTTTCCCGAGCTGAGGTCTAGGGGTTCCGGTGAGCGTCACCGAGGGCTTTCCTCTAGACAGCGTCGAGATCCCGACGGGTGGTCATTTTCCTAGTTACGTGATTAGGGTGGTTCATTGTCAGGTGCGTGACTTGGTTGTCCCCCGACGGGAGACTGGGTCGTGTTTTTCTTTGGTACAGTAGGAGTAGGTGTAGAGCCGAGGTTTTACCGGCCACCATAGTTACTTTTCTGCTTTCATAGTTACTACTTTCCGTGCCACCGTTGTCTCTCAGTTGGGGTTCCGCGGGATCCCTACTGGGCCAGTGACAGGAGGCTCACCCCTGCTTTACAGGTGCGGCGGTTCTGCCTCGAGGTTTGAGGAGGCTGTTCGGAGGTTCTTAGTTGCCAGCTCGCCGGACTGAGTGTTCACTTGGCATGTGGTACGTTTTACTACTTTAGACTGTACTTTCTGTTGGACTGGACTCTGTTGTAGTAGTTGTTTATTTATCCTGTTAATTGTTGAATTGTCCTGCTTTATTTCCTATTTCTTTTTACCTCCACACTCCTTTTTAGCCGTTCTGAGTCTCGGCTTGTTGGCGGCGGGCCAGGATTCGAATGGTATTGGGTTTCTTTCTTGGTATCCGGATCTTGGGTCGCCACAGAGGGAGAGAGAGATCATGACAGAGAGACGGAGAGGGAGGGAGAGAGAGGGTGGAGTGAAAGAAAGGGAGGAAGTGGGAGGGGGAGAGAGAGAGATGGTGACAGGGAGAGGGAGAGAGAGGGAGAGGGAGGGGGAGGGAGAGACGGTGGAGAGAGAGAGAGACGGTGACAAGGAGAGGGAGGGAGAGAGAGTGAGTGAGAAGGGGGGGTGAAAGTCGCTCCGTGTGGGAGTGATTTCATTAGATGAAATCTCTCCCACACTGAGTGACTTCAGCTACATCTATCTCCCCCTGTTCCCACCCCTCCGCCCCCTCCGATCACCCCCCTCCTGTTGTGCCCCTTGTGCTTTGATGATAGGGTGTTGTTGTTTTGATGATAGCAACTCAATGAGTCACCACATAAGAATGATGATGATCTATGCTAACTACTATGGGGAGTGTTATGGGGAGTGTGTTAGGTCCAGCCCCTTGTGAATTGATGATGAAATGATGTTTTGAGTGCTTTGTTCTGATTAAATGCCCATGCACAGGTTAAGTCTGTACCGAGTTTTGCCTAGAATGCATGTCTTCTTAGCGCATACTTAGTCACCAAGTCCGTGCAACTCCTGTTGCAGCATCAACTTAAGTCTGTACAACATTTGTTGCTGCACGCGACTAACTATATGCATATGTGCATTTTTCACTTCAAAGTCTGTACATTCTTCAACGGCATGTATGTGCATCTTTTGTACCATGCACTCACAGTCTGTACATTCTTCGGTGGCATGTCTGTGCATCGTTTGTACATTGCACACAAAGTTTATACATTCTTTGGTGGCATGTCTGTGCAACTTTTGTTCCATACATACGTAAAGTTCGTGCATTTAAATACTAAGTCTGCACATGGTTGCCTTGATGACTTAGCAAGTCTATACATTCTCGAACCAACTCAGTGCATCTTTTTGCATCGTTGTGCTTCACGCATACATATAGTCAGTGCATCCCATTGCCTCGCGCATACACATATACACAAAGTCGGTGCAACTCTTGGTGCTGCAAGGACACAAGTCTGTACAACCTTTGTTGATACGAGCAGTTAAGTTAGTGCATAGTTTCATTAGGCCTGTGCATTGTGCATTCATGCTCAAACTCTAGGCACAGCAAGTCTGTACATCATCTTGTCGCATGCACACAAAAGTCTGTACACATCTCGATGGCATGCCTGAGCATTCCTCTTCAATGTGCATACTTTCCTATATGCATACTGCATTACACACCATCAAGTCTGTACATGCTTAGTTCAAATCTCGAACTAACTCAATGCATCCTTTTCTTTTCATTTAGATTGATTCAAACTGATAATAAGTTTGACCTGACAGGATCTCTGTTCGAGGAATCTAAGAAAGGCACATAACTCGAGAATGAAAGAAAGCGCCAGGATCGTGACACGTGGAATACAACGAGGCTATGATGCTGACACGTGACCTAGACATTCGGGCGGGAATCGTGATGACCACACGCCCTATCTGTTCACTGCTCTATAAATAAGAAGCTTCTTCCTGAGGAGCACTGTGATCGAAATTGGGAACTTACCTGAAGAAGTGTAGAAGCAGAGAGAGCCTGCACGATCCAGAGAGAAGAGAAAGAGAAGAAAGAGAGAAGAAGAGAAGGAGAGAGTTGAGAGAGAGGAGTCTGAGAGATTTACTTTGAATGTTTGTTCATCAGTCTCTCGGTTCAGATACCAGAACTGAGATTGCTCATTGTGAGCTACATTCCCTCTGGGGATTTCTTATTTTTCGTTTGTTTCTATCTTGCTTTCTGAAACCTTGTTTTCAAGCTGTGTGTCAGCAGAGCAAGCTGTGATGCTCAACGGGCAGAGGAGGATTCCTCTGGACGGGTGAACTGTAAGTCCCCAGCGGTTTGCAGAAGAGGATTCCTCTGGACGGCATAAGCTGTAATGCCCAGCTGTCTGTAGGGTTGTGACCCCGAAGCTGTGGATCAGCGAAGCTGTGTATCAGCGGTTGAAGCCACATTCCGGTTTGGAGTGTGGGGTGGACGTAGATCTCGGGTTTGAGATCGAACCACCTTAAAATTTTCTTGTCTACTGTGCGTTTGTCTTGCAAATTGTTGTGCATCTTGGTTATCTCTTCCATCCGCAGTAGATGCATGTTTAGGATCGTTTAAGTTCAGATCTGCTAGTGTTGGCTTTCTGTGATCGCTTTCGCTTATCTTTCTGCCATCCAGCAGTAGTTTGTTTTATTTCCGCACTTGAAACTGCTGCAGTCGATTTTATTGGGTGACTGATCTATTCACCCCCCTCTAGATCGTTCATAAACTCTCATCAGTTGGTATCAGAGCCTAACTCTTTTTCAGGGACTAACATCCTAAAGAGGAACGGCCATGAACGCTAAGGGAATGACAGCAGAAGGACATTCAACCTCCAAGCCTCCGTACTTCGATGGCTCTAACTACGCCTACTGGAAGAACATAATGCAGGTCTTTCTGAGGGCGAAAGACTACGAGATCTGGAGGGTAGTGAGCAAGGGACCGTTCGAACTGCACGAGCATGAAGAGGTTTGGATGAGAGAGGAAATTAGAAAGTCTACTTTGAACTGGAGTGCCGTCAACTCTATTCAGTGCGCACTTCATCCCACGGAATTCTCCAGAGTTTCATCGTGCAAAACTGCCAAGGAGATGTGGGACACACTGGAGGTTATCTACGAAGGGACATCACAGGTGAGAGAGACCAAGGTGAATATGTTGGTCTCTGAATATGAAGCATTCTGGATGAAACCTGGTGAGACCATGACTGAGATGTATGCTCGTCTGACGATCATAACTAACGGTCTGAGGAATTTGGGAAAGAGCTATTCCGACTACGAGATTGTAAGGAAGATCCTACGGTCTCTGACTCCTGTCTAGCACACAAAGGCGACAGTGATCGAGGAGTCAAGAGATCTTCAGAAGATGAAAGTTGACGAGTTGATAGGTTCTCTAATGGCATATGAGATGAACCTTCCCAAAATTGAGGAGCTCGAGAATAAGAAGAAACCAATCGCGTTGAAGGCTAGTTCCAGCAGAACAAGCAGATCTAGCCACAGTGAATCATCAAGCGAGTAGAGCAGCCTATCTGGGTCAGAAATCGATGGAGACCAACTTGCTATGTTGACCAGAGAGTTCAGGCGATTCTTGAGAAAGGAAGGCAGAAATTTCGGCCGAAGACAATTCAGCGACCGACGACATAACAGGTATAGGTCTAACCCTGCGAAGAAACCTGATACTAATGTTTGCTATCACTGCAGGAAGGCCGGGCATATGAAGGCAGATTGTCCAGAGCTCCAGAAGCAGAAGGAGAAACTAAGGAAGAAAGGTGGAAAAGGAAAAGCCATGATTAGTACTTGGAGCGATGAGGACGAGGGCACACTGAGCACCACCTCAAAGAGCGAGGATGAAGAAAAGCTTGTCTGCCTGATGACCAAAAGTGTCAAAGAAGAAGAAGGAGACTCCGATGAGGTATCCTCTCCCTTTGAGCACTACACAATTTCTGATTGGGAGGATGCCTACGGAGACCTACTAGATAAAGTGGATGATATTAGAAAGGAGAACAGACATTTGAAGAAGAAAGTAAACTCACTTATGAATGATAAAACCATGTCTGATAAAATTGCCTATCTGCAATCTGAAAATGATAGTTTAAAATTTTCATGTGCTGAATCTGATGATTTGAAGCATGCTTTAATAGATTCTAGAAAGGAAAATGATGGTTAAAGAATGTTATTGATGATTTGAAGCTGAGAGTTCAAATGTTTGAAAATGAAGCAAAAATTTCAAATGAGAAATATGAAGCTGTTTTGTGTGTGAATTCTGAATTAAAGAAAATAGTTGAAAATTTAGATAAAGAAAATGTTGATAAAAGGAAAATAATAGAAAATATGACCCAAGGCACAGATAATCTCAATGCTCTGTTAGGGTCAAAGGTGAATTTCAGAAAAGAAGGTCTTCCTTGGTCAGCCTAGGACTACTGCGGGCCGCAATTATCTGAGGACCTATTGGCCTGGGCACTGGCACAAAAATAATCATAATTATAATGAAGATATTGCCAGAATGCAATAAAAACCAAAGCACCAGAAGAAGAAGGTTCAATCAGTTGGTGCTGAGAAAAAGAAAAATGATGAAAAGAATGTTAGAAATTCCACTAAGACAACCATGTTTAGACAAATGTGGATTCTTAAACAATTGATGTCTTGCTTAAATTGTTCTGTTTCTGCCTTGGAGCCCAAACAGTTTTGGGTTCCAAAATTCTCTACCTGATTGTGATTGCAGGTATGCCTGGCAGCCAGGAGCAATATGTGGTATCTTGATAGTGGCTGCTCCAGGCATATGACAGGAGACAAGGCTAAATTTTGCATGTTGACTGAGAAGAATGGAGGTCTTGTCACCTTCGGAGGAAATACAAAGGGTAAAATCATCGGGTCAGGTAAGGTAGGTAAGTGTACTACCTGTTGCATTGAAGAAGTGCTGCTGGTTGATGGTCTTGCATATAACTTACTTAGTATCATCCAGCTCTGTGATAAAGGACACAAGGTAGTATTTGATTCTCATTATTGTAAAATCTTTGAACCTGATTCCGATGTAGTTAAATTCTCAGGAAAAAGAGTAAATAACATTTATTTGGTAGATTTAGATGATTTAGCTCATTCTAATCTTTGCCTCACTGCAAATAAAGATGATTTAGCATTTTTGTGGCATCGTAGATTAAGCCATGCCAGCTATATTGTTTTACATAAATTGAATAAATATATCATGGTTAGAGGACTCCCTGAAATTTCTTTCAAGAAGGAAAATAAGGTGTGTGGTGCTTGTACACAGTCCAAGCAGACTAGAAAGTCATTTAAATCAAGAACTGAAAACATGTCCCTTAAACCTTATGAGCTGATACATATGGATTTATTTGGACCCACACGATCAGTCAGCTTGTCAGGGAGGAGATATGGATATGTCCTAGTTGATGACTTCTCTAGGTATACTTGGGTCTTTTTCCTTACACATAAAAATGATGCATTCATAGAATTTCAGGAGTTCTATTTGAAAATAAAACAGAAAAATAAAAATTCAATTGAAAATATTATATATGATCATGGAGGTGAGCTTAAGAATTCACAATTTGATGAATTTTGCAGGGTCAATGGCATTACTCATCGGTTCTCCTCACCAAGGACACCAGAGCAAAATGGAGTGGTGGAGAGGAGAAACCGGACTCTTGTGAAGATGGCCCGAACACTCCTAGTTGAAGGTGGCCTACCAAGAAAATTTTGAGCAGAAGCAGTTAATACTGCATGTCATGTAATAAATAGAGCCATGGTAAGGCCGTTCACTCAGAAAACACCCTATGAAATCCTCAAGGGTAAGAAACCTTCAATTGCTCACTTTAAGGTTTTTAGATGTAAATGTTTTATCCATGTTAATGATAAAAGAGATCTTGATAAGTTTGAACCTAAAAGTGATCCGGGCTTGTTCCTAGGATATTCTGAAATCACTAGAGGATATAGGGTGTACAATTCAAATTTTAAAATTGTTGAAGAATCTCCACATGTAGTTTTTGATGAGTCCCTGACTAAATGTGACAATGGTCTATGCAGGAAAGAAGATGATGGAGAAATATTGAATGAAAGACAATCGGCAGACCAATCAGATCAAGAAAAAGAGCCAAAAGAAAACAATGCAGAAGCGCCTGCTGTTCAGGGGGAGGTAAATGAAGATCAAGGTAACCAAGTTATCAATATCAGATTTTTAAGAGATCATCCAATAAGTAATGTCATTGGTAACCTAAATGAACCCCCTAGGACTAGAGGCTACTTTAGAGCTCAGCATGAATTAAATACATATGCATTGGTTTCTCATGTAGAACCCAAGTCCATTGACAATGCCTTAAAGGATGTGCATTGGATCAATGCCATGCACGAGGAGCTTAATCAGTTTGACAAGAACAAGGTGTGGCACCTAGTCCCACCTCCTGATCATGGGACTGTCATTGGAACTAAATAAGTTTTTAGAAATAAAACTGATGAGCTAGGTAATGTAGTAAAGAATAAAGCCAGACTTGTTGCTCAGGGGTACAACCAGGAATTCGGAATTGACTTTGAAGAGTCATTTGCCCCTGTAGCCAGGATGGAAGCTATCAGAATTTTGTTAGCTTATGCGTGCTCCCTTAGAATAACTCTCCAGCAGATGGACGTAAAATCTGCCTTTCTCAATGGGGAAATTAAGGAGAATGTCTATGTCCATCAACCTCCTGGCTTTGAATGCTCAGATTTCCCTTCTTATGTATATAAGTTGAATAAAGCTCTCTATGGTTTGAAGTAAGCTCCTAGAGCTTGGTATGACAGGCTCAGTAAATTCCTTACCGAGAAGAAGTTATCGAGAGGTGAGATTGACCAAACGTTGTTTACAAAGGTAAGTCACCCTGACATACTTATTGTTCAGATTTATGTGGATGACATTATTTTTGGTTCAACTAACCCAAAGATGTGTAAGGAATTTTCTGACTTAATGACACAAGAGTTTGAAATGAGCTCAATGGGTGAGCTGAAACTCTTTCTTGGATTGCAGGTTACTCAAACCAAAGATGGAACCTTTATCACCCACTCCAAATACATTAGGGACCTCCATGAAGAAATACAAGTTCGAAAACCTCAAGGACATTGCAGCTCCAATGGGTACCTCCACAAGTCTTGATGAAGATACAAAAGCTAACCCAGTGGATCAAAAGTTGTATAGAGGTATGATCGGATCCCTTTTGTACCTCACTGCATCTAGGCCTGATATACAATTTACAGTATGTTTATGTGCTAGATTTCAGGCTAGTCCTAAGGAGTCTCATTTTAGTGCAGTGAAAAGGATCTTTAGGTATCTGTCAGGCACCCAAGAACTTGGTCTTTGGTACCGTGCTAGGTGTGACTTAGAGCTTATAGCTTACACTGATGCAGACTATGTTGGGTGTCGGATAGATAGGAAGAGCACTAGTGGATATTACCAATTCCTAGGTGGTTGCCTAGTATCTTGGGCCTCTAAAAAGTAACACACTGTAGCACTCTCCACTGCAGAGGCAGAATATGTTGCTGCAGGGAATTGTGCTGCCCATGTACTATGGATTAAACATCAGCTCTCAGATTATCAGATAAATATGGGATGCATTCCTCTTCTATGTGATAACACTAGTGCCATCTGCCTTATTAAAAATCATGTTCACCACTCTAGGACTAAGCACATTGATATTAAACATCATTTTCTTAGAGATGTTGTGAGCAAAAGTAAAATTGAATTAGTCTTTGTTGAAACTGAAAAATAAGTTGCTGATATTTTTACAAAACCTCTTGGAAATGAAAGATTTAGATATCTAAGAAGAGAACTGGGGCTTTGTAAATTTCAGCAGGAAAATGACTAATTTTTCTCTTGAAATGTCTTTTAGAGTGCTTGAAATAATTGGGTTTGCCTGTTCTTGAACCTGTGAATAAGGTTGTTTGATGATAGAATAATCACTTGTGGACTGAGTACATAAGTTGCCGCACATCTTGCACATATTATTGTAGACACGCCAAAATTGATGTTACTGTGAGTACATCTCGTATTATCTTGTAATGTCCCAATTTGACCCTCAAATTAACTTTGTTTGAGTGGTTTTTCTCACTTTTCTTGGATTTCTCCTTTTTTTTCTCCCTTTTCTTATTTTTCCCTATTTTTTTGGATTTTTTGGGTATTTTTCTCCATTTTTTGAATTTTTCAAGAATTAACGGCGTGAGCGGGGGACATCATTTGTTTTTAAGAAAATTTAAGAAAATAAAAAGGGAAAGGATGCCTCTTTGAAGATGCGTCCATTACATTCATTTTCCCATTTTTATGGATTTTTCTGTGAATTTTTTCGGATTTTTTTAGAATTGACGACATGTAAAAGGGCGTTGTATTGATTTAAATTAAATAAAAAATGAAAAAAACTGGGAAATGACGACATTCCAAATGTCCTCAATTTCAAATTGAAATATTTTAATATTATTTCTAGCCCTCTTTCAGAGGTGATTTGGTGGCCTTCCGGGTGTCAAAAAAATATGAAAAAATAGTAATTGGAATCAGTGCAGTTAGATGCACATCCCCCTAAAATATGAGAAAATAATATTGAGAAATGAAAAATGGCCATGTTTTACTTATTTTGAAATAACGTCCCTCACTCGGGCGTCAATTCAATTGACGCCCGAATGCGCGGTCATCATTTCCTTTTGGCTTTTTATTATTTTGATTCATGACACTGTGTAAGTCGTCATTTTCAATTAACGCCCCTGGTCAGGTCGTCATTTCCATTGCTATATTTTGATATTTTAAATCCGCCCGAAATTCGTATTAAATTATAAATAGCGCCCCCCTCAAAGTCATCAATTCTTTTCAAATTTCGGAAAGTCCGTATCTGTCTCGAAATGTCTCCAAAATGGCGACGCCTCCGTGGGCGTTATTTTAAGAAGCGACCATCTGTCCGGTCGCCAATTCTTGTTCAATTTCGAACTCCGACAGAACCTCATTCTTTCCCCATTTTGAGCCCCTTTTCACTTCGGAAAGGACTCCTAAGGCTTTCTAATATTGAGGGGACACTTGTCTAATGAATATCTCCCTCCAAATCCTACTAAAACATGTTTTTCTAATTTTCCTTGGAATTAACTCCGAATTTTAGCCCTATAAATAGGACCCCTCTCTCCCTTGTGTAGAGGGCATGAACACTAATTCAAGGGGAGGTGCTGTGAGATTGGAGGCTCAAGGAGAAGACTCCCACATGCTTAAAGCTTCATCCATGGAGTTCTTCTTCCCCCTCTTGAAGATTTGGAGCCTCTTCTTCCTTGGAGCAAATTGAAGATATAAAGCCCCTTTTGGAGAAACACATCAATAAGCTTATCTCTCCCTTAATCTCTTTTGTTTCTTTCATGAAGTAGTTTGCATGCATCATGTTATTTTCTCTTCTTTCATTATTTTTATCATCTCAACCATGTTGAGATCTCCTTAGTGCAACACTTCCACCCTCCTTTATCTTATCATTCATCATAATCTCCCATACCCTCTTGCATAGGGGTTTAAGGGCCAACACCCAACAAGGTGTGTTCTTATACATGCTTTTCATATTTATTTCTATTATGAATTTGATGCTACACTCACCTTGATTTCTAATCCATATCTTTTATTGGTTGTTGTCTTTGATTCTTTGCAAGGGTAATCAACAAGAAGAACTCTCTTCATCGGCCGGCCGATCGAAAGAGAAGGAAAGCACTCACAATCTCCCCCGCATCCTTTTGAGGTATTTATATTCGCGATCCCTCCATATTGTTATTGTCTATATCCTTTGAGGCCCTCGCGTCTCTGGCGATCACACATTCCCCTTAGCATCCTCGCATGCTTCCCTTTTCTCCCTCTTTTCCCATTCTTATTTCCTTCTTTTTTCCTTTTAATTGTTCTAAGTGGGTTTCTTAGAATCTACAAATTGCCGATCACGGTGGGACACCTTTTATTTTTCTTTTGATTACCCTTCCCCTTGGGCACCCACGTGTGCCATCTCCCCTTTTGCACCCACGGTGCACCTCCTTTTGTGCTCCACGTAGCACTCTCCCTATGTGATTGGTTAGTTTGATAGATTTTTAGAAATTCCATTTATCCATCTCTTAAAAAAATGATGAGCATGCTATATCCTACTTCATGTTTTTATTGATTGCCATGATTCTTATCTTGTGATTGTGAGTGTTTTCATTCCTTCCTATTGGTATTTTTAGCACCGTTTGAGCTTTCTGGCCGCTGGAGTGTTACAGAAGGAATTAGCGCCCCTCACAGAGGCGTCATTTCAGAATATAGCGACCGTTTGAACAGGCGTCGCTTCCATTTTTATTGCCAGAATTTTTCATTATTTTATAATTAACGCTCCTCTCAGAGGCGTCATTTCCCAATATAACGCCTCCCACCAAGGCGTCATTTTCTTTGTCATTACATTCTGACGCCCCTGTCAGAGGCGTCTTTCACGTTTACAGCGCCTTACTAAGAGGCGTCATTTTGATTACCATTTCTTCATCATTTTGGGTATTAATATCTGATGCCCCTGTGCACAGGCGTCCATTCTAGATACAACGCCTCACCTTAAGGCGCTATTTTACTCTGCTTGCACTATTCACAGTGATTAGTGACTGACACTCAGGCGCTACTTCTTGATATAGCGACCTTTCCCAGGTCGTCGTTTTGTTCTGTGATGTTCATGCTGATACTGTCTGCTTGATATTGCCTGCTTGCATTCATCTTTGCATTTGGTTTGGGAGACCTCCTCTCCCCACACTTTTAGGAGTCACACCCCCCTCTTGGTGAAGGAAGGACCCTCCATTGAGCATTCCGTCTCATTGGACCGAAAACTCCTAAACCAAGCCTCCGTAAGTCCCCGCACCCGTGGATTCCCTCACGGACGCCGGGCAGGCTGTACCTTTGAAGTCCCGGGTTTAGTTGGCCTATGCATGGTGAGAGAGTGTTCTTAGTTGGCATCGAAGTGAACTTACATTGAAACTAGGTTCCTCCCTTGTGTGAATTGAAGTTTGTTAAAAGTCATTAATTCACCAAGGTTCAAATAAACAAAAATCAACGGTAATCATTCCAACTCGTGTGCTTCTTTGCAAATTATTTTGCTTGAACTTTGATTGCATAATGGCTTACCTTGATAGACAAAATAACATGTTTAATCTTCATTATGTTCATGAGGATGCACAACCTAGCATATCATATAATCCTCAATTCCATAATTCTCGCCACAATCATTCTAGGGGACCACGCCCTCATTCTTATGGTGTTGCCTGACCCATGGGTAATGTCCAATCTCATGGTCCCTTGCCTCAATCACGAGCCACTACCCCCTCGGGACCGTCTCCTCCCAACGACGAGAAGGTCTCTCAATTCATCCGTGCATTGGATCATCTCACCCCTCAACAAATCCAAGCCCTTAAGGCTATTGTTGAGGGCACATCTGTTGTGCCTCTTAGGCACAAGCATGTGCTATGTCGCCTTGATGATAGCAATGCTTTTTGGTTTTGATGATAGCAAGACAGTGAGTGCATTTGAGTGCATTTGATATTGTATTTTGATGATAGCAATGTTATTATGTTTTGATGATTGCAATAAACAAAGTGCATTTCTATGCATTATTATTCTTGAGCATTCTGCATATTGATAGCAACATGAATGATGATGTCTAGCATTGATGGCATTTGCTCTTTATATATGTGCATTGCATTCTGTCAGATATCATGTCTCTGCATATATCATGTCTGGGTAGCAAAGTCTATACACTGGACTGTGTAATTATGCATCATGCAAGTCTATACATTGGACTCTCGTTCAAGCCTATGCATTGTCTTAGGCTAAGTGTGTACAGCGTCTTAGGCGAAGTCTGTACAGCCGTGTCTTATGCTTCTAAGTCTATACATTGGTGTTGGTCATCAAAGTCTGTACATCGCCTTCAATCTTCAAGTCTATACACTGGCTTATTCTTCAAGTCTGTACATCCACAGTTAAACTTGAAGTCTGCACACTAGTCTTCACTGTCAAGTCTGCACATTGGTCTTCGATTTCAATGTCCAATGCATTGGGCTTTTACATGAAGTCTATACATTGTTGTTTGCAGTACAAGTCCATACATTGGACTGTTCATCAAAGTCTGTACATCAGACTGCTATAGTAAGTCTGTACAGTGAGTGATTCATTGGTGAAGTCTGTACACTCAACTGAACTTCAAGTCTAGACATTGCACTGTAGCATCCATTGTCTTCGTGTTGTGTTTGTTTGATTGTCTTCGTGTTGTTTACTGTAGCAGCTCGATTTGTTCTGATGAATTTCGAGTCGTTTCCCAGTGAACCCCGTGTCGCTTCACCTCGTGCTGTTCTCATCGTCTTAGTCTTGTTTTCACTTCGTGTTGTTTTCACTTGGTGTCAACTTCTGTTTTCGTCTTAGTGTTGTTTTCACTTCGTGTTGTTTTTCACTTGGTGTCAACTTCTGTTTTCGTCTTAGTGTTGTTTTCACTTCGTGTTGTTTTTCACTTGGTGTCAACTTCTGTTTTCGTCTTAGTGTTGTTCTCACTTCGTGTCGAATCTTGTTTTTCGTCTTTGTGTCTATCTCGCCTTGACCACACTTCGTGTTACTTTACGTAGACCTCGTGTCTTGCTTGTTTGCAACCACTTCGTGTCGATTTCTGTTGTCAGCACGTGTCGTCCTTAGTTCGAGTCAGTTCTTTATTTTTTCGTCTTCGTGTTGTGGTCAGCTCGTGTCGTTCTCTTTGCTGTGTGTTATGTCGTGTTGTTTTTATGTTCGTGTCTCCGTGTTGTTTTTGTCTTCGTGTCTCCGTGTTGTTTTTGTCTTCGTGTCTCCGTGTTGTTTTGTCTTCGTGTCTCCGTGTTGTTTTTATCTTTGTGTCTTCGTGTCGTTTTTGTTCCACTGCGTGCAGAACATTGCAGCACCTCGTGTTGCTTTCTGTGCCACCTCGTGTCGTTTCTGTGTGAACCTCGTGTCGCTTCTCTCTATCCTCTAGTTGCATCTCGTGTCATCTTTTATGTCTTGCTTGTTGTTGCAACCACTTCATGTCGTTCCTCCTTTTACCTCGTGTTATTTTATAACCTCATTTCGTGTCGTTCTCTTCGTTGTGTCTGTTCTGTCACAATGTATCTCGTGTCATTTTTTTTTCCTTACTTCGTGCTGCAGTCACCTTGTCTATCTCGTGTCATTCCAAGTACAGTGCCATCGTATTACTATTACATATCTCATGCAGCATTAGTTCCTGTGGCCCTCAGTGTTAATGATTTTAATCTCATTACAGGTCCGAGGAAGAACATTCCACACTCCTGGGCTGCACGTGATCCGAGACAAGAGGAACCAATCTGATAAGGACACGTGGCAGGAAGATTCTGGAAATATGGGAGGCACACGCGTTTTGTGCCCTATCCACCTGCTGTTGCTGCTATAAATAGAACCCTTCGTCCTCAGATGAAGGTGATCGAGTTGGCAAGAAGAAAAGCTCATACAGAGAGCCCCGATCCAGAAAAAGGAAGAGAAGAAAGAAAAGAAGAGAGCAGAGAAGAGAGTGAGAGTAAGAGCAGAAGAAGAAAAAGAGAGAGAAGAGAGTTGAGAAGAAGAAGAAGAGAAGTAGCAGAAGAAGCTCCTAGGAGAGTAGAAGAGAAAGAAAAGAGAGATAGAAAGTGAGCGAGAGAGCTCGTGGAGAACAAGGAAGAAGTTACCTGAAGATCTGTCTACTGGACCGTGGATCAAATCCAGGCCAGTCAGCTCCATGCGAGCCACATTTGTGTTATTTGTCTTTACAGCTTTCTGATCGCTGTGTATTTTTCTTTTCTTATTTTTCCTGTTTCATTTGGTTATATGTGTTCTTCCGATCCTCAGTAGTGAGGTCGGGGTTCCTCCTGTCAGTTCAGGAGAAGGGAGATTGCTATCTCCGGTTGCAAGTAGCTGGGTGCTACTTGTGGTGTCCCTCCGGTTTGGAGGAAGGGAGATCTGATCTCCGGTTCTGGGCTTGTGGATTCAAGTCCAGGGGTTCCCTCCGGGTCTAGAGGAAGAGAGACCGTGTGTCTCTGGTTGGCTAGTGACTGGTGTCACTAGTGGTTCCCTCCGGTTGGGAGGAAGAGGGGAGGTTGTTCCCCTGGTCAAGCTGTGTGGCAGCACCTGTTGCAGACTGAGTCTGCTGTGTCTAGCGTGAGCTAGTGGAAGCCACACTCGGTTTGAGTGTGGGGTGGATGTAGGTCTGGAGGACCGAACCACCTAAAAACCCCTCTTGCATTGTGGTTTGATTGCTTATGATTTGCTTCCGCTAGAAGAATGCATAGGGGCGCTCCATGCGTTTGGCTTCGGGTTGAGAAGAAGAGTTAATTAGTCTTCTTAGAATGTTTTAATTTGTCAAGAGAGCGAAATTCTTGTTGAGCGACTCCTTGTCAAATTCAGCCTAGTTAGCATCCTAGTGATCTCACTGTATGCTTGTTTGGTTCTGCAACTGATTATTAGCTTTTAAGCTTATCTAGTTTGCGAACTAGTAATTCTAGTGAGCATCATATTTTAACTGGGCGAAAGTCCTTTAAAGGGTTATATTCATTCACCCCCCCTCTGAATACTGCACCGAACCCAATAATTGGTATCAGAGCAGGTCTCTGATCTATCAGATCTAACAATCTGCAGAGGATCCTGCCGATTTGTTTGGTGCATTTCAGAGTGGATCTCTTGAAATCGTGTCTTGCTTCATTGACTTGTGTCTTATTTTGATTATCTGGTTTCAGTGGAGTTCGTGTCATTTGTTTTACTTCGCTGAACTTGTCTGCCATCTGTTCTAATGGCTCGACCTCCGATTTATGATGGTTCTAACTTTGAAAGTTGGCTAGGAGGCCTAGCTGTGTACATAGACTCAATTGGTCCACATTTGTGGAGTCTTATATCTAAAGGCCCACACCGCTTACCTAAAGATCAGACCAATTGGTCTAGTGAGGACAGCTCTAAGAATTGCGATAATACCATAGTTCTTAATATCTTGAGAGCTGTAGTTAATACTGATATGTATCCTTTTGTTCTCAGGTGCACATCTGGAAAGGAAATATATGACAGAGTCGTTTCTGCGCATAATCAGCAAGGTGATAGCTGTTTGATGGCCAACCGGGATGATGAAGATGAGATCTCATCTCAGGTAAGTTCTGAATCAGAAGGATACTCTTTCGATGAATTAATAGAGATGTATGAAAATTTGTTAGAAGTATCCAAGAAATTGAAATCTGAGAACAAAAAGTTGAAAAAGAAATGTGATAGAATAAATCTGAAAGATTCCTGTGAAAACTGTCCAAATATGAAAAAGTCTTATGATGCATGCATGCTAGATGTTCAGAATCTTAAGAAACAAAATGATTCTCTAAAAATTGAAAAACAAACATGCTTAGATAAAATGTCTGAACTTCAGAATCAACTGAATGATAAGAAAAATGAGCATCTAAAAGGCATGCAAGAACTAACTGAAGTTAATTCTGAATTGGACAAAATGAAATTGGAGAATGAGGATCTTCAAAAGAAGAATAAAACTCTTATTATCAGAATGAATGAAATCAATGAGGTTTCACAGTCCTCTTCTGCTAAATCAGATTGTAAAATATGCTCTGCTTTAAGAGAACGAAATGAAGATCTCTTTAGTGAGAATGAACGGCTAAATAAACAAATTGCCTCACTTAAAGATGATCACAAAAATCTGCTCGCTGAGAAAATTAAAGTGGAGGAAAGAGAAGAGAATTAATTGAAAAACTGGAGCTAATTTCTGGAAGAGAGAGATGTGCTAATAATGAAATTCAGGATAAAAATCTTGAGGAAGAAAACACTGAATTAAAAGCTGAAGTTGAAAAACTAAAGTGGTTGAACACTGGCTTGTCTGAAAGACTTCTCACTATAGAAAAAGGGAAAGCTGTACATGATGAAAATTTAGAAATTTTGAACAGTCTAGAACAGGAAATTGAGAAGTATAAAACTGCAAACCATGTTCTAAGCGAATGTGTTAATTGCAGTGAACAGGAAATAGCCAGTTATGAACTTCACATTGCCAGCTTGGAAGATAAAATTCATAATCTGGAAAATTCAGCTATTGAGTCTGCCAAGATTAAAGAAAAAATGAAAACTGTTGGGAAGAGGAAGGATGATAACTCTGAAGGGGGAACAAATTGATGTTCTGATATTGAGAAAATCACTAAAGACCAGTTATATACCACTTTTGTCCAAAGCTCTGATGTAGCTGGTACTTCAAGGCAATCCCCAAAACAAAATAAAAATGAGAAATCATCTTTAAAATCTGTCTTTCAGTTTAAAGCTCAGAAAATTGAAAAACAAACAAAGCTTGTTGAGAATAATCAGAAATTGAAAAGAAAGAGTCAAACAAAGAAGGCTAAGAATAATTCTGGTTGTACTCTGAAATTTGTTAGCTCTGCTGAATGTAATGGGTCAATGCAAAATGCTCATGCTGCATGTACTCATTCACATGCATCTAGTCAATCTGTTAGTAATCATGTCATCAGGAAATCACAAGTGTCATGTTACTATTGTGGCAAGATAGGACATGTAATGGATGACTGTAGATTGTTGATTGAAGATGAGCATGCTAGTGAAGCAATGCATTCTAGGAATTCATCCGACAGAAACCATGCCATTAAGAAATCTGTTGCTTACTATCACTACTGTGGTAGGCGTGGTCATCTAATGAATGCATGCTTTAAAATGAAAGAAGACAATAATTTGAACTCTAGATTTTTCACACATGCTCATGGCCCACATAGATATGAATCTACTTCAGGTCAGCGTATCATCTGTTTCAATTGCAACAAGCCTGGACACAAGGTAAATGAATGATGGTCAGGAAATCACAGGGGCAAAAATGAATCAAACAACAAACATCTTAGATGCTTTGAATGTGGTAAGTATGGGCATGCAGTCAAGGACTACTGGTTTGTTCAGGGAAATCATTTTAATTCCAAATTTGTAAGATTCCCTCCAAACAAAAATTTCTTGGGCAGAAATAAAGCTGGTCTTAAAGAAAAGACTCTTGGTTGTTATGAATGTGGAAAACCTGGCCACCGAGCTTCTGAATGCTGGTGGGCAGGTAATGGTAAATCAAAAATTCATGCTTACAACAGAACAATTCATGCTCATTATCATAGGTCTCATGCTGCTGTTGATATGCATCATAGGACCAGAAAATCTGCTGTTTCATGTAGATATTGTGGTAAACTTGGTCACTCTATGGACAATTATTTTCTGATGAAATTTGATGACCATGTTGCTAAGAAACTGTTTAGAACACCTGATAGGGGTAGTGCAGGACCCAAGACTGCTTGGGTCTCTGCAGGATCAACTTGATTGACTTGCTGCAGGTGTGCCTTGGAAGGAGAAATAAAAGGGGTCAACCAAGGCACTCAAAAAGAAAACCCCATGATTCAATTCAGGTCAGTTCTGAAATCTGTTTTAAATTCCATTATCTGAAATTGTGAGCATGAAAATTGTGAGTTTCATGTTGATTTGCTTGGTTGATTTTTTAATGAACTCTTCATGTCTAGCTGATCAGTCTGCATTCCAGACTCAGCTATTGAATTCAATTCTGCATATCTGATGCTCTTCTCTTGCTATATGTTGAACTGAATTTGAATGCTTCTTTAGTGTATACAGTTGATGCACTATATAGACTCTGTGTCCATGCATGTGTTTTGTGTTAATGCATTGCATGCTTGTTATTGAATGCATACTTGGACTGATTGTGTATAGACTGATTGTCATTGCATGTGTCAATGATGCTGTTCAATGCATGAAGGACTGCCTTATGTTGCATTGTCCTTGTTAACCCTGGTATATCAAATGGTATGTTACTAAAAGGCAGGGAAATCTGCCCGGAGGTTCCTACCA
Organism: Amorphophallus konjac; assembly: GCA_022559845.1. Classification (NCBI taxonomy): domain Eukaryota; kingdom Viridiplantae; phylum Streptophyta; class Magnoliopsida; order Alismatales; family Araceae; genus Amorphophallus; species Amorphophallus konjac. The sequence goes on from JAHNEJ010000474.1 coordinate 114,391, forward strand.
TGTGTGAGATGGTCTTTGAGACCAGGTCCTCCGCCTAGTACCATGGGTCTAGTTTTCATGAAGAACAGTGTACTGCATCATATGTTAAAAAAATCTGAAAATTTAAAAGGAAGATGATGCATTTGATAAATTCTCTCTCTGATTGAACAAAGCATGAATTCTTCTTGAGTATATTCTAAAATTATGAGCAGTTCATTAATTCTATTTCATGCACTTTGTCAGGGGAGTTTGACTAATGTTGCATAGTCTGCATGTAGAACAGTCTACTGCATAGCATATTTTTGCATCATGGTGTCAGGGGGAGCTGAGAGATTCTATTCAATTCATTGAACCCTATTTACTCCTCTTTGTCCCCATTCATGTGATTCATATCTTTTGACATCAGATGCCATTGGACCATTTTGCCAATTGCTATCCTTTCCCCATCATTTTCACTAAACAACAGCTTTGCATCTGGTTTAGTACATTGAATGGTGATTATTGCAACTGTTTTTCTATAAGAATCACACTCACAAATTGAAAGGAACTAAAGGTTTAACCTTTATAAATTAGAGAGTTAAGTATCTGCACTTCAGAACTTGAGATAAAAGAAAACCTTTATAGCTCTTAATCTTTATCTCATGGTAAGATTAGAAAAAGTTTTTGTAATGCCAAATGTGTTGATCTGGAAATTTCTAGAAAAGGCTAATAAGAGTGTGTACTGATTTTTTAAACAATCACTCTAAAAGAAGTAAGGGCAGCAGTAAATAAGATCATAATGCTATGAACTGAACATAGTGACAGAGCAATGGCTGAATTGCACCGAGAAATTGTGATCTCCTCCAATGAAGTAAGAGAACTCATAGTCATGAAGTGCTTCAGAATATCTCTGTTCAAAAGGTCAAATCTATAGAGGGAGTTCTCACTAAGTAACTGAGTGTACTGGCCTCTAATCAAGGTGTACCCTTAATGTCAAAAGTGAAGACTATTCTTTGTGGGTTTTGATCTGAAATAGGTCTAGTAGTTTATGCCTAGTAACTGGGGGTACTTGCCTCTGATCAAGGTGTACACCTAATGTCAACAGCATAAATGCCACTGATCTATTTACTCAGTTCAGGTTCAGAAATTGAAAAATGTAAGTCAAACTGCTGTAACCCTTTGAAAATCAAAAGTCTATGAGTGGAAATTGTTTTTATTAATACATATTCAAGTTGCCTCTCTTGAATTTCCTTGTTTAATCACAAAAGGGTATTATGTCTGACTTATCTATTAATACCATGTGCCCTAGATTCATTGCTATAAATGGAATCTAAAACTCTTTTTCAGGGGTCAGGTGTTTTACTCTAGAATTATAACTGTTAAACCTGAATCTTTGTCAAAATTGTATGTTGCTGATTTTTAAACTTTAACAGTTGTTTATAATCATGCTTCCTTTCTGAACCTATGATTCAGCTGTTGTCAAGTGACCCTCCTACTTTCTCTACCTTGTTTATCTGTTCATATTCCTTCTCAAAGGGGGAGCTTCTATTTAGGGGGAGAAACATTTCAGGGGAGTCTTACTTTCAGGGAAAAATGTTCTAGAGGAATTTGCATGCATATTGCACTTTGCACTCATATTTTTACTGTTTTTCTTTTTTGATCATGTCAAAGGGGGAGAAAATCTTGTGTGTGACTCACTGTCACATTGTGTTGCCATCATCAAAAAGGGGGAGAATGTTGTGCCTCTTAGGCACAAGCATGTGCTATGTCGCCTTGATGATAGCAATGCTTTTTGGTTTTGATGATAGCAAGACAGTGAGTGCATTTGAGTGCATTTGATATTGTATTTTGATGATAGCAATGTTATTATGTTTTGATGATTGCAATAAACAAAGTGCATTTCTATGCATTATTATTCTTGAGCATTCTGCATATTGATAGCAACATGAATGATGATGTCTAGCATTGATGGCATTTGCTCTTTATATATGTGCATTGCATTCTGTCAGATATCATGTCTCTGCATATATCATGTCTGGGTAGCAAAGTCTATACACTGGACTGTGAAATTGTGCATCATGCAAGTCTATACATTGGACTCTCGTTCAAGCCTATGCATTATCTTAGGCTAAGTGTGTACAGCGTCTTAGGCGAAGTCTGTACAGCCGTGTCTTATGCTCCTAAGTCTATACATTGGTGTTGGTCATCAAAGTCTGTACATCGCCTTCAATCTTCAAGTCTATACACTGGCTTATTCTTCAAGTCTGTACATCCACAGTTAAACTTGAAGTCTACACACTAGTCTTCACTGTCAAGTCTGCACATTGGTCTTCGATTTCAATGTCCAATACATTGGGCTTTTACATGAAGTCTATACATTGTTGTTTGCAGTACAAGTCCATACATTGGACTGTTCATCAAAGTCTGTACATCAGACTGCTATAGTAAGTCTGTACAGTGAGTGATTCATTGGTGAAGTCTGTACACTCAACTGAACTTCAAGTCTAGACATTGCACTGTAGCATCCATTGTCTTCGTGTTGTGTTTGTTTGATTGTCTTCGTGTTGTTTACTGTAGCAGCTCGATTTGTTCTGATGAATTTCTAGTCGTTTCCCAGTGAACCCCGTGTCGCTTCACCTCGTGCTGTTCTCATCGTCTTAGTCTTGTTTTCACTTCGTGTTGTTTTCACTTGGTGTCAACTTCTGTTTTCATCTTAGTGTTGTTTTCACTTCGTGTTGTTTTTCACTTGGTGTCAACTTCTATTTTCGTCTTAGTGTTGTTTTCACTTCGTGTTGTTTTTCACTTGGTGTCAACTTCTGTTTTCGTCTTAGTGTTGTTCTCACTTCGTGTCGAATCTTGTTTTTCGTCTTTGTGTCTATCTCGCCTTGACCACACTTCGTGTTACTTTACGTAGACCTCGTGTCTTGCTTGTTTGCAACCACTTCGTGTCGATTTCTGTTGTCAGCACGTGTCGTCCTTAGTTCGAGTCGGTTCTTTATTTTTTCGTCTTCGTGTTGTGGTCAGCTCGTGTCGTTCTCTTTGCTGTGTGTTATGTCGTGTTGTTTTTATGTTCGTGTCTCCGTGTTGTTTTTGTCTTCGTGTCTCCGTGTTGTTTTTGTCTTCGTGTCTCCGTGTTGTTTTGTCTTCGTGTCTCCGTGTTGTTTTCTTTGTGTCTTCGTGTCGTTTTTGTTCCACTGCGTGCAGAACATTGCAGCACCGCTTGCTTTCTGTGCCACCTCGTGTCATTTCTGTGTGAACCTCCTGTCGCTTCTCTCTGTCCTCTAGTTGCATCTCGTGTCATCTTTTATGTCTTGCTTGTTGTTGCAACCACTTCGTGTCGTTCCTCCTTTTACCTCGTGTTGTTTTATAACCTCATTTCGTGTCGTTCTCTTCGTTGTGTCTGTTCTGTCACAATGTATCTCGTGTCATTCCTTACTTCGTGCTGCAGTCACCTTGTCTATCTCGTGTCATTCCAAGTACAGTGCCATCGTATTACTATTACATATCTCATGCAGCTTTAGTTCCTGTGGCCCTCAGTGTTAATGACTTTAATCTCATTACAGGTCCGAGGAAGAACATTCCACACTCCTGGGCTGCACGTGATCCGAGACAAGAGGAACCAATCTGATAAGGACACGTGGCAGGAAGATTCTGGAAATATGGGAGGCACACGCGTTTTGTGCCCTATCCACCTGCTGTTGCTGCTATAAATAGAACCCTTCGTCCTCAGATGAAGGTGATCGAGTTGGCAAGAAGAAAAGCTCATACAGAGAGCCCCGATCCAGAAAAAGGAAGAGAAGAAAGAAAAGAAGAGAGCAGAGAAGAGAGTGAGAGTAAGAGCAGAAGAAGAAAAAGAGAGAGAAGAGAGTTGAGAAGAAGAAGAAGAGAAGTAGCAGAAGAAGCTCCTAGGAGAGTAGAAGAGAAAGAAAAGAGAGATAGAAAGTGAGCGAGAGAGCTCGTGGAGAACAAGGAAGAAGTTACCTGAAGATCTGTCTACTGGACCGTGGATCAAATCCAGGCCAGTCAGCTCCATGCGAGCCACATTTGTGTTATTTGTCTTTACAGCTTTCTGATCGCTGTGTATTTTTCTTTTCTTATTTTTCCTGTTTCATTTGGTTATATGTGTTCTTCCGATCCTCAGTAGTGAGGTCGGGGTTCCTCCTGTCAGTTCAGGAGAAGGGAGATTGCTATCTCCGGTTGCAAGTAGCTGGGTGCTACTTGTGGTGTCCCTCCGGTTTGGAGGAAGGGAGATCTGATCTCCGGTTCTGGGCTTGTGGATTCAAGTCCAGGGGTTCCCTCCGGGTCTAGAGGAAGAGAGACCGTGTGTCTCTGGTTTGCTAGTGACTGGTGTCACTAGTGGTTCCCTCCGGTTGGGAGGAAGAGGGGAGGTTGTTCCCCTGGTCAAGCTGTGTGGCAGCACCTGTTGCAGACTGAGTCTGCTGTGTCTAGCGTGAGCTAGTGGAAGCCACACTCGGTTTGAGTGTGGGGTGGATGTAGGTCTGGTGGACCGAACCACCTAAAAACCCCTCTTGCATTGTGGTTTGATTGCTTATGATTTGCTTCCGCTAGAAGAATGCATAGGGGCGCTCCATGCGTTTGGCTTCGGGTTGAGAAGAAGAGTTAATTAGTCTTCTTAGAATGTTTTAATTTGTCAAGAGAGCGAAATTCTTGTTGAGCGACTCCTTGTCAAATTCAGCCTAGTTAGCATCCTAGTGATCTCATTGTATGCTTGTTTGGTTCTGCAACTGATTATTAGCTTTTAAGCTTATCTAGTTTGCGAACTAGTAATTCTAGTGAGCATCATATTTTAACTGGGCGAAAGTCCTTTAAAGGGCTATATTCATTCACCCCCCCTCTGAATACTGCACCGAACCCAACAACATCCTCTCCTCATCCTCCTCCGCCCACACCTACTCCTATTCGGGTGGCCCATCACCCGCCTCCTTCATCCACACCTACTCCTATTCGAAAGGCCCATCACCCGCCTCCTTCATCCACACCTACTCCTATTCGGGTGGCCCATCACCCGCTTCCTTCATCGACACATACTTCTATCAGAGTGGCCCATCACCTGCCTCCTTCTATTTCTCATCCTTCACGCCCCCAAGGTCCATTTATTCCTTGTAATCCGGCCCGTCCGGGTCCTTTAGCGGGTCGTCCTATTAACCCTCCTCCATGGCCGTCATATCAAGCCACCCCTCCAAGGCAATCATGCCAACCTTCCAATGTTCATGTTACACCCCTCCAGCAAAGTATCTTTGATAGAATTGCTTCCACGGAGGAACAACTTAAGAGGCTCACCAGCCCGCGGCCCGCTCCTCCTCCATCTCAAGTCAATCCTCTTCATGATTTCATGAATAACATCGCTAAGTTAGAAAAAGATTGGAAGGAGATAAGAGAGAATGGCATCAATAACACGTGTGAGCAAGATAACAAAAATCAAGTGGACGTCGTTCACCCTCCACTCATCCACCCTGCTCATTTATCTGGCCCTCCGTCTCCACCTTCACATTTACCTCCACAGAATTTTCCACAATATCATGACCATCTGCCTCCATTTTCACATGATCCTCCACAAAATCCTCCACCACCTATTATTATGCCTCCACCACGGTGTCCACTTGATGTTTTTGATGAAGAAGAAGATTTGGAGACGGCACGAAATGTTAAAATTCCACAGGCACCCCTTTCAAGTTTCCTTCGTTTCCCACTCCCTCCATTGCCACCCGATGAACCCCTTGCTCAGGACGAAGCCACTACCCTAACCCCATTTATGAGACCAATTGGTGCTATGATGATGGGTCGATACTCCTGTCACCCACACCGGTGCATCATGCGCCTTCCCCTGTACCTAATATTTCTCGCATCATCCGACGCTTTCCTTTTACACCTTCGACCTCTACTCCATCGGCCTCCGTCGAACCTCCACTAATCTCCACTCCACTAACTCCCGCCAAGCCATCCAAGCTTATCTCCACTCCACCAGTCTCCGCCGAGCCTTCCACTAAACCTCCACCCAATCCGCCATTAGCCTCTACTCCATCGGCTTCCACCGAGCCCACCATCGAACCTTCCCCAATTAACCTTCCATCACCGCCACCTCGGCCCTCCATTATCCCTTTAACCCCAAAACCCACTTTGCCTGTTCCTTCATCTATCCATTCACCCTTACCCATGGCTAGTCCTGAGCAGGATCCACCCTTTTTTGCACTCGAGCCAACCCCGACTACTTCTGGGCAAAGGGAGAAGCTCGATGTGTTTGAACCTTTGTTTCCACTCACCCTTTCTCCAACACCTTCCATTACACCCCCACCATCCATGGAGCCTTCCGCCTCCGCTTCCTCTACCACTCAGAATGGGAGTGCTTCTGCAAGTACTTGTACCGAAGATGATCAAGAGCCGGGCAAGAAGGATTTGGCCACGGCCATGCTATTCAAGATGCAAGAGTTTATTTGCCGGATACCAATCTGTGTTGTCGTGCCGAGCATGGTTGAAGAGGCCGGGTCCCCGCCACTACTCGCCAGAAGAGAATGCCAAGCGTTGATGCCGCCCAAGAGCCGGGCAGGGCACCCCTTGTTCCAACTTTCAAATCTTGAACCTTTTCTTCCATACAAGGGGCGAACGCCCATCTTGATCAATATTCTTCATACGCTACAATCCCTGGGCAACACAATGCTTCCTATCTCAACTTTCCAACTGTCTCACACTGTTACTCTTCACTCTCCAAGGGAGTTGTCATTTACTATTGAAGCTTCATCATGGGCTCTTGCTTTATCCATTGGGCCAATTGGCCATACACTTTCACTGCCATGGAGGGGCGGTTATCTTGGTGCTAAAGGGCTTTCCACTATTCTACCCACCTTCCATTCAACTCCACCCATATTTCCGTCTATCACCGATTCTTCATGGGCCACTCCAGGGGTAAGGAGGAGGATCTCATCCTCTAGCCCTTCATGTTCTTTACATTCCTTGCATTTCATGCATCCATCGCATCCATTGCATTGCATCCACATGCATTTGCACTTCTTCTTTCCCGGGTTTCCAAACTCGTATCTTCCCCGCCTTCCAAAATCTCCGGATCCCCCACGTTTCCTTTCGCCTCTATCTTCGGGATCTCCAGGTCCCCTTACACTCGCCGGGCATTGTGCCCCCTCCGATCTTCCCTCAGGGCATCGCGCCCCTTTCCAACTATTGCATCCGCACTCCCCGGATTTCTCTCTTGTTCTCTTGGGGCATCATGCCCCATGGTGTCTCATACCTCCGGAACCTCCGGATCCTTCATCCTCTTCTAATCCACTCCCTCTAGGCCATCGCATCCTTCCAAGTTTCTCCTCCCTAATTCTCCCGGGGCATCGCGTCCCCTTTCCTGCTATTTCCCTGGAACCTCCAGGTGTTTTATCCCTCCTTTTAGGGCATGACGCCCTTTCTGATTCTACTCCTCCGGAACCTCCGGACTTTCACCCAGGGCATCGCACCCTTTTTTATCTTCTTCCTCCGGAACCTCCAGATCCTTCATCCCTCTCTCTATCCCTTGGGCATCGCGCCCCTTTCCGTCTTCTTCCTCCGGAATCCCCGGATCTTGCTCTTTGGACATCGTGCCCCTGCACACCCTCACGTCCAGATCTTGTAGGCTTCCCACTGATTCTCCCTAGGCATCGCGTCCCATGGTATCTTCCCCCTCCGGAACCTCTGGACCCTCCTGACCCTTTTCATCCACTCTTCCCGGGGCACCACGTCCCTCGGCATCTTCCTCCTCCGGAACCTCCGGACCCTCCATCTTTCTTCCGATTTGTCTTATTACTCTTCCAGGACATCGCGTTCTTCATTTTCTTCCTCCTCTTCCATCATCTTCTTCCCTATTTCTTCCCAAGGCACCGCGTCCCTCGATATTTTATCCCTCCAGAGCCTCCGGATTCTTCTTCGAATTATGATTTTCCTCCGCAGCCTCCAGACCCTCCGGAGCCTCCGGATTCTTCTTCCCCTCATGATTCTCCTCCTCTACCTCCAGACCCTCCGGATCCGCCTCATTCCATCTATCAATTTCTTCTTCTAATTCCTCCTAATCATGGGTCCGACCCGACTTCTTCTGCATCCACTACCTTGGGCATCTGCCCTTTCTCTCACTACTTTCGAGGCTTTAGTCCTCACTCCTCTTTTTGATATTTCACTTCTTCTGTAGACCATTCATGTGATCGACGTCTCCGCGCCTTAGTGAGGGAGTTCTAGCCCTCACCTCTCTTCCTTTTCTCCTTATTCGTCTGAGTCTGGTCTTGACACCACTCCTTCTTGTTAAAGCCACTTCCAAATCCTTTGCTTCCAATCCTTTTATCTGCCAAAGAGGACTATCCCACGATGATCAACCTCACCTCTGCAGCTGCTTCAACAAAGATCGCAAGGTAATATGTTGACGTAAGTAAGCATTTTTATGATATCATTATCTCATTACTTCACGCATGATTTTCAAAATGAAGTGCTTCTTAACAAGATTAAGAGTGGTATTTTAGGCCTTTATCCTAGGTCGTATCTTTATCTTTACTAAATCTCATAAAAGAGTCTTTAGGCTTGCTTCTGCAGCGCTTTGGTTAATAAGAACCCCGCGCTGGGAGTATGATGTTCTCTCCCCGCTTGTTAAGAGCAACCCTTAGCTGGGCATTCTACACACTTCACGACGTCCTTAGTCGGCTCCTTGATAAAACATAGTTGCTACTTTGGCCACGCCATGAGTATATCTGAAAGTCTTTTCTCTTCTTTACTCGGCCGCATGCAGGAGCAAGAGGTTGACGGATGAGATGACCAACTTAGGTAATTCTCAATACGAGAGAAGTCTCAAATAGGGGTAGTCTTGACACAAAATAATGAAATTAGTTTTCATAATACATCTAGCCAAAAGGGCTATTATGAAAATCAAGTCAAAATGTTGATAAATGCAAAATTATGAATTATGGCATGACAAGAGTGGCAAAGTCCCCGCAGGGAAAACCCTGGTCGTATGCATGTCAAGGGTCTAAAAATCAAAGGTACAAAGCTCCGGCGCAACAGACCACCTCTTTGAGGGGTAATACCTTGGAAGGAATTCAAGTCCTGACATCTCCCATCCTGCATAAAGCTTATCCTCAATTATTCTTCTCTTCTCCCTCCAAGACCGAATGTTTCTCAGGTATGGCCTTAGTAGGGGCACCGTTATACAAGAGTAGCCGATTATAGGGCGCCACCTTTCAATGCACGCCTGGCTTTAGACAGTTTTTAGCGATAAGGGAAGGAACAAGGACCCCTAGCTAGTGGTTCAAAAACACCCTTTGATGCTGCATTAACAAAGTCTAAACCAAAATCCAAAAAACGTTGAATATTGTCTAAACCAAAATCTAAAAAAAAGTTGAATATTGTCTAAACCAAAATTCAAAAAAAATTGAATATTTCACAAAAATTTAAAAAAAAATGAATATTTTCAAAATTTCTAAGAAAAATTCAAATATTTTTAAAAAAAATCCATAAAAATTTGAATATCTTTTTCAAAACCCATAAAAATTGGCATATTTCAAAATCAAAAAAAATTTGCATTGTATTTTTTTGATGGTGCTTTTGTAGGAACAACAACTTTGCAAGGACCAAGAGCACGGGATGAGTCCTCTCCATTCATTGCTATCTACCTTTTGATTCTCCCCATATCCACAATGATCACATCTTCATGATTTGCTGGGCAAAATCTTTTAATAAACTCCTGCTAATTTCACTTGATCACTTCGCCAATGGGCATTATCAGATCCTGATCATTCGACTCCAAATCTTCATTTGCCAAGATTGTCATCCTCATGACTTTAAAAGAAATAATACTCTGATGACATATATGATGTACATGCTTTAATGCTATGCTCATATACTTCACATGCTTTGATGATTTATATGCTTCAGGCTATCCATGCTTTGCCTTACTATGTGTGTTCGATGATTTGCTTCATGCTATTCTTGCTATGCTTAAATGCCTTATTCATTGCTTGTTATCTTCCTTATATCTTGGCTAATGAAATTTTGAGCGCAGGATAAGAAGCTCTGTGGTCCCACCGATTGGGCATCATCCAAGCCCCACGGTGCTTGCACCTCATCTCAGTTCACCACATGCTCATTGCTATCACCATCTTCTTGTAGGCATTCTACTATATGTTACAAATGCTACTAGATTATATCAAGGACCTTGTGGCTTTGGTAAATCTGGAATTTGAGTTCCCCTTCATCAAAAATAATGACGATTCCAGAGACGTCTTAGTCATATGGATAGGCCGTTGAGCCGTCCAAGACTGGGGATGATGGTTCCCTTTTGTGAGCTGGTGCGCGGATAAACGGGCTTCGGCTTAGTATCAGCTCGCGAAATCATTTTCTTGACCCAGTCTTGGCAGCTTAGCAATATTATCCTTGATTATCTTATATTTTAATTTATTTTAATTTTTTTCTTTTAAACCCAGTATGCATTCATATAGGGCTTTGAATCAACGTTGGAAATCATTCTGATAAGCTGATTTGGGGAATCAAATTGATCTTAATCTTTCCATATATGAGATATTCATTGCTGAATGGAATCCTCAGTTCGTTTTATCGCTGTTTTGGGTCATTCTCTTGAAAGCTCTTTGTTTGGATTTTTATCCTCTTATTTCAATCCTTTTCCTTTGATCCACCGTGATTGCAGCACGTCCACATTGGCTGGTAACCGCTCCCCAATCGTGAAACCTACAGGTTTGTGACTTGAGATACTTCCACCGCGCTAGAAGTTGATCATTCCTTTTCGTGCCCGCGTGCACACTCACTCTTTTATCCAAACATCGTTAATTTCATTGAATTTCCCGAGATTGCTTCGTCTCGAGATTTTGATTCAATTCTCATCAGGTGATGTTGATCGCATGTCTCATCACACCTTGGCATCTACTTTTCAGTTCACTCTATTCCCTTGCAAAGTAGACGCCAAGGCGGGACAGTTGTAGACACGCCAAAATTGACGTTACTGTGAGTACATCTCGTATTACCTTGTAATTTCCCAATTTGACCCTTAAATTAACTTTTTTTGAGTATTTTTTCCTACTTTTCTTGGATTTCTCCCTTTTTTATCCCTTTTCTTATTTTTCCCTATTTTTCTAGATTTTCTGGATATTTTTCTCTATTTTTCAGATTTTTCAATAATTAACGGCGTGAGCGGGGGGCATCATTTGTTTTTAAGAAAATTTAAGAAAATAAAAAGTAAAATGACGCCTCTTTGAAGAGGTGTCCATTACATTCATTTTTCTATTTTTCTGGATTTTTCTGAGAATTTTTCGGATTTTTTTAGAATTGACGACATGTAAAAGGGCGTTATTTTGATTTAAATTAAATAAAAAATGAGAAAAATGAGAAATGACGACATTCCAAATGTCGTCAATTTCAAATTGAAATATTTTAATATTATTTCTAGCCCTCTTTCAGGGTGATTTGGTGGCCTTCCGGGTGTCAAAAAAATACGAAAAATAGTAATTAGAATCAGCACAGTTAGATGCACGTCCCCCTAAAATATGAGAAAATAATATTGAGAAATGAAAAATGGCCCTATTTTACTTATTTTGAAATAATGTCCCTCACTCGGGCGTCAATTCAATTGACACCCGAATGCGCGGTCGTCATTTCCTTTTGACTTTTTATTATTTTGATTCACGACACTGTGCAAGTCGTTATTTTCAATTAACGCCCCTAGTCAGGTCGTCATTTCCATTGCTATATTTTGATATTTTAAATCCGCCCGAAATTCGTATTAAATTCTAAATAGTGCCCCCCTCAAAGTCGTCAATTCTTTTCAAATTTTAGAAAGTCCGTATCTGTCTCGAAATGCCTCCAAAATGACGACGCCTCCGCGGGCGTTATTTTAAGAAGCGACCATCTGTCCGGTCGTCAATTCTTCTTCAATTTCGAACTCCGACAGAACCTCCTTCTTTTCCCATTTTGAGCCCCTTTTCACTTCGGAAAGGACTCCTAAGGCTTTCTAATATTGAGGGGACACTTGTCTAATGAATATCTCCCTCTAAATCCCACTAAAACATGTTTTCCTAATTTCCCTTGGAATTAACTCCGAATTTTAGCCCTATAAATAGGACCCCTCTCTCCCTTGTGTAGAGGGCATGAACACTAATTCAAAGGGAGGTGCTGTGAGATTGGAGGCTCAAGGAGAAGACTCCCACATGCTTAAAGCTTCATCCATGGAGTTCTTCTTCCCCTCTTGAAGATTTGGAGCCTCTTCTTCCTTGGAGCAAATTGAAGATATAAAGCTCCTTTTGGAGAAACATATCAATAAGCTTATCCCTCCCTTAATCTCTTTTGTTTCTTTCATGAAGTAGTTTGCATGCATCATGTTATTTTCTCTTCTTTCATTATTTTTATCATCTCAACCATGTTGAGATCTCCTTAGTGCAACACTTGCACCCTCCTTTATCTTATAATTCATCATAATCTCACATACCCTCTTGCATAGGGGTTTAAGGGCCAACACCCAACAAAGTGTGTTCTTATACATGCTTTTCATGTTTATTTCTATTATGAATTTGATGCTACACTCACCTTGATTTCTAATCCATATCTTTTATTGGTTGTTATCTTTGATTCTTTGCAAGGGTAATCAACAAGAAGAACTCTCTTCATCGGCCAGTCGATCGAAAGAGAAGGATGTTGTGACTCCTCTGTGTTAATGATGTTGACAATTGCTTTATTTCATTGGCAACACCATGTTTTGATTGATTGGCAACTGTTAATGTTTTGATGAGATTGCTTTTATCAGATTGTCTGTGTGTTCTATGCATCATCACAAGTCTATACATCCATGCTTCATCACTCTCAGCATAGTCTGGATAGAAGTGGGTCGACCCCCTTCTTAGATGCGTCGACTAACCCAGAACATAAGTCTATACACTGTCCATCTTCTTAGTGTCTCATGCATTAACTAAGTATGTACACTATCTGTATGACTTAGTGTCTTTGTGTATTGGGCGAAGTCCATACATTGCAGCTCAGTAAGTCTATACATTGCATCGGTGCATTGTTTCCTCTGTGCATGTACTGCATCAGTGCATCACAAGTCTATACATCCATTGCTTCAGTTCAATACCTGCTATGTGCATGCATTGCATCAGTGCATTGCTTCTTCTGTGTATATACTGCATCAGTGCATCCATTAGGCATACAGTCTATACACTAATGCATGTGAGGTACTGTCTGCACGATAATGTCTATACATTGCTGCATTGTTCGCACAGGCTAAGTCCATACATTAGTGAAGTATGTACAGCGTCATGCATCATTCTTCAAAGTCCATACACTGCACTGTTGCTTGCTCGAGGTGAAGTCTGTACATCCGTCAGTGAACTTCAAAGTCTATACACTGGGATCTTTACCTACGTTCAGTTCTGCAAGTCTGTACATTGGGCTTTCACATAAAGTCTATACATCCTTGAACTGTGCAAGTCTGTAGATCGTTGCTTTGCCAAAGTCTACACATTGTGAACCTTCAAGTCTGTACATACTTTGCTTCGCTTAAGTCTGTACATCGTCCAGTTGTCTTTGGCAAGTCTTCACATCGTGAAGTCTATACACTCGATTGTCTTGCATTGCATCAAGTCTGTACAGCCTTTCCTTTGGCAAGTCTGTACATCGTTCATGAAGTTTGAACAATGAGCAAGTCTATACATCGGACTAGTCTGCATCGGCTAAGTCCATACATTGTCCAGTGCATTGCATGCATCATTCATGAAGTCTATACATAGAGTTGAATGCTGGCTAAGTCTGCACATCGTCTGTCTTACTTAGAGTCTCATGCATAACATGAAGTCTGTACATCGCACAGCATTCAAGTCTACACATTGTGCATCATTTTAGTTGAAGCATGTACATCGTGCATCTAGTGTTTCAAGTCTATACATTGTTGCACGTTGTGTCTGTCTAAGTCTTCACAGTGCTTCTTCATGCATTGAAGTCTGCACATTAGTGCACGCTCATCAAGCCCATACACTGGCATGTCTTTACATTGCCTAGTCTATACATTGGCTGCTGAATGCTCTTCAAAGTCTGCACATTGCATTACACTTCAGCAAGTCTGTACAGCGGTTGCCTTCATATAGGAAGTCTGTACATCACACAGCACTGCATATATGAAGTCTATACATTCCAGAGTCTGTACATTGCATTCACGTTCACAAAGTCTATACAATGCATTCGAGTTCACAAAGTCTATACAGTGAAGTCTATACAATGCATTGCATCCTACAAAGTCTGTACAGGGTTTATACTTAAACTGATAATTCTATTTCGTCTGTCTAACGGGGATTCTTTGCAGGGATTGATGACTTGGCTCGTGATCCAAGGAAGGACGAGGTGCCCAGATGGTGACATGTGGAAGCAGCTCAGTCAGGATGCTGCCTGGTGGTCGAAGATCCTAGAACCTGGCAAAAGCATTGGGCGGGAAATGTGGAAGCCACACGCCCTTATCCAATCTGCTGCTGGTATAAAAGAGAGTCTTCTTCTTCAGATGAAGGCAGATCGAATAGTGGCAAAGTCTATACAGTGAGAGTAAAAGCCTGAAGCAGCAGAGAGCCACCGATCCACAGAGAGAAGAAAAACAAAGAAGAAGAAAAAGAGAGAAGAGAAGATTGAGAGAGATGTGTTGAGAGAGATGTGTTGAGAGAGTGAGATTGAGAGAGTTTGATTGAGAGGTTGTATCTCAGACTCTTGGTTCAGATACCAGAGCTGAGCTTTGCTCATTCCGAGCTACATTCCCATTTGGGTTTTCTATTTTTGTTTGCTTCTGTCTTTTATTTCTGAAATTGTTTCTTCAAGCTGTGAGTCAGTTGTTAGCAGAGGTGCTGCCTCTGGACGGGTAAGATGTAAACCCCAACGGTTGCAGTGGAGGTCTCCACTGGACAGGTGAAGCTGTAATCCTCAGCAGGCGAGACTTGTCTCGGACAGCAAGCTGTGTTGCTCAGCGGTTTATAGGCCAAGCTGTATTGCCCAGCAGACGCAAGCTGTACTGCGCAGCAGTAAGCCATACTCGGTTGAGTGTAGGGTGAACGTAGGTCTCTGACCGAACCACCTAAAAATCTTGGGTGTCTTGTGTTTGTGAGTTTGCTTGTGATATGCTGTGTGACTGCATGTGTCGACACTCCTCATAGTGTTCTTTCATCGCTCAACAGTTGTTTGTTTTAAATTCCGCATTATAGTTCAACTGTATTTTAAATTAGCCATTAGATCTATTCACTCCCCTCTAGATCCACTCTCAGTGGAGATAGACTGCATCCATCTAACATAACACTTGGTATCAGAGCCATACTCTTCTACAGGGACTCATCGCCCGAAGAGGAAAGGCCAAGATGAATGCTCGAGGGATGATAGCTGAAGGACACTCAACCACAAAGCCCTCATTCTTCGATGGATCTAACTATGCATACTGGAAGAATCGTATGCAAGTATTTTTGAGGGCTAAGGATTACGAGATCTGGAAGGTAGTCAGCAAGGGACCTTATGAGCTGTCCCCAAATGAGGAAGTCTGGACCAAGGAGGAGATCAGAAGATCTACTCTAAACTAGAGTGCCATAAATGCTATCCAGTGCTCTCTGCACCCCACCGAATTTTCTTGAGTATCTGCTTACAGTTCAGCTAAGGAGATGTGGGATGCACTGGAAGTGATCCATGAAGGGACTTCTCAAGTTAGGGAGACGAAGGCTAATTTCCTAGTGTCTGAATATGAGGCATTCAAGATGAAGCCCAACGAGACCATCAAAGAAATGTATGCTCGGTTGATAATCATTACCAATGGTCTTAGAGGTCTCGGGAAACCTCTGACAGAGTATGATCTAGTGAGGAAGATATTGCGTTCCCTGACTCATGCTTGGCATACTAAACGCTACAGTTATGGAGGAGTCAAGGGATTTGCGAAATACAAGGGCTGATGAGCTAATTGGCTCACTGATGGCATATGAGATTAATATGCCAAGGATAGAAGAAGCTGAGAGGAAGAAGAAGCCAATCGCTCTGAAAACTGGTGCCAGCAAATCCAGCAAGTCCAGCAGATCCAGCTCTAGCAGTTCATCATCAGAGGAGAGCCTGAATGAAGAAGATATAATCCGTACTGAAATGGCAATGATGACCAGAGAGTTCAGGAGATTCCTCAGGAAAGGAGCAAGACGATTCAGCCAAAAGAAGTACAGTGGCGGCCGAAGGGATAAAAGGTATAAACATAACCCTGCAAAGAAAATTGAATCTAATACTTGTTATCAATGCAGGAAGGCAGGCCATATGAAATCTGACTGTCCAGAGAATCAGAAATACAAGGACAAGTCAAAGAAGAAGAACACGAAAGGGAGAGCTATGGTTAGCACCTGGAGTGATGAAGATGAAGGCTCCCTGAGCAATACTTCTGACAGTGAAGCCGAATCTGAGAAGCCCATTTGCCTTATGGCAACAAGTTTTGAAGACAGAGAGGAGGACTCAGATGAGGTAATCACTAGATTCGAAAATTTCACTATTACTGATTGGGTAGATGCCTACCATGACATAGCTGATAGAGCTGATGATATTAGGAAGAAAAATAGGCATTTAAGACGAAAGATAAATTCCATGCAAAATAACACAACTCTAACTGATAAAATTGCATGTCTAGAATCTGAGAATAGTAGATTGAAACTCACATGTTCTGAATTAGAAGAAATCAAGAATGAGTTAAAAGCCTCTAAAGAAGAAAATGAGAGGTTAGAAAAAGAAACTGATGAACTAAAATTGAAAATTCAGAAATGTGAGAGTGAGATAAAAATAGTGAATGAAAAATATCAAGCTGTCCTGAGTGTGAACACAGAACTGAAAAAATCCATTGAAGAAATTCAAAAGGATAATGAGGACAAGCTTAAAACCATTGAGAAAATGACCCAAGGTACAGATAATCTAAATGCTCTGTTAGGGTCAAAGGTCAACTTCAGAAAAGAGGGCCTAGGATTTAATTCTAGTGCAACAAAAACCTTTGGAATGAAAACTATTTCATTTGTTGCACAAAAAGAGAAAGGACCACTAATTAGCATGAATTCAAACATTTCAATGAATAAAACTGCTAATCTGAAAAAGCCCAGTGCTGAGGACAAGGGCAAACAAAAATTGAGTGAGACTAGTACAGCTAGCACATCCAAGCAAAATCCCAAAGCTCAGTCTCAGGTTAGGGGTAAACCTACACAGTCTTATAAACCTCATGCTAAGGTCACCAAGTCTCCACCATCACCACCACCTATGAAGAAGACCCAACACACACCTGTGAATAGGTCAGCAGGGTCCAAGGTGCAAGGGAGGCAGAATGCTTTTAGAGCTCAACCCAAACACTTCTACCAACCTAGAGCCCAGTCCCACTTCTTTGCAAAGTCAACCTATCCAAATAGGTCAGGATGGATTAGGACTCAAGGAAGGTTTACAGGCCATGGACATCAGGCTACACAGTCTTATAGACCTACCCTAGAAATTGAGTTAGTGCGTATGGCAAGTGGACACCTAGGAACCAATATTTCTACAGTCAGCCCAATGATCACTATGGCCAAAATTTCGTGAATACATCCTGGCCAAGGCACTGGCATAGAAATAATCAATCTGTAAATAATCATGCTAGTGTCAACAAGAAGAAGCAAAATAAAAAGAAATCTGGAAAATCCACTGAACAGAACTGTTTCAAACAAATGTGGATTCCGAAAAGTATGCTTTCTTGTTTTAACTACTTTCCATCTTCTCTGGAGCCCAATCAGTCTTGGGTTCCAAACTTCTCTACTTGATTGTGTGTGCAGGTATGTCTGGCAGCCAAGAATAATTTGTGGTACTTGGATAGTGGCTGCTCCAGGCATATGACAGGAGATAAGGCCAAGTTCTGCATGCTGACAGAGAAACAAGGAGGCCTTGTCACCTTTGGTAGCAACACAAAGGGTAAGATTGTTGGAACAGGTAAGGTAGGTAAGTGTACTACTTGTTGCATTGAGGATGTCATGATGGTTGAAGGATTAGCTTATAACTTACTTAGCATCAGCCAGCTATGTGATAAAGGATGCAAAGTGCTTTTTGACTCTCAATGTTGCAAAGTTTTTGAACCTGATTCCAAAACTGTTAAATTTTCTAGTAAGAGGATAAATAACACTTACATGATAGATTTAGATGATATTCAACATTCTAACCTATGCCTTACTGCTAGTAGAGAAGACTTAGCATTTTTATGGCATCGTAGGTTAGGTCATGCTAGTTACACTGTTTTGCATAAACTAAATAAGCATAGCATGGTTAGAGGACTTCCTGAAGTTTCCTTTAAGAAAGAAAATAAAATCTGTGATGCATGCACTAAATCAAAGTTAACTAGAAAGTCATTTAAATCTAGAACAAAAAATCTGTCTTCTAAACCCTATGAGCTGATACACATGGACCTTTTTGGGCCAACCAGGTCTGTCAGCTTATCTGGGAGGAAGTATGGGTTTGTCATGGTAGATGACTTCTCTAGGTATACTTGGATATATTTCTTATCACATAAAAGTGATGCATTCTCAGAATTTCAGGAGTTCTGTCTTAAGAAAAATCAGAAAACTGAAAATATTTTGACTGATCATGGAGGTGAGTTTGAAAACTCACAGTTTGATGAATTCTGCAGGTCAAATGGAATTAACCACAGGTTCTCCTCACCAAGGACACCTGAGCAGAATGGAGTTGTGGAGAGAAGGAACAGAACCCTAGTGGAGATGGGTCGTACACTCTTGGTTGAAGGTGGTCTACCAAGAAGGTTTTGGGATGAAGCAGTAAATATTACTTGTTATGTAATTAACAGAGCCATGGTAAGACCTTCTACCCAGAAAACACCCTATGAGATCTTAAAGGGTAAGAAACCTTCTATTGCTCATTTCAAGGTTTTTGGTTGTAAATGTTTCATTCATATAAATGATAAAAGAGACCTTGATAAATTTGAACCTAAAGGTGAACCAGGAATTTTTCTTGGTTATTCTGAAAACACCCGAGCATATAGAGTGTACAATCTGAATTCTAAAACTGTTGAAGAATCTCCACACATAGTGTTTGATGAATCCATATTAAAGACTAACATTGGTCAATGCAGGATTGAAGACATTGGTGAAATTCTGAAAGAAGGAAATCCTGCAGACCAATCTGAAAATGAGGAAAGAAATGAAGAGCCTAATGAAGAAGAGCCTACAGCTCAGGGGGAGGTAAATGAAAATCATGTCAATCCAATTGTTAACATTAGATATCTTAAAGATCATCCAGTAGATATTATGATTGGAAATCTGCATGATCCCCCTAGGACTAGAGGTCACTTAAGAATTCAAAATGAATTGAATACATATGCGTTTGTTTCAAATGTAGAACCCAAGTCCATTGACTGTGCTCTCAAAGATGTGCATTGGATTAATGCCATGCATGAGGAGCTCAATCAATTTGACAGGAATAAGGTGTGGCATTTGGTTCCACCTCCTGATCATGAAATAGTCATAGGGACTAAATGGGTGTTCAGAAATAAAACTGATGAATCAGGGAATGTCATTAAAAATAAGGCCAGACTTGTAGCTCAGGGGTATAATCAGGAATTTGGAATAGACTTTGAAGAGTCTTTTACCCCTGTAGCCAGGTTAGAAGCAATCAGAATATTATTGGCTTATGCATGTTCCCTTGGAATAAATCTTCAACAGATGGATGTAAAATCTACATTTCTGAATGGGAAAATCAGTGAGGATGTCTATGTGAGACAGCCTCCTAGATTTGAATGCTTAGATTTCCCTAATCATGTCTATAAACTCAGAAAAGCTCTCTATGGTTTAAAGCAAGCTCATAGAGCTTGGTATGACAGGTTAAGCAAATTCCTCACTGATAAGAACTTCACAAGAGGTGTAGTTGATCAAACATTGTTCACCAAGGTGAGTCATTCAGATATTCTTATCATTCAAATTTATGTGGATGACATTATCTTTGGGTCAACTAACCCCAAATTGTGTAAGGAATTCTCTCAAATTATGACTAATGAGTTTGAAATGAGCTCAATGGGTGAGCTCAAACTATTTCTTGGACTGCAGGTTACACAATCAAAGGATGGTACTTTCATCTCTCAGTCCAAGTACATAAAGAATTTATTAAAGAAGTACAAAATGGACAACCTCAAGGAAATAGCTGCTTCAATGGGTACCTCAACCAGTTTAGATGAAGATCCTTAAGGTAAACCAGTGGACCAAAGGCTATATAAAGGTATGATCGGATCCCTTCTATATCTTACAGCATCTAGGCCTGACATTCAATGTTCAGTGTGTTTATGCTCTAGATTTCAGGCTAGTCCTAAAGAATCACATCTTAAATCTGTGAAGAAGATTTTTAGGTATTTACTAGGCACCCAAGAGCTAGGTCTTTGGTATCCTGCTAAGTGTGAGTTAGAACTTCTAGCCTACACTGATGCAGACTATGCTGGGTGTCGAGTAGATAGAGAAAGCACTAGTGGCTATTGTCAATTCCTTGGTGGCTGTCTAGTATCTTGGGCATTTAAGAAGCAACACACTGTAGCCTTGTCTACAGCGGAGGCTGAATATGTTGCAGCAGGTAATTGTGCTGCCCAAGTACTTTGGATCAAGCACCAACTAGATGATTATCAGATAAAATTGGAATGTATTCCAATCTTGTGTGATAATACTAGTGCTATATGCCTTGCTAAAAATCCTGTTCATCATTCTAGGACTAAGCATATAGAGATAAAACACCATTTTCTTAGAGATGTTGTAAATAAAAAGGAAATTAAAATGAACTTCATTGAAACTGAAAAACAAATTGCTGATATCTTTACTAAGCCTCTTGGGAATGAAAGGTTTAAATTTCTTAGAAGAGAACTTGGCTTGTGTAAATTTCAGCATAATGAATAAATTCTCTGATGGCTTGAATAAAATGTGTGAATGTGGAATGTAGTAACAGACTCATGATCATGCATGAAACTCATATTTTTTTACACTCATGATCATCACTGCATATCATTTAGTCATGAATGTGTCTAAAACCACATGCATATCATTCATAATTTTTTATGACATAGTTTTCATTGCATATCATTCATCCATGACCTATGTCGAAGCTCTCTCTCATTTAATTCTTGCCATTCCTTTGCAAAACTGCATGCATATAGACAGGGGGAGTCTTGTCAGAAATTCAGGGTGAACTGCTACGTCGACGCTATCACGCTGTAGCGTTGACGCACTAGGGTATTCCAGTGAACCATTAACTCTACTGTGGCGTTGACGCAGTGAACTAGATCTGTGAATGCCTCTGCTTCTTATTCTGATGAGTTGACGCTATAATAGCGTGGAGTCGACGCACTGATATTATCTCAGTGTTTTATGATGTTGCCTCTTCAACTGATGCGTGGACGCCTTGAACTCCCAGCGTCGACCCTGTTCATTCATCCTTTGACTCTAAATGATTGAGTCTGACAATATGGTAATCTGTTAGTCAGTTCTGATTCCTAAGCAATAGAAAACAGACTTCTTCTCTTATAAGAATTTTAATTGCTTATAGACTGACTTAATGGTTTGAATTTTATAATTTTTGGAGTTTAAAGATTGCAATCAGTACATAAGAAAGCTAAAAATTGATAACGCTCTCAACCCTTATCTTATCTCATGTCAGACAAAGTTAATCATATCTGAAATCTGAAAACTCATCTGAAATCATGTTAGAGAAGCTAAGTATGTGTATTGTTCTTAAACAAGTCATTCTGAAACAAATAAAGGACAGCTAAGAAAGATATTGAAAATTAATTGAAAAATAACATTGGCAGAGCAATGACCGGTAAAATACTGAGAAACTAAGTGATCCATCAAAGAAATGGACTATACTTAAGTCATGAAGTGTATCAGTTATCTCTGTATAAATGATCAACAAAATGGGGTGGTTTCACTGAGTACCTGGGGGTAACTGGCGTCTGATAAACGTGTACCCTCATACAAAAAGGTGTAAATCAGTTCTATTGAGTTTGATCATAGTAGAATGGTCCATCATGTTGAGTATCTAGGGGTATTGGCGTCTGATAAATGTATACCCTTACGCAAAAAGACAAATGGTACCTGAATGCCTTTAATGAACTAATATTGAAAATGTTGTTCCTTCAAAATAAATTTCATGGATGTCAATTTGTTTAATTTCAATACATGACCTGGTAACTCTTAACATTTTTACTGAGTCTATGAAAGTAAGATATTTTGAAACTGAATCTCTCATGCAAATGTGATTCTGGTTTATTGTTTTATCATGCACAGAAAACTTATCCATTGATTGTAGTGCATGAACTCAAAATTTATAACATTTAAACCAGAATTCTATCTGAAAGTAGTTTCTAAATTCATATGACTGAAGACTCTGTGCTTTAGAATGCTTATTCCTGAACTGCTTGTTCAGAATGCCAGTCAGATAATCTCTCTTGTTCCTTCCCTTGTAATCACTTTCCCTCCTCTTTGTTGATGGCAAAGGGGGAGAATATTGTCTGATTGATGAATTCTGAATTCATTCCAGGGGGAGTGTATGAATCATGTTATGGCAAAGGGGGAGATCTTGTGAGCAGGGAGTTAGTCTTTGTTTTCATTTCAGTATGCATTCATAGCATCTACATGACAATCTGAATAACAAATCATGTCTTTCATCAAAAATTCATCTGAATGACAGGTTGTTGCTCTTCTATATGATAGGGGGTTGTCATCATCAAAAAGGGGGAGATTGTTGTGACTCCTCTGTGTTGATGATGTTGACAATTGCTTTATTTCATTGGCAACACCTTGTTTTGATTGATTGGCAACTATTAATGTTTTGATGAGATTGCTTTTATCAGATTGTCTGTGTGTTCTATGCATCATCACAAGTCTATACATCCATGCTTCAACACTCTCAGCATAGTCTGGACAGAAGTGGGTCGACCCCCTTCTTAGATGCGTCGACTCACCCAGAACATAAGTCTATACACTGTCCATCTTCTTAGTGTCTCATGCATTAACTAAGTCTGTACACTGTCCGTATGACTTAGCGTCTTTGTGCATTGGGCGAAGTCCATACATTGCAGCTCAGTAAGTCTATACATTGCATCGGTGCATTATTTCCTCTGTGCATGTACTGCATCAGTGCATCACAAGTCTATACATCCATTGCTTCGGTTCAATACCTGCTATGTGCATGCATTGCATCGGTGCATTGCTTCCTCTGTGTATATACTGCATCAGTGCATCCATTAGGCATACAGTCTATACACTAATGCATGTGCGGTATTGTATGCACGATAATGTCTATACATTGCTGCATTGTTCGCACAGGCTAAGTCCATACATTAGTGAAGTCTGTACAGCGTCATGCATCATTCTTCAAAGTCCATACACTGCACTGTTGCTTGCTCGAGGTGAAGTCTGTACATCCGTTAGTGAACTTCGAAGTCTATACACTGGGATCTTTACCTACGTTCAGTTCTGCAAGTCTGTACATTGGGCTTTCACGTAAAGTCTATACATCCTTGAACCGTGCAAGTCTGTACATCGTTACTTTGCCAAAGTCTACACATTGTGAACCTTCAAGTCTGTACAGACTTTGCTTCGCTCAAGTCTGTACATCGTCCAGTTGTCTTTGTCAAGTCTTCACATCGTGAAGTCTATACACTCGATTGTCTTGCATTGCATCAAGTCTGTACAGCCTTTCCTTTGGCAAGTCTGTACATCGTTCATGAAGTTTGAACAATGAGCAAGTCTGTACATCGGACTAGTCTGCATCGGCTAAGTACATACATTGTCCAGTGCATTGCATGCATCATTCATGAAGTCTATACATAGAGTTGAATGCTGGCTAAGTCTGCACATCGTCTGTCTTACTTAGAGTCTCATGCATAACATGAAGTCTGTACATCGCACAGCATTCAAGTCTACACATTATGCATCATTTTAGTTGAAGCATGTACATCGTGCATCTAGTGTTTCAAGTCTATACATTGTTACACGTTGTGTCTGTCTAAGTCTTCACAGTGCTTCTTCATGCATTGAAGTCTGCACATTACTGCACGCTCATCAAGCCCATACACTGGCATGTTTTTACATTGCCTAGTCTATACATTGGCTGCTGAATGCTCTTCAAAGTCTGCACATTACATTACACTTCAGCAAGTCTGTACAGCGGTTGCCTTCATATAGGAAGTCTGTACATCACACAGCACTGCATATATGAAGTCTATACATTCCAGAGTCTGTACATTGCATTCACGTTCACAAAGTCTATACAATGCATTCGAGTTCACAAAGTCTATACAGTGAAGTCTATACAATGCATTGCATCCTACAAAGTCTGTACAGGGTTTATACTTAAACTGATAATTCTATTTCGTCTGTCTAACGGGGATTCTTTGCAGGGATTGATGACTTGGCTCGTTATCCAAGGAAGGATGAGGTGCCCAGATGGTAACACGTGGAAGCAGCTCAGTCAGGATGCTGCCAGGTGGTCGAAGTTCCTAGAACCTGGCAAAAGCATTGGGCGGAAAATGTGGAAGCCACACGCCCTTATCCAATCTGCTGCTGGTATAAAAGAGAGTCTTCTTCTTCAGATGAAGGCAGATCGAATAGTGGCAAAGTCTATACAGTGAGAGTAAAAGCCTGAAACAGCAGAGAGCCACCGATCCACAGAGAGAAGAAAAACAGAGAAGAAGAAAAAGAGAGAAGAGAAGATTGAGAGAGATGTGTTAAGAGAGATGTGTTGAGAGAGTGAGAAGGAGAGAGTTTGATTGAGATGTTGTATCTCAGACTCTTTGTTCAGATACCAGAGCTGAGCTTTGCTCATTCCGAGCTACATTCCCATTTAGGTTTTCTATTTTCGTTTGCTTTTATCTTTTATTTCTAAAATTGTTTCTTCAAGCTGTGAGTCAGCTGTTAGTAGAGGTGCTGCCTCTGGACGGGTAAGCTGTAAACCCCAACGGTTGCAGTGGAGGTCTCCACTGGATAGGTGAAGCTGTAATCCTCAGCAGGCGAGACTTGTCTCGGACAGCAAGCTGTGTTACTCAGCGGTTTGTAGGCCAAGCTGTATTGCCCAGCAGACACAAGTTGTACTGCGCAGCAGTAAGCCATACTCAGTTGAGTGTGGGGTGGACGTAGGTCTCTGACCGAACCACCTAAAAATCTTGGGTGTCTTGTGTTTGTGAGTTTGCTTGTGATATGCTGTGTGGTTGCATGTGTCGACACTCCTCATAGTGTTCTTTCATCGCTCAACAGTTGTTTGTTTTAAATTCCGCATTATAGTTCAACTGTGTTTTAAATTAGCCATTAGATCTATTCACCCCCCTCTAGATCCACTCTCCGTGGAGATAGACTGCGTCCATCTAACATAACAAAGGAAAGCACTCACAATCTCCTCCGCATCCTTTTGAGGTATTTATATTCACGATCCCTCCATATTGTTATTGTTTATATCCTTTGAGGCCCTCGCGTCTCTGGCGATCACACATTCCCCTTAGCATCCTCGCATGCTCCCCTTTTCTCCCTCTTTTCTCATTCTTCTTTCCTTCTTTTTTCCTTTTAATTGTTCTAAGTGGATTTCTTAGAATCTACAATTATCTCTGAAGTCGATGCATAGTTGGGCATATAGTCGACGGATGGTTGTGCATGTAGTCAATCAATTGCCTTGTATAGACTTTATGTCGAAGCATGCTCTACACATAGTTGATGCATGTTTTCACCGGGGTGCATAAGCTTTCAGCATGGAGTTGATGCATCCAGTGTTTTAACAGCATAAAGGTCGGTGCACCTTGCATATGGTCAGAGTCGGTGCATCTTTATACCATCTGCATATAGAGTCGGTACAACTTGAGTTGATGCATAGTGATGTCTGGGGGAGTGCTGTTGAGTCTAATATTTGTTCAACTTCTCCTATCCTTTCCTCTTTTGTGCAAATCTGTGTGAGCTGCTTCTAAGCATCATTATCAACTCTTATCAATTGGTATCATTATCTCTTAGTATCACTCTGTTTGGATAACAATCTTACTATTGGTTCATTATAATAAGCTGCAGTTATTACAACTCTCTCTTTATAAGAATCATGGTTGATTCTTGGATGAGTTGAAGGTTTAACCTTAATAGACTGGTGAGTTCAGATACTGTCCATCAGAAAATAAGGTGTTTGAAATTGTTTATAGCTCTTAACCTTTTTTTCGCATGGTAAGAATAGAAAAGTCTTCACTGTACCTCAACCTAACAGACTTAGTGAAGTCAAGAAGCAGAAGACTAGAGTATGTATTATCCTTAAACAGTCACTCTAAATCTCATAAGGGCAGCAGAAATAAAATCATGAAAGAAAAGAAATGAATAGTGGCAGAGCAATGACTGAATTACACTAAGAAACTAAGGCCTCCATCAAAGAAATGGAGAATACCTTAAGTCATGAAGTGATCCAGATTAACTCTGTATCCTTGATCAAATCTACACGGATAGTTTCACTAAGTAACTAGAGGTACTGGCCTCTGATCAAGGTGTACCCTTAACGTCAAAGGTGCAAACTATCTTTGTAAATTTTGGCATGCAATAGATCTAGTAGTTTATGCCTAGTAACTGGGGGTACCTGCCTCTGATCAAGGTGTACACCTAATGTCAACGGTATAAATGCCACTGATCTATTCACAAAGTTTAAAATCAGAAAAATCAAAGGTGCAAAGGGAACTGTTGTAACCCTTAGATAACAAATGTCATTGAGTGTCAACTGTTTAACTTCAATACAAATTCAAGTGACTTTCCTTGATATTCACTATTTTTGACATCCGTAGGGTACTGTCCTGACTTAGTTTATTATGACTATGTGCTTTAGGTTCATTGCTATAAACAGAGTCTATAGCCCTATTTCCAGAAATCAGTTGCTTTACTCCACTTTCTATAACTGTTAAATCATAGATTTCATCAAGCACCCGCATTGTTGACTCTTATATCCCAAGAGTTGATTTTTAACTTGCTCATTTTCTGAACCATTGCATGGAATGTTATCATATTCATTCTCCCTGGCACATAGTCTACGTACCTTCCTCCTTTTTGCTGACGTCAAAGGGGGAGACTTATTGTTTCTCGTCAAAAGGGGGAGACTTAGTGTAATATATTCAGGGGGAGCATTCTATAGATGCATTAGTCTGCATATGCATTGTCCACTGGTGTGGTGTTGCCATCATCAAAAAGGGGGAGATTGTTGTGCCCCTTTGTTGGCACTCATAATGTGATCATCGGCGATCAAGCCATAAAGACGAATGATGCGGCCCGCTGAAGCACGGAAGCCAATAAAGATCAACATATTGAAGACTTCTCGAGCTGCCAGAGCCTCAAGTCACCCCGTATGAACGCCAGGGACTTCACCTCAGGAGAACCAAGATGAATTCACAATCAACCGGCAGTGCGACCAAGCCTGCCCAATGAACCGGCATCGACTCCGTCGTGCCGCATACACTACACCCGTTGTCCGACCAAGGACGACGGTCTACCCAGTGGCTACCCACCTCATGAAAGGCTCTCCTGAGATGAAAGAGTCCCCTTGGCTCTTCAGAACGGAGGACCGAAAGCTCTGTCGACAGAAGATCCCGGTCACCCGGCACTGGTACAGTTTCCCACCAAGATGGGCCCGTTAGTGGCCGAATGATCACCCAGCTCAGGCGGAACTATCCCTGGTGTTATCCCACCCTCTAAGGAGC
This sequence comes from Amorphophallus konjac, assembly GCA_022559845.1. Classification (NCBI taxonomy): domain Eukaryota; kingdom Viridiplantae; phylum Streptophyta; class Magnoliopsida; order Alismatales; family Araceae; genus Amorphophallus; species Amorphophallus konjac. The sequence continues at coordinate 142,070 of JAHNEJ010000474.1, forward strand.
TTTGAGCACAATCCAGACCAAGCTAGTGGCACGTATCATATGTTGTCCTCCTGATTTTGATGATGACCACCATGATATGACAGGTTGATGTATTATTTGATAATCTGTTATGTGGCAAGTATTTTTGTTAAGAATTACTGCAGGCAATAGTCAGCGTCGACGCCACAAGCTCAAAGGGTCGACGCAGCCTTCAGTTCCTCCAAGTTGAAGCACACTTCATCAAGACTGCGTCGACGCCTCAAGACTGCGTCGACGCCTCAAGTAAGACAGCGTCGACGCTGTGACTATATCTCAAGTTGTCTAAGTCACGCGCATACTAACTGCGTCAACGCCACTCAGGTGCAGTGTCGACGCGTCTGCCTCCAGAAGCCCAAGACAGAAATATGTCCTCAAGCTATCTTCACACAGCGTCGACGCATCCAGTCCCAGACAAGCGCTCGAGCAGAAGAACTGGATAAAGTGGGCCAGCCACGTCTGCAAATGAAGTGCACACTTCCTCCGTTAGTCCAGAAGCTTCTCCACACGTGGGCAAATGATTGGGAATCTCGTGGGGCCCAATCCTACGCGGGAAAACGAAAAAGGATATAGAGAAGTGGATCTTTAATCTATCCGAGTCGTTGAAGAAAAGAAAAAAGGAACGGAGTGAGGCATTCTTCCTGAGGAGAACGAAGAGCAAGGTGATATTCGAAGACTGTCCAGTGCGAAGTTTGCAGTCCAGGTTCGTTCTTCTGGTAAAGTAGATCAGACGCTGAAGAACCGTGGAAGCATCAGTCTGATCTAGCCTCAAGTGTAGAAAAGATCATACTCAGATCGTGCTGTTCATCCCTTCAGGCTACACTCTCTTCTGCTGCGCAAGAAGCCTGAAGATTCATTGACCAGCGTTATCTAAGTTCATTCCTTACCTTGTATTTTTTGTTTTTCTTATACATTGTTATATTCAGATTACTGTTCCACTGGGATTTAGTGGACAGGTTTGTTCTAATCCAGAGTGAGTTCTGAGATCAGAGGGAGAACAGACTTCGTGTCTGCAAACTGTTTGACAGCGGTTCTATGACAGTGTGTTGCTGTCTTCTGCAGATTGGATCTGCAGGTCAGAGAAGAGTTCTTCTCTGGTTTTAGCATAAGCTGTAAAGCTCAGCGGTGATCCCCACCGGGTTGGTGAGGGGGTGGACGTAGGTCTCGGGATAGAGACCGAACCACCTTAAAACTCCTGTCTCCTGTGGTGTGTGCTTGTGGTTTGATTTCGTGCTTATTGTCTCGGTTAGTGCACTTAGATATTGCGTTTGCCTTTTAGAGTTCACGGAGTGAGGTTATGCCTGTGCTATCACAGAGTGTGCGATCGTCTTATTCTGTTTAAATTTTTAAGTGGTCAATCTATTCACCCCCTCCCCCTCTAGCTTGACGATCCTCTGCTCCCAACAAGTGGTATCAGAGCGCCATGCTCTCTTGAAGGGTTTAACAGCCCAGAGAGAAGTAATGGAGAGCAAAGGACTCATGCCAGAGGGTTATGCTGTGAATAGACCACCATTTTTCGATGGGACTAACTATTCCTATTGGAAGAATCGCATGCAAGTTTTTCTCAGGGCCCAGCACTATGAAACATGGAAGGTCGTGAGTAAGGGGCCCTATATAATTGAAGGCGACGAAGAATTATGGGTGAAGGAGCAGGTAAGAAAATCAACCGTCAACTGGCAGGCAATGAACATTATGCAATGCTCCCTGCACCCCAAGGAATTCTCGCACGTCTCCTCATGTGCGAGTGCAAAAGAAATGTGGGATCGACTCGAGGTAATATACGAGGGTACCTCGGAGGTAAGGGAGACCAAGGCTAACATGTTAATCTCTGAATATGAGTCATTCCACATGAAACCTGAAAAAAGTATTTCTGAAATGTATGCTCGTTTAACGTTGCTTGTAAATGGTCTCAAAGGTCTAGGGAAGGCCTATTCAGACTATGTGCTGGTGAGAAAGATTCTTAGATCCTTGACACCCGTGTGGCACACAAAAGCCACAGTAGTCGAAGAATCTAGGAATCTTCCCAAGACCACTCCTGACGAGCTGATAGGTTCCCTTATGGCCTATGAGCTGAATTTGAAAAGATCTGATGAGGAAATAAAGAAGAAGAAACCGCTAGCTCTCAAAGCTGCTCCAAGCTGTAAGGAGAGCTCAGATGAGAGTCTGACCTCTTCATCCGACAGTGATTCAGGTGAGATTGCCATGCTCACAAAGAAATTTTGAAAATTCTTACGAAGGGAAGGTAAAACTGGTCGACTTAGAAGCTATCAAGGTAAAATGAATTCTAAGTTTAAGTCTGACCAATCTAAGAAATATGACAAAGTGGTTTGTTATCAATGCAGGAAACAGGGACATATCAAGTCAGAGTGTCCAGAAAATTCCAAGAAAGCTCACCCCAAGTTCAAAAATAAAAAGACCAAGGCCATGATCAGTACATGGAGTGATGAAGAAGAAGAAGATGAGGATAGCACCTCAGAGGAAGAAAAAGAGGTGAAGCTATGCCTAATGGCCAGGGGAGAGGACTCTGCTGAGGTAAATTCTCCATTTGATGAATTTACTTGTAATGACTGGGAAGAAGCTTTCAATGACCTTATGGATAAATATGATGCTGTGAAGAAAGAAAATAAAATGCTTAAAAAGAAGAAGAACCAGAGAAATCAAGAGAACTTGTCAAATGAAAAGGTTAAAGTGCTAGAGGATGAAATTGTATGTCTGAAGAAAACTCTGAATGAAGAAAATGAATACAAATCTCAATAGTTTGAATTGAAAAGAGAAAATGAATTCTTATTAAATACGCACGATGAACTGAAGTTAAGAATGCTGAAACTGGAAAAGGACACCAAAATCGCTGAAGAAAAATACCAAGCCGTAAATGGTGTCAACTTGAAACTTCAGGAAGATCTGAAGAAAGCTAAAGAAGAAAAATTGGACAAACAAGCTTCCCTGGAGAAAATGACACAAGGCAAACATAATCTTGATGCTTTACTGGGAACAAAATGCAATGTTGGCAAGGAAGGACTTGGATATAATCCAAGCAAAAAGAAAGAAATTGGAATTAAGCTGGTGACCTTCGTGTCAGAAGAGAAGAAAGCTGAGGAGAAACAGATTAAGAAAAATGAAGTGACAAAGGAGAAAGGAAAAGAGAAGATGAATGAAACTCCTAAGGCAAAATTGACTAAGAATGTAACCAGCTGCAAGCCTGTCACTTCATCACCACATAAGGCTTCCAGCTCCAGACCCTCCTCTCACCAGCATCGTAGTAGAAAGACTGAAAGCACCAAGTCTGGCAAGAGCCAGATGCGTCCACGCAAGGCCAGTAATGTGTCGACGCAGACCGGATTCCAGAGAGTCCATAAGAATAGGAACGACCACATGGGTGGACGCATGCAGGGAAATGCGTCGACGCACCCAAACCACCATGGCCAACACTTCAATCAGTCTTGGTGGATGGGCCGACGCACACATCACAATGCGTCCACGCACCCTACATTCTATCATGCACACAGAAGCAACTATGGGTGGGTGAGTCCACGCACTCATTCAGGTAGGTCGACGCATCCCATGTATGCATATCCAATAAGCCAAATGCATTCATTTAGGGCATTCAACCCACACCATCAAGAAACCTATTGGAGTCAAAATAAACAATGGTCCAATAAAGCATCTAAAACAACCTTAAAATCAAATCAGAAACCTGCTGCCTCCTCAACTAAAATCCATCAAAAACCTCAACAAAGACAAATGTGGATTCCTAAGAACCTGCTGAATTACCTGAAGTCATCCAGTGATTCAATGGGACCCAAGTGTGTTTGGGTTCCAAAATCTCTTGTTTGATGATTCATGCAGGAATGCCTTGCGGCCGTGCACAACAGGTGGTATCTTGACAGTGGCTGCTCAAGGCATATGACAGGGGACAAGGCCAAGTTTTGTCTCTTGGTTGAGAAGGATGGAGGCTTTGTCACCTTTGGTGGAAACAATAAAGGTAAAATAGTTGGCAAAGGTAAAGTTGGCAAGAACCCTTCTACCTCCATTGATGATGTTCTTTTAGTAGAGGGTCTAGAGTATAACTTGCTCAGTATAAGCCAGCTGTGTGATAGGTATAATAAAGTGGTGTTTGATGCAAATACATGCACCATCTTAGAAGAAAAATCAGAAAAAGTTAAATTTGTTGGAAAAAGGATAAACAACATGTACATGGTAGATTTAGACGATCCTGCTCATAATAATCTTTGCCTTGCTGTAAATAAAACTGAACTAGCTTGGTTGTGGCACCGTAGGCTAGGACATGCTAGCTATAGTGTCTTGCATAAGTTAGCCAAACACAGCATGGTAAATGGCCTGCCTGATGCTTCATTCAAGAAAAATGACAAAATCTGTAATGCATGCACCCAAGGCAAGCACACTAGGAAGTCATTTAAGTCCAAGGTAGAGAGTCAGTCCACTAAACCTTTTGAACTCATTCATTTGGACTTGTTTGGACCCACTAGAACGACAAGCATTAGGGGTAATAAATATGGATTTTTTCTAGTGGATGATTTTTCTAGATTTACCTGGGTATTCTTTCTAACTCATAAGAATGAGGCATTTGAGGAATTTCAGGCATTCTTCAAGAAAACACAGCAGGATGGTAAGTTTGTCATTTCTTCCATTTTGTCAGATCATGGTGGAGAATTTGACAACTCTGAATTTGAGGATTTCTGCAGAGCAACAGGGTTAAATCACAGGTTTTCTTCCCCAAGAACACCTGAACAAAATGGAGTCGTGGAGAGAAGAAACCGAACCCTTGTGGAGATGGCCAGAACCATGCTGATTGAAGGGCAACTCCCAAGGAAGTATTGGGCAGAGGCTGTGAACACTGCATGCTACATTGTAAATCGGGCAATGGTAAGACCTCAGTCCAAAAAGACTCCATATGAAATGCTGAAAGGTAAGAAGCCCTCTGTTGCTCATTTTAAAGTTTTCGGTTCAAAGTGCTTTGTTCAGAATAATGATAAACGGGCCCTAGATAAGTTTGAACCCAAGAGTGAACCTGCCATCTTCTTAGGATACTCTTGTCACTCTAGGGCATATAGGGTCCTAAATTTGAAAACACAAACGGTTGAGGAATCACCTCACATCGTTTTTGATGAGCTAATTGACAATTCACAAGTTGAATCTTCATGCAGGAACGAGGGTGATGAAGACTTCCTTGACAAGCTGGAGGAGAAAGAAACATTGGAAGGAGATTCAAGGCCAAAAGAAGATGAGCCAGAGTCGAGTAATCAGGGTAATGCAGGTATCAATGGAGGTGACCTTCTAACTAACATTAGGATGTTAAGGGATCACCCCTCATCTAGCATAATTGGCAACTTGCATGAACCTGTTAGGACACGTTCTCAAATTCAAGAATTGGATAACATGGCACTTGTGTCTCAAACTGAACCCAAAAATGTCATGGAAGCCTTAAAAGATCCCAACTGGATAAATGCCATGCATGAAGAACTCAACCAATTTACAAGAAATGAAGTGTGGCATCTAGTGCCTAGACCCAAGGATCAATCTATAATAGGAACTAAATGGGTCTATAAAAACAAACAAAATGAAAATGGTGTTGTTGTTAGGAATAAAGCTAGACTGGTTGCACAGGGCTACAATCAAGAGTTCGGTATCGACTTCGAAGAGTCCTTTGCACCAGTAGCCAGATTAGAAGCCATTCGGTTGTTGCTTGCATATGCTGTAAGTCATGGAATAAAATTACAACAAATGGATGTAAAAAGTGCTTTCTTAAATGGAATAATAAAAGAAGAAGTATATGTGGAACAACCCCCTGATTTTGAATGTGCAGAAAATCCTTACCACGTATACAGGTTAGACAAAGCATTGTATGGACTCAAGCAGGTACCTCGAGCCTGGTATGACCGGCTCAGCTCCTTCCTCACTGAAAAAGGATATTCAAGAGGTAAAGTGGACCAGACATTGTTTACAAAGGTAAGGAATTCAGATATCATTCTGGTTCAAATATATGTTGATGACATTGTCTTTGGTTCCACTAAACCCAGTTTGTGTAAGGAGTTTGCTAACTTAATGACAACAGAATTTGAAATGAGCCTCATGGGTGAACTTCAATTTTTCCTAGGTATGCAGATTATTCAAAGCAGGGACGGATGCTTTATCTGTCAGACAAAGTACATCAAGGAGCTACTGAAGAAGTATAAAATGGAAAATCTGAAGGCAATCAGCACTCCCATGTGCACAAACACACCCTTGGATGCAGATTTGAAAGGTACACAAGTTGATGCCAAGACCTATCGAGGTATGATAGGGTCACTTTTATACCTTACTGCATCAAGGCCTGATATTCAATTCTGTGTTTGCATGTGTGCTCGCTTTCAAGCTGATCCTAGAGAATCCCACTTAAGTTCTGTCAAGCGTATTTTTAGATACCTTGCTGGAACTCAAGACCTAGGGATTTGGTATCCTGCATCCTGCTCCTTTGATCTGGTATCATATTCGGATGCAGACTATGCTGGATGTAAATTGGACAGAAAAAGCACTAGTGGCTACTGCCAATTTTTGGGTGGGTGCTTGGTCTCTTGGGCTTCCAAGAAACAACACTCAGTGGCACTGTCCACTGCAGAGGCAGAATATGTCGCTGCAGGGAGCTGTGGCACTCAAGTGTTGTGGATCAAGCATCAGCTCCAAGATTACCAAACTGATCTTGGATGTGTCCCAATATTGTGTGATAACACAAGTGCTATAAACCTGGCCAAGAACCCCATCCAGCACTCTAGGACCAAGCACATTGAAATCAGACATCATTTCTTAAGAGATGAGGTCAGTAAAGGGAGTTTCAAGCTTGTTTTTATAGAATCTGAACTACAACTAGCTGATATCTTTACCAAGCCTCTCAATAATGAGCGTTTTTCATATCTTAGAAGAGAGCTTGGACTCTGTAATTTACATTCTGAAGCTTGAATTGATTGCATGTTCAAATGTTTGAATGCTCTTTGATTGCCTTTGTCATGATCATTTGATGTCCTGCTATGGTCAAAATGTCCATGTTTGAATAATTCATATACTTAGGGGGAGTATGAATCCTTGTAAGTTTGACTTGTTTTTGTTCATCTAAAATAAAACCTCAGCATGTTCACAATTTCATCCGTTTTTATACTCTTAAATCATGCTTGAGTTAAGGGGGAGTTAGGTATAAATAGCCCTTGGAATAAATTTGGAAGTCTATAGATAAGATGTCTGGTGCGGTAACGCAGCCTCTAGGATGCGTCCACGCAGAGGTGGACTGCCTTTAATCACTGATAAACTGTCCGAGCAGAATGGCTGAGTGCGTCGACGCTGCAGGTGTTCTGCGTCGACGCTTTACTAGAAACAGAGAGCTGTGGTGGTGACTGTGTTCTCACGTCTAGTCCATAGGGTCGTCTCATCCATCCTTCTTGCTAGACATGTTCTTCTTCAAAAGTCTCCTTTGCACCCCATCATGCTTATCTTCTATCTTATTCACCTTCTGCTCCTAACAAGTGCCACCAAGATTTCTTGATGTACTCTCCTTCTATTCCAGAATAAGGGAATTGTCTCAAATGTTAGGGTGAAAAGTTAATGCCTTACATTCAGGGGGAGCTAAGGGGATAATTTCTAATGAAAACAAGTTTGTTTCTTAGAATAGCTTCACACTACTTACTGATATAAAATGTGTATCCTTCAATGCTTGAACTTAACAGTACTTGAACCTAAAAGTGATTGAATCTGGAATAAGGACTAAACAAGTTAAAATGACTTGGTTCCTATCATCTCTTTATCCCAAATTAATCAAAAGTAGAAGGATCTTTCAATGAATTGGAATTTAATTGGTATTGTTGCTAAAGTTTGTTTAGGTCTAAAAAGGAGCTAAAAGATAAAGTGCAACACACAATGTATCTGTAATTCGCAGAGCACTGGTAGGCTCTCACTGAGAAACTGGCTCTATGCACCAAAGAAGTGCTAAAGAGCAAGTCATGAGGTGGACTACTATCTCTGTCCTTAAATGAAAATAATCCATTTCAGAGCAATGGTGACTCTCAACCGAGAAACTACCTTCCTCACCCATGAAGTGTTGAAAGGCATGTCATGAGGTTGATCACTACCTCTGATTCTAGGCAAAATAGTTGGCTATGCTGAGTCACCAGGGACTCTGGTGCCTGATAAGCATGTGTACTTGTGTCACAAGGCTAGCTATACTTGACTGCTAATGGTTGTGATAAATAAAATAAAAATTAAAAATCATGTGTGTTTGTATGAAATCAAAAGGCTCAACAGATCTAATGAACTCATCCTCAATGCTCATTAAATTTCTTCCTACAAAGATTTCTTTCGAAATTGAATAATGCAGGATACTGATGTGAGAAGATCCCCAGTATGAAGCTAGTTTAGAAATTATTCCATTTCTGCACTGTTAATGTTCATTTCTGTGCTTCAAACTTGGAAGAATATTATTATTTTATATCACTGAATGGTTCGAAGCTAATCTGAGTAAATTTAGTTTTCATGGGAATTTGAACTGAAGCTATTAAAAATCCCTGAATATGAGTGTATTATCTTATGAACCCTGGACTCTAACGATTTTTCCCAAGTTCTGCTCTTTAAGCTGCTTCTTCTCTCTTTCAAAATCTTTGTCTGGCAGAGTCTATTTACACTATGGCGTCAACGCACCCTTGTTCATAAGGTCGACGCATCTGGGCTTTTCCAATGCCCACTTGAGCATAAGTGTTCACGGCGTCGACGCATTGATCTCCTCGCGTCGACGCATCCACTCTGTCTAGCTTCCTTAGAATATGACCTGGATCCATTACCCGGTTACCCGATAACCGAATTGGGGGTTTCTCTTTTCATTCTTTTAAAACCCCCAACCGAGGAAACAGTCGGCTACCTTCTCGTTCATCCTTCCCAGGCAACTGTTCATCTCCTCCAACTGTTCATCACCTCACGGCCATCTTCTTCTCCTCTATCCGTGATGATGGCGCTCACCTACTCCAGGAAGGGAAAGAAGCCTGCTGAGGAACCATCTTCGGCTCCTCCGGCTCCTGAGCTGGCCGCTGAAGCCCAAGCTCCTGAATCACCTGCGGCGGCTCCTCCTCCTAAATCTTCTTCTCCGCAAAAACGCAAGGACAAGGGGAAGCGTCCACGCAGTCCCTCTCCTCCTTCCAAGAAGAAGAAGGCCCGTTCGTCTTCCAAGCCTTCCTCCAAAAAATCCAAGTCTAGGGTCTCTGTGTCCGCTCCTACTTCCGGTACAGACGAACCCCTGAAAGTTTTAATTCCACGGTATATTCTTGAATCGGACGAAGCTTTTCATGCTGCCTTCCCTGAGATTCGGCCTATTTTGGAGTTTCAAGGCTGGTGGGACTTTGCCACCAAGTATTCCATTTACTATCCTACGTTTGTCAGGGAGTTTTATCACAATCTCTGCCATCAACCCAATCTTGGAATACTAACCAGCTCCGTACAAGGTGTTAAGTTTGAGCTCACGGCTCGTCTACTCGCCAGTGTGTGGAAGATTCCTAAGAAGGGGGCCGAACTACACTCGTTTCCTTTGAATGAACATGAAGCATTTGCTGTTTTGACCGGCCAGCCAGAGGACCCTTCAGACATTAAGCAGACCTATCTGTCCAGCTTAAAAGCGAATCAGTTTTCATCTCCTGTTCGTCTACTGCACCATATATGCACATCCATCTTTACCCCACAGAGCAGTGGACGTGAAAGGGTCACTATCATGCAGCGATTTTTACTGTACTGCATGTTAAAAGAAATCAAAGTTTCGTTGATTGATGTTATTATTCAGACAATGGGCACTTGTCTTGACAACTCTAGGACTCTACCCTACGCAGCACACCTCACAGCCTTGTTCAGAAAGGTTGGAGTTCCTTTTGGCAATGAGAAGAAATGTGTAGTTCCTAGAGGTAATGTTTACTCCATGTCTTTTGTCCAGAATTTTATGGGAATAAAAATTGTCGATGGAAAGCCAGTCAGAGTGCTGCCTAGTCAACAATCTGATGTAAAGGCAGCTGCCCCTCCTTCTGAGCCTGAACCTGAGTTAGTCAGGACACCTCCTGAGCCAGTTGCTTCTCCTCCACAATGGGCAGGACAGGAGAGAGATGTGGACATTGAGTTCCGAGGTGAAGACCAAGCTCCAGCCAGGTCACCTCCTTCATATGCTGGTGAAAAGCAGGCCTTTCCTTCATATACGGTGGAGTCTCCCAAAGATGCTGATGAGCCACCCAGAACAGCTGATGAGGAAGAATTTCAGCCTGATGCACCTCCTTTCCAAGATGATGAGCCTGAGTGGCATGACATTAGAAAGGAACCCAAGACTCAGTGGGAACAAGGTGAGGCCAGCTCACATAATACTAATAGAGAACTTGGGTCCAATGGCCAACAGCCTCAGGATGATTATTTCCAGGCCCCTCCTGGTGCCACAGAAAAGGATTTACTGGTTCACCTCATTAGAATGATGCAGCATCAAGGGGACAAAATTAATTCTTTCATTCTGTATACTGACTTTCAGCTGGAACGACTGTACAAGAGAATTGTCATGTCTGAAATTTCTATACTGGTCTCATGGAAAAACTATATGGAGGCCAAGCAGAAAACTGACAAAGCAATGAGGAAGGTCCTGAAATGTGTTGCAAAGATTGTAAACAAGACTGCAGAGTTAGTGTCCAATATGCACGCTGCACAGATTTCTACCCTTTAGACCATAGCCCAGCTGCAATCCCTGTGTTATGACATTCAAATTGCGATAGTTACTCTGCAAACTCCAGTAACCTCGATTGCCCCACGGTTTCAAGCTGTTGTTGATAAGTTAACTAATCTTTCATCTTCCATTGAAACAATTTGCAGTACGCTTGAGACGTTAACACGAGGATCTGAAGATGTCCGTTCAGAGCTGGGAGGTCTTAAAAGTAATCTGTTGTTTCAGTTGGGCGAGCTCACTCAGGAAATTCAAGCTCTGCACGCCCAACAGACCTTCTCATCGCATCGTCCTCCACCTCCACATGGCCAATCCTCTAATTAGTCGTCTAGGAGATATGGACAGTTTTTTCCTAAGTAATGGTCTAGATGTTTTGTAATAATTCCTTGACTTGTGGCCTCCCCTTCTTGCTGATGTCAAAGGGGGAGACTGGTATCAACTGTGTGAGACTGTGATGCACTTCACTTTTTCATCTTTATAATTTGATCATGTGTTGTGTTTAGCTGAATGGTGAATGAATTGAATGTTGATACTTGCTTTTGAATTGCATGATCATTAGAGTGCTAGAATTCCATCATGGTTGCCATCATCAAAAAGGGGGAGATTGTTGTCCTCCTGATTTTGATGATGACCACCATGATATGACAGGTTGATGTATTATTTGATAATCTGTTATGTGGCAAGTATTTTTGTTGAGAATTACTGCAGGCAATAGTCAGCGTCGACGCCACAAGCTCAAAGGGTCGACGCAGCCTTCAGTTCCTCCAAGTTGAAGCACACTTCATCAAGACTGCGTCGACGCCTCAAGCAAGACAGCGTCGACGCTGTGACTATATCTCAAGTTGTCTAAGTCACGCGCATACTAACTGCGTCAACGCCACTCAGGTGCAGCGTCGACGCGTCTGCCTCCAGAAGCCCAACGTCTGCCTCCAGAAGCCCAAGACAGAAATATGTCCTCAAGCTATCTTCACACAGCGTCGACGCATCCAGATGCTGGCGTCGACGCATCCAGTCCCAGACAAGCGCTCGGGCAGAAGAACTGGATAAAGTGGGCCAGCCACGTCTGCAAATGAAGTGCACACTTCCTCCGTTAGTCCAGAAGCTTCTCCACACGTGGGCAAATGATTGGGAATCTCGTGGGGCCCAATCCTACGCGGGAAAACGAAAAAGGATATAGAGAAGTGGATCTCTAATCTATCCGAGTCGTCGAAGAAAAGAAAAAAGGAACGGAGTGAGGCATTCTTCCTGAGGAGAACGAAGAGCAAGGTGATATTCGAAGACTGTCCAGTGCGAAGTTTGCAGTCCAGGTTCGTTCTTCTGGTAAAGTAGATCAGACGCTGAAGAACCGTGGAAGCATCAGTCTGATCTAGCCTCAAGTGTAGAGGAGATCATACTCAGATCGTGTTGTTCATCCCTTCAGGCTACACTCTCTTCTGCTGCGCAAGAAGCCTGAAGATTCATTGACCAGCGTTGTCTGAGTTCATTCCTTACCTTGTATTTTTTGTTTTTCCTATACATTGTTATATTCGGATTACTGTTCCACTGGGATTTAGTGGACAGGTTTGTTCTGATCCAGAGTGAGTTCTGAGATCAGAGGGAGAACAGACTTCGTGTCTGCAAACTGTTTGACAGCGGTTCTATGACAGTGTGTTGCTGTCTTCTGCAGATTGGATCTGCAGGTCAGAGAAGAGTTCTTCTCTGGTTTTAGCATAAGCTGTAAAGCTCAGCGGTGATCCCCACCGGGTTGGTGAGGGGGTGGACGTAGGTCTCGGGATAGAGACCGAACCACCTTAAAACTCCTGTCTCCTGTGGTGTGTGCTTGTGGTTTGATTTCGTGCTTATTGTCTCGGTTAGTGCACTTAGATATTGCGTTTGCCTTTTAGAGTTCACGGAGTGAGGTTATGCCTGTGCTATCACAAAGTGTGCGATCATCTTATTCTGTTTAAATTTTTAAGTGGTCAATCTATTCACCCCCTCCCCCTCTAGCTTGACGATCCTCTGCTCCCAACATCATAGTGCCAAGAGCCGTGTCAGTAGAAAACCCACGTGATCAAACCAAAGCCATCGGAAGTTCCGAGAATGGCCGTACGTCGGTCTGAAAGCTTCAACAAGGCGTCTCGGTGAGGTTTCAAGGAGCATTGGCGAGATAAATGTTCACAGTGACCCCCGGAGTCATCCCCGGACTCATCGTCTGACTCGCGACGTGCGAGGAGCATTAACACGGCGCGCCCTAAACCGGCGTGCCTCCATCTGGCGCCCCTTATTCCGACGCGCAGAAACCCTCACCCGGCGCCCTCCTATTCCAGCGCACAAGGGATAGAGCTCACCCTTACCGGCGCGCCATTCTCTGCGCCGGATTAAGGCATTGAACCTCCTCCTATATATAGGGAGCCGTTTGATTGATAGAAGAAAAAAGGATAGAGAGAAGAAGGCTTTGAGGAAGACTGATGCGGGACGAGACCACGGACACGACAAGCTCGCGGTTGTCCCTTAACGAGGGAAGCATTGGACGTGCCCAGTTGAGAAATCGGCAATGAGCTAGGGTGATCGGCTCTCTCGTGTGCCCGGATCGGGTCACGGGACGATCTCGCACTCTCTCGCAGCAGCGGTAAATGATAATATAACGAGCTAACGGACCTAAAGCATGCTCTCTAGCAGCGGCATAAACAAGTATATATGAAAATAAGCAAATGCCGAGTGTAGGGAGCGATAACGATACCTCCACGCGCTCGGCGTGGGGAAGACGGACCCGGCCAAAAACTCGTACTCCCGGGAAACTTAACACACAATAATTACAGCAATGGGAACATGCCCACTCCACGCAGGGAGGTAAAGGGCTATACAAATGGGCCCGGGAGGACCGAATTCGGGTTGACGGGCAGCTTCGTGTGTTGATTCGGATACACGCGTGTTCACGACCGTGGGGCCCACGTGCTGTCCGGAGGGGCCGTGTGGGACCCGGTGGTACCGCTGTAGTGGAGGCACTTGGAGAAGCGCTCCCCGGGCTGGCGGCACGCTGGTTCGCCGGCCGGAGGCCGGGCGGCTCCGTTCGGCACTGGTCGGAAAAACCGATCAGAAATCTGCCAGTTCTGTATTTCAGCGCGCGCTCCGGCGAGAACGGACGTTGCGATCAGCACTGGTGCCGGAATGCGACGATATCAGAGCCGTTGGAAAGCTGCTTCGAAGTACTACAATCTAGTGGCCTTCAAAAAAATTCACCAGATTTATACTTTATGTTGGCGAATTTTATATGCTGCTGTTGTACAGTAACCGAAGACTCAGATCTGTAGAGAACTTTCCTGTTGATTGCCTTTGACCGTGAAGTAGATGTCCGAATTTGAAGATGTGTTCTTCAGCAAGGTTGTAGGAAATCGAACAAGGAAACCAGGAATAGTTTTGGATCAGGATTTAGAGGTGGTGGTGATTTGTTCTGATTTTGGAAGTGGAGGGTGGTCGGATCTAGGATCTGACTAAAAACACTATATCAAAGGAAGAACATGAATTTCTAAAAATAGATAGAAGGTTGATAAAAAATTAAAAAAAAAATTGGAGGTAGGGGGTGATGGACAGAACTCCCAGTAAAATTGGGAGGGTTTGGACAAATCAAAAAGATGGTTGGAGGGTGAGAACTCAGAGGTTCTGTCACTATAGATAGAAACCTGGCAGATCTGGGATGACAGGTTGGACGAAAATGTAAAAATACTAAACGATGGAATTTTGGTGTGAAAATTTAGGTGGATCTTGGAATGCAAGGGTAGAACACACCATAAAAATTTCAGCTTGAGATCTTTACGTGGAGGAGAGAAGATATTCGGACAAGAAGCCTCTATCCAGGATGGATAGAACACCGAAGGCGGCTCCGCGGCGGCGTGATGGCGGCACGGACGGCGGCGGCGGCGGCACAGATGATCACCGGAGATAGAGGGGATGGGATAGAAGATAGAAATCACTCTAGAACTGGAGGTTGGAGGAGAGAAACCAGAGGGAGAGAGGAGGGGCTCAAGAACACTCTTGATTTTCCAACAATTTTCTCTTCATTTCTTCATTAATCTCTAATGACACTATACATAGGCTTATATAGAAAATGGCAAGGGGTGGGGGGCTGGGAATTTCATGGGAAATAAGTTATTTTCTTCCCCCATGTGGTCAAAACTCAAAAAAAATAAATTACATATGAATGGAGCACTCCTTTGACTAGGTAGGTAAGGTTGGTGGCCAACCTTTGAAATTTTAACCCCTTTGTCTCCCATGTGGTCAATTAGCATTCAAACCTTCTAGATGGTCACCTAGGATGGTTGACCAGCCCCACATGGATGAGGTGGACCAATGGGGAAGGGGAGGGGGCCCCCTAACTGGACCTACTACACATTTGCATAAAAACCCACACAATCCTAGGGAATGACACATTGGCTTACAAAGCCTTACAATTGTACATATACTTTCCCAAGGATATAAAAGTAAATAAAAGGACTCAAATGTAAAAATAAAAGTTAATGCTCGGCGTCGATTCCCATCAAAGACTTTCAAGAGGGTTTTTAGAGAGGCTTTCAGAGAGGCTTTCAGAGAGGTTTTTCAAGAGAGGATAGAAGGAGAAGAAGCAGGGTTCTCCGGAGCGCCCGTTGCCGCCGTCTTCCCTCAACCTGCCTGAAGCCCTCCGGAGTTGGAGAAGAAGAAGACGTCCGATACTCTGTTCTGGGAATAGGTGGGCACCTGTGTTTCCGCTGATTCCCGATATCGATTTCTCTCTGTCGAATGTAAGCGGGAGGGGGAGGGATGGCGATGATATGAGCCAAACTCCCCTCCCCTTCTCCGCATCTTCTTTTATTTGTTGTTGCTCTCCTGTGAATCCTCCTGCGAGTAGGATGGTGGCCGTGCCGCGATGCCGGCACCGAACTCGTGATATGTGGGTGATTTCCCCCCGCCGATGGAATAATAGCATGCGTGTATGAATGCACTAATGGATTGAATGTTTGGCGTCCCACCTTCCCCTTCCATTGCTATTTCGTTCAATGGTTTTATATACCTATTAGGGTCTTCTCGTATGCGGCTTTGAGATCTCGATTTCTCCGGATTCCGAACGCGCCCTAGTATGCCATGGGCTACATGGATAACCCCTCCCTGGGTCCTCCGCGCCTGTGCCTGTGCACACGTCGCTCTCGGTTTTGATATGAAATCTGACCTTCACCTCCCCTCCTCTTTGCATCTCTCCGTTGTTCAGAGGAGGCCGGTGATGTTTCTGGGATAGTGAAGCCCGCTTCGCGACTACTACATCCCAGCCATTTGTGGGTATGCACGTGTAAGAAAGCTTTTCTAGTTGCATATCGATCGACTCTTTCCATGACTGCCGTTGCATTCTGTTCTATGAATGGTAACCCGGTCCCGTGAGCATCAACATCTTGTCCCTCCACCCAGGGAGGGGGATATCTCCCACCGTTCACCGAGTTGCTAATTGGCCAGGGGAACTCCGCTCTCGATTGATGGACGTTCTCATGAGTCATGAAGCCAACAACAACAACAACAGGGGCTCCGGCCCGACAATCTCAAACCCATAGCCCCTCGGGACCCTGTGGTGACCAAAGGGGTAAATGTTCCTAGCATGCTAGCCCTCAGAACCTCTTTCCCTGAGGGTCTCTCTCTCTAGCAGGTGCAGTGTATGCTGTAGGTCACCAACCCCTTTGTAGGCTTGTCCTCGGGGTGTCGCTTCTATCATCAGCTACCTCATCCTCTGCTTTCACCCGCGGAGTTTTGGTGCCCCTCGTAGGCTAGTCCTCGGGGTATCCTATCCGTTGGGAATTTGCTGGCTGTCACCATGCAGACCGGTAGTTTAAGGGGCTTACTCCACAAGTGAGTATGACCCCGTTCCTCTCCTGTAACCTTTCAGGTTCAGGGGAGATGCTGCCCAATTTTTGGCAGGTTCTGGACAGATAAATCATCTATATGGACTCGTCGTAATAAAGCATTCATTCTGAATCAAGGACCCTAGTGCTCGAGTATGGACCTCGCATTAGCCCATCACCTCATTCTAGAAGGGTCCTGGACTTCAATTAAACATGCAATTGGCCCAAATAACTTCAAAACTCTCAACAGAATCTTAATGAACTTAAATGGTTTCAAAATTCATCAAAAAAATAAGCTAAAACAGCGCGGCCCTAATCCGGCGCGCCCTAATACGGCTCGGTACCTCCCCGCGCCGGATTAACACTAGACTCATGATTTCCTCTTTTTATTTGGCCCGTTCCCGGCGCGCCCTAAACCGGCGCGCTCCATGACCGTCGCGCCGTATTAACCATTTGTCATAACTGCGCCGTATTAAGACCCTTCACCTATGTTTGGCCGCGCCGGGGAAACCTACCCCTACGTGTGGCCGCACCAGTTTTGAACCCTTTTGCTGTTTTAATCGCTCACTCGCCTCCGAGCGATCCTCGTCTCCCGTGGTCGGAGTTAATAAACCCTAATTAGTAATAAACTAAATAAGAGAAGTGATGTAACATAAAAATACGAGGTCCTGTGCTTGCCTCCTTTTATCTCAAAATATTACCCATCATTTTTTTAATCTCTTTTCTTTTTCTGAAAATTCATCACCCTCCCTTTCTTTTCAAAGTTTCGATACTCACTTCTTTCTGTTTTCTTTTTTTTTTTGTCTGGCACAAACTCCTTGTTTAACTATGGAATGGCCCACCGATAATTCTTGCCTTGCACATCTTGAAACTTGATCTCATCAGTTCGAACAACATATCCAGCATCCTCTTTTTACAATAGTGCTCGCCAAGCTCGGTCGCGGGAGAGCCTAGGCCATTGGCATGCTCGATGAGAGGAGCAGGATGCCGCTGGCAACGATCCGCTCTCCTTCGACGTGGCTGCAGGCGGTCGCGGGCATGCTCGTGATGCCGTCGTGCTTGGAGGGGTGCCGCCGTGCTCGGCTAGCTCGGAGGAGGGTCGTGGACGATGCTCGCCTCTGAGGGTGCAGTGCTGGCCCAGCTTGGAGAGGACGATGCAACAGTAGCTAGCCGGTTGTTCCTCGTACCTGGACGAAGCTGCAGGGGAGGGGTTGTTAAGAGCAAGCACTATGCTCGGACCCCATGCTGGAGCGGCCCACGTGCTCTGGGTGCAGTCGGGCGGCCCTCGTACTCGCCCGTCGGGAAACGCGAGGTGGAGCAGTGGCTACGTGTGTGCCTGCATGGGCAGTCCTCTTCAAGCTCTTTGGCCTCCAAGGTAGCAGGGAATGATGGCTTGTGGCGATAGGAAGGGAACCGGCAGGGGGGGTCTGCTCGGAGGGGAAGATGGGAGTGGTCTGTGGGGGACGAGACGGTGGTGCGAAGGTGCAGGGGGCAGCTGCTCAGGGGTGGGATAACAAAAGGGGTTACGGTGCCCCTGTTACAAACAGAGGACCGGCCGCAGGATTGGAGAGAGTAAGGGGGAGGGAGAAAGGGACTTGGGGTGGGTTTACGTGAGTGGGGCTTGTGAGGAGACGCATGGGAGAGGGGGGGTTGCCACAATGGTTGTGTAGCAGAGAAAGGGAGGGGGAGGTGAGAAGAAGGGGGTTTGGATGGCCGCAAGGGGAGAGAGGGGAGGGAGACGGGGGCACCGACGGTGCCCCTGTTCCAAACAGGGGGCCGCCGCGGGGTGGTTTGAGGCTGCGAGGGAGAGGGGGGAGAGAGGGCTAGTGAGAGAAAGAGAGTGAGAGACAAAGAAGGGGGGGTTGTTACCGCGACGTGTCCATGGCCGTATGGTGGAGGAAAAGATGCGGAGGGCTTCTCCTGCTACCGAGTTGAGTGAGGGGTGGAGGAGGTGTGGGTGCTGTGTTCTCCGCGCTTGTGGGTGCCGCCGCCTTGTTTGGAGAGGGAGGCCTTGCTCATGCTTGGACGCGGGGTTGCATGGCCTGATGCCATGCTCGACCAGGCGTTGCTGTGCTCGAGAAGGGAGGCGGAGGCGCTCGCCCACGCTTGCTGGGGTGCTTCGGCCCTGAGTGTGCATACAGGGAAGGAGCAGAAACTGCCCGCTGAGAGGGCTCCGTGCGATGGCAGTGAGTGGCTTGCTTGCTTGTGGTCCACGGTGTGACGTGCTCGTGGCATCAGAACGCAGGGGCAGTCGCAACGGCAATGTTGGCAAGGTTTCATGGCGATGGAGTGTTGGGTTCAACGACGGGGAGGGTGCATGAGCTGTGTACGGGAAGGAGATGCAGGTGGTGGGAAGGCAGAAACTGACGGACAGCTGGGTGGCTGCAGGGAGGGGTCGGTTGTGATTTTGGGAAAATGGGCTGCTTGCGTGTGGTGATAGGGGTGGGGGTGTGCGCATGGCCGATGAAGCAGGCTGGGATCGTAGCAGAGGATGGGAGTGAAGGAGCGACCAGGAGCGTGGGCTTCTCACCCACGGGGAAGGGGGGGTTAGCAGTGGGAGGTGTGAGGAGAAGGATGGAGGAGAGAACGGTGGTGGACGGAGGATAGGGAGGGGCATCTCACCCCGGGCTTCTCACCCACGGGGTGGGGCATCGCACCCCATCTCCTTCTCGGAGAACACAAATAAGCCAGGCTTCACACCTTTCGAAAGATGGTTGGTTTCCAAAAATTCTAAACAACTTCATTCTCTCCTTAAAAAGAGGTTACATATTTATAGACTCCACAAAGAAAATTAAAAGACACTCATTAAACTTCAACTAACACCTAACACCTAAGACTCATTATATCTCTAGTGAGAAGACTAAAAGACACTTAATAAAGACTATCACATGATGTGGATATTTTATTTCTACTACAAAAGAAAACACACATCTAGGCCCATTAACACAAAACTCTTAAAATAGCAAATATAGTTTGACAGTTGTCGGTGCCGCTTTGACGATCGACCGTTGCCGCTTGTCGATCCGGTGACGATTCCGTCAAACCCCTCCGCTTGGAGGAGGTTCGACCTCGAACCTCATAGCTCAGGATCCCGGTTGGATGGAGCAACCCGCTTCCCTAAGCTCTGATACCATTTGATGTAACATAAAAATACGAGGTCCTGTGCTTGCCTCCTTTTATCTCAAAATATTACCCATCATTTTTTTAATCTCTTTTCTTTTTCTGAAAATTCATCACCCTCCCTTTCTTTTCAAAGTTTCGATACTCACTTCTTTCTATTTTTTTTTTTTTTTGTCTGGCACAAACTCCTTGTTTAACTATGGAATGGCCCACCGATAATTCTTGCCTTGCACATCTTGAAACTTGATCTCATCAGTTCGAACAACATATCCAGCATCCTCTTTTTACAATAGTGCTCGCCAAGCTCGGTCGCGGGAGAGCCTAGGCCATTGGCATGCTCGATGAGAGGAGTAGGATGCCGCTGGCAACGATACGCTCTCCTTCGACGTGGCTGCAGGCGGCCGCGGGCATGCTCGTGATGCCGTCGTGCTTGGAGGGGTGCCGCCGTGCTCGGCTAGCTCGGAGGAGGGTTGTTGACGATGCTCGCCTCTGAGGGTGCAGTGCTGGCCCAGCTTGGAGAGGACGGTGCAACAGCAGCTAGCCGGTTGTTCCTCGCACCTGGACGAAGCCGTAGGGGAGGGGTTGTTAAGAGCAAGCACTATGCTCGGACCCCATGCTGGAGCGGCCCACGTGCTCTGGGTGCAGTCGGGCGGCCCTCGTACTCGCCCGTCGGGAAACGCGAGGTGGAGCAGTGGCTACGTGTGTGCCTGCATGGGCAGTCCTCCTCAAGCTCTTTGGCCTCCAAGGTAGCAGGGAGTGATGGCTTGTGGCGATAGGACGAGAACCGGCAGGGGGGGTCTGCTCGGAGGGGAAGATGGGAGCGGTCTGTGGGGGACGAGACGGTGGTGCGAAGGTGCAGGGGGCAGCTGCTCAGGGGTGGGATAACAAAGGGGTTACGGTGCCCCTGTTACAAACAGAGGACTGGCCGCAGGATTGGAGAGAGTAAGGGGGAGGGAGAAAGGGACTTGGGGGTGGGTTTACTTGAGTGGGGCTTGTGAGGAGACGCATGGGAGAGGGGGGGGTTGCCACGATGGTTGTGTAGCAGAGAAAGGGAGGGGGAGGTGAGAAGAAGGGGGTTTGGATGGCCGCAAGGGGAGAGAGGGGAGGGAGACGGGGGCACCGACGGTGCCCCTGTTCCAAACAGGGGGCCGCCGCGGGGTGGTTTGAGGCTGCGAGGGAGAGGGGGGAGAGAGGGCTAGTGAGAGAAAGAGAGTGAGAGACAAAGACGGGGGGGTTGTTACCGCGACGTGTCCATGGCCGTATGGGGGGGAAAAGATGCAGAGGGCTCCTCCTGCTACCGAGTTGAGTGAGGGGTGGAGGAGGTGTGGGTGCCGTGTTCTCCGCGCTTGTGGGTGCCGCCGCCTTGTTTGGAGAGGGAGGCCTTGCTCGTGCTTGGACGCGGGGTTGCATGGCCTGATGCCATGCTCGACCGGGCGCTGCTGTGCTCGAGAAGGGAGGCGGAGGCGCTCACCCACGCTTGCTGGGGTGCTTCGGCCCTGAGTGTGCATACAGGGAAGGAGCAGAAACTGCCCGCTGAGAGGGCTCCGTGCGACGGCAGTGAGTGGCTTGCTTGCTTGTGGTCCACGGTGTGACGTGCTCGTGGCATCGGAACGCAGGGGCAGTCGCAACGGCAATGTTGGCAAGGTTTCATG
The DNA here is from genome assembly GCA_022559845.1 of Amorphophallus konjac. Taxonomy (NCBI): domain Eukaryota; kingdom Viridiplantae; phylum Streptophyta; class Magnoliopsida; order Alismatales; family Araceae; genus Amorphophallus; species Amorphophallus konjac. The sequence goes on from JAHNEJ010000474.1 coordinate 163,408, forward strand.
GCGATGGAGTGTTGGGTTCAACGACGGGGAGGGTGCATGAGCTGTGTACGGGAAGGAGATGTAGGTGGTGGGAAGGCAGAAACTGACGGACAGCTGGGTGGCTGCAGGGAGGGGTCGGTGGTGATTTTGGGACAATGGGCAGCTTGCATGTGGTGATAGGGGTGGGGGTGTGCGCATGGCCGGTGAAGCAGGCTGGGATCGTAGCAGAGGATGGGAGTGAAGGATCGACCAGGAGCGTGGGCTTCTCACCCACGGGGAAGGGGGGGTTAGCAGTGGGAGGTGTGAGGAGAAGGATGGAGGGGAGAACGGTGGATAGGGAGGGGCATCTCACCCCGGGCTTCTCACCCACGGGGTGGGGCATCGCACCCCATCTCCTTCTCGGAGAACACAAATAAGCCAGGCTTCACACCTTTCGAAAGATGGTTGGTTTCCAAAAATTCTAAACAACTTCATTCTCTCCTTAAAAAGAGGTTACATATTTATAGACTCCACAAAGAAAATTAAAAGACACTCATTAAACTTCAACTAACACCTAACACCTAAGACTCATTATATCTCTAGTGAGAAGACTAAAAGACACTTAATAAAGACTATCACATGATGTGGATATTTTATTTCTACTACAAAAGAAAACACACATCTAGGCCCATTAACACAAAACTCTTAAAATAGCAAATATAGTTTGATAGTTGCCGGTGCCGCTTTGACGATCGACCGTTGCCGCTTGTCGATCCCGTGACGATTCCGTCAAGAAGGGCTGTTCGAGTCCGAGTCATCTTGTTATCATGCTTTCACTGCCATGTCCGTCAGCACTTTCCTCTCGTTATCGTGCTTGTGTTACCATTCTCTCCCCTTGGCGGGGATTAATAAATGTGATTGAGCACTGCTTGTTTCCATAACTCTATTGCCATGCTTATCATAGTCACGAACATCATGCATGCATGCTTGCATAGATCCTCGGATATATCAAATGGCATTGACAGAAGGCCGGGTATGCCCGATCGGAAGTCTGTGCTATGCGCGATGGTGGTCTTCGGACCTACGTCCTCCGCCACGTACCAAGGATCTCCAATTCAACGAACCATGTCTCTTTTGCATGATAGATAAACACATCTCATGTGATCTCGTCATGTTCACAACATCGCATCTTTATTCCCGCCTCGATAGCCCACTATCTCGGCAATTAATCAAAGGTTTTCCCTCCTCGCGGGGGATGTAATTAACGCCATATCCTTTATGGTGTGGCAGACTGCTGGTCCCGACCGAATCTCACTTTCGCCCGACACGGGTCAGAATGAGCGCATAATAAATTTGTCACTCACATGACTGGCACGCCCGCGCAGTCAATCAGTCAGTTAATTACCAGTCAGTTAATTGATTGATCGACACGTGAAATAAACCAAATAAACCCAAATGATAATCATAAACAAGCAAAGAAAGAAGACCGGAGTAGAACGGGAAGAATCCCATCGCAAACAGTCTGGCATGCCCGGTGGGACCAGTGTCACCTTTCATCTCTTTGCCGAGATACCTGGGCTTCGAGGCCCTCCCAAAGGCTGCTGATCGTTGGTTTGTCTATCTTTGCAGGCGAGCGATGACGATGAATGGGTTAACTGGCATCAGCTTTGGCCCTTCGATTATCGCCGATCATGCGCAAGGGTACCTGGCGGTGCCCATGGAGTTCGGCAGCTTCCCTGCCGCTGTTGGCTTCCCCAACTTCTTGGGGTTGGCCTTTGTGGATATGCTAGAAGTGGAACCCTTGGAGCCTGTCGAGGGAACTACAAAGAACGTGGAGCCTCTGAAGGCTCGATGCAGCCACGACTCGCTCAAGAGTCCGACCTCGGTCGCCAACTGCTTGGTGCACCATGCTATCCGTGGGACCCGCCCCAATGCTGTTAACAGAAACCCCGGAGGACGTCAGTGCAGGCAGATCCGGAGGAGTACTGTTGTGGTTACCGGAACCCTCTCCCAATCCGGCAAATCTATGATGGTTGGCGGCATGCGCGTCTTCCTCAACGGACGCGACACGCGGATAGTTCCGGATCGGGTTATCCCTTCCGTCCCCATCCGCAACTCATATCAAGCCCTCACTGGAAGGAGGGCGGAAAGAGAAGAAGCCGGCCATTACGGTCGAGAGAAGTTGGCCCCCAGGCCAAGGAAATTGAAGCATGTATGGGTCCCCAAGAGGGTCCAACCTATTCACCAAGCTGCACCCGTCCCCCGCCGTCTTGCTCACGACGGAGGGGAAGAAAAGAGAGGAAGGGGCCTGGCCCCGAAAGAGGAAGAAGTGGTCGCGGATCCTCCGCACCGCGAAAGTTTTCGGGCCTACGCCCGTCAAGCCAACGTCCCAACTGTGGGACGAAGATTCCAACAACCTGCCGATAGAGCTCGGCTAGCTTATACCCCTCCTGTGGGAGGTCGGCAACTGTCCCCCTTGTTACATCAAGAGCGAGGTCAACAAGAGATGACCTATCTGGTCAGGAACTATTTTTGAGGGTTAGGCAACCCCTCGCTTGGGCAACAGCGACTGATGCAAGCAGCCGCCGCCAATGAAGACTACTGCCCGTCAATGGCAGATGAAGAAGATGTAGGAGAAAGAATGATGGTGTCGTCAGTCGACGACAATGGATATGATAGCGGCTTCGAGATCGAAGCCGATGAAGCCGTCCCCAAACGGGAAGAAACAAAAAGAACTTCTGTGTTCGAGAGGCTGACCTTCCCACATCAGGCTAAGAGAAGGGCCCACCGACAGAGAAGAGAAATACGGGTTTTTACCTGCAACATGGCTGGTATATCCAACCAATATGGGGGGCTTCCCGAAGACCCCCGCGAGTTGGCTAAATTGGCCGCACGGCCGGGGCCGAATACTCACAGAACAGAAGCAGCAAGGGAGCTCCTGATGAGGACTAAGGGAAAACAACCCCGGGTCTACCACCAGTGGGATGATAAGGCCCCCGTCCTGACCGCCAATGTGGTGACGGCGGAAGAAGAAGACGACGTCCCCCTCGACATCCTGCCCGAGGGTACGTCCGGGGAGACAGCAGAAGTTATCCCCACTACAGCCACTATAGACCCATCAGTCTTGATACTACTTCAGAAATATCGGCAAGAGATAGACTTGCTAAAGAAGCAGCTGATGGAGAAAACTGAACAGTCCTCAGCTTCCAAACCACCCGAAATCCAGGGTGAATCATCCCAGGGAGCGGTTCGTCATGACGGCCCTCTGCCGCTCTACACACTGCCTCAGTCGTCGGAACCAAGCATGGCGACAATGCAACAGCGGCCATCACAGCTCCAACCGCTGCTACCACCGGTGCTCCCTCAAGTGCACCAGACACCCCCGCTGCCACGTCCTCCACAGGTGACCACCCTGGTCACCCCGTACCTACAGCCGGCACACTTCTACCCAGAGCCAGTTGACCCTGCAGTCATGAATCGGATGATGGTGGAAAGAATGATCGAGCTGAAGCTCGCAGAAAGGGGTGAAGGTGACTACGTCGCGTTTGATGCATATCGGGTGCCATACCCGCAACACCATGCTGCTAAGCGGCTTCCCCCGGGAATCAACAAGCCGCCCAAGTTCAACAAATTCAACGGGCGGGGGTCCCTGAGAGAACACATTGCCTATTATATGACTATCATGGGTGACTTGGCCACCAACGAGTCATACTTGCTAAAATTTTTCGGGTCCTCGCTGACAGGGCTCGCATTTGAATGGTATTCCAGCCTCTCGGTCGGGTCGATCAGCGACTGGCCAGATATGCAGAAGAAGTTCAGAGAAAGATTCCATGTTACAGAGAGGGAGGTCACAGTGGCCGAACTCTACTCAACAAAGCAGAGGACCGATGAGACAGTCCTCGATTATATCAAGAGGTGGAGGAACCTCGAAATGAGGTGCAAGCGGCCCCTGCATCAGGAGGACGCTGTGCAAATATGCAAACAGAATCTCAGAAGGGAGGTTCTGGAAAAGATGATCGGAATGCAAATACGATCGTTCGATCGGTTGAACAATGTCATGGCCGAGGTGGAAGCTTTTCTAGCCAGACCTGCCCCTACATCTGCTGTCGACACGACCCAGAAGGGCAAGGCGGTGGAGCGACGCTCGTCGCCTAAGGAAGAGAACGCTCTTGACATAAAGACGTTCGAACAACAGAAAAGTGAAGGCAAGAAGGGAGTCACCCCACAGCCAGCAAAAGCCCCAGACGGCAAAGAAGGCCCTTCGCTGAGGGACAAGATGAAGAAGGCCTATTCATTTCCAAAGGACAAGACCCGGGTTCTGTTCGACTGGGTAACGGAATATAGCATGGTCACCCTGCCAGAGCCAAGGAGGCCGGAGGACCTAAAGAGAAAAGACAGCCCAAGATTCTGCCCCTACCACCAGATGTTGGGGCATCCAATCGAAGACTGCTATGTTTTCAAGGACATCATCGAAGGGATGGTGAAGAAAAATGATATCGAGTTGGGAGAGTACAAAGTGGACCCTCCTCAGCCACATGAATCCCCTCGGAGGAGGGTAGGAGTGAACATGATCTCCCTATACCAGGCACTACCCGAGGAGATCTCTAAAACAAGCACGCGAAGCACCTATGAAGCTCATTTCTTGGAGCCCGTGAAAGAACAACAGGGATGGCAGCAGGTCCCTGTGAAGCATAAGAAAAAGAGGGCACCCCGCCCGAAAGAGGGGGCGCATATCCGTGGTGTCACACCCCGGCTTGCTCCGCCGGTGGTGGCACCCGTATGGGTCACTCCACCTACAACTGTCAGGATACCTACACATAATCGGAGGAGACAAACTCCGCTGCCAGTGATCAAGGAAACCAATCCTGGGGTCCTTCGACTGCAAAACCTCATTGAGGAGCTGGACGAATACGTGCAGCCCGAATTGAAACCTTTGCTGGTGCGGGACCACGTCCCGTGGCAAGACCTAGAGCAGCTCTCACTCGAGCAAAGGGAGGAAGCTGAAGCGGCACCCGATAGAGAGGGCGGTCTGTTCTGGGGGCACCCGCCCGCTGAAGTAAAAAAGAAGAAGAAACAAAAGAAGAAGAAAAGGAAAGGCCGTTGAGGCTGATAAAGTGCAGGTTGTCTCCTGTAATACTCTATCAGCACTTTTCAACCTATCCGGAGAGGAGGAAGAAGAGGAAATTTGCTTCACACCACATGCTAGGGGAGGCAAGGCCGAGGCCGCAACTGCTGCACATGCCACCTGGTCGGGCTGAAAATGGGGGCGCCAGCCGCCACCCAACCACAACATCATGTTCAGGGGGGAGCAGCCCTAGAAAACACCTCCGCCGGAGGTCAAGGGAGTCCAAATCCCTCCTTCGCTAGGACTATATAACAAGAGTGGGGGCAAGGGGGTCCCTTCATTTCTTGAATTCATGAAGATGTCCAAGGGGAAGCAGCCCTGTCAGGAGACTAACCCTACACTCGGGGATGTTCACCCGCAGCTAGCACAATCTGCCGAAGATCCAAGTGCAGATGGAGCTCGCCCCGCAGCAGCTAACAAAGAACACCCAGAAGTCGATACCAGCCAGAGGGGCACCGATTTTGTGGAAGATGGAGCAGGTCCGTCAGGGCCCGCAAACCAAGACTTCCCCAAGCCCAGATGGGCTGAAGAGATGAAGCTCTCCAATGTCCGAGCTGGGAGCCGAATAATGAAGCTACTCAAGAAGCTCCCTGCTCGATTTACAATCTGGGAGATCCTTTCTTTGAGTGAAGAGACCCGACAGGCGATTATTACTGCTCTACAGACGCCTGCTCATTTTGAGACATGTCTGGCTGAAGCAATGCCGGAGGCTAGCATGACCTTCACTCCAGATGATATGCTGCTACCCACCATCAGCCACAATAGGCCGCTGTATATGAAGGGGCACCTGAATGGAAGGGAGCTGAACAGGATTCTGGTTGATCCCGGTGCAACGGTCAACATCCTGCCTTATAGAATATACGAGATGCACCACTTTAACGTGCATCTCGAGAAAGTCAGAGATATGCGTATCGCCGGCTTCAATCAAAAATGCGAAGTGTCAATGGGGGTGGTAGAGTTCACCCTCACCTTAGCAGATTTCACTACGACGGTGCAGTTCCATGTCATTGACTCCCGCACCTCGTACAAGGCACTGCTCGGCCGCCCATGGCTGCATGAAAATATGGTGGTGCCCTCCACGCTCCACCAATGCATCAAGTACAGTCTCCAAGGGAAGGAGGAGAGGATATTTGCAGACCCCCACCCGTTCGAGGTGTTTGAATGTCATTTGGCGGATGCCAACCTATATACAGGGCCTTCCCAGAAGACCTCTGAAGCTAAGACCCCTGCGGGGGCATCGAGAAGCACATCCGACAGCAGTTGGTATCCACCACCGCTGCGCGGATATGTCAAGCCCAAGGTGGTCTCCCATATCACAGCATCCGGAGACGTGGGCAGAACAGCACCCCCAACATTATACCCAGAAGCTAATGAAGTGCGGGTCGCTCGGCGGCGCAATCATATTAAAATCCCGGATGGCCTCACCAAGCCAACTCCCGGTCTTGATAACCCTACTGTCGAGCCTTTCAAAACTTGGGAGGTGACACAGGAAGATGGACCTAGCAGCTTGTTCTATACGGCTGAAGAACACCCTTCTCGGGAAGACACAGACTGCAGCCTCCCCGAAGATATAAGCAACCCGCCAGTTCCCGTCAAGGGTCTGGCATTCACGACTGAGCGAATGGCTAGGATGTTTCAGAAGCAACACATCCCCCCCATTCAGTCTCAAAAGCGCAAGGAAGCCTTCCAGAAAATGTGGTATCCCGTAAATCTGGATAGAGAAATGAGACGTGTCTCTCAACATCCGGGGTTGGGCTTCACCCTGGAAGAATATTACTACAGTGGGTGATACGAGGTGGACACCATCTCCGCCTTCTATCCTGCTGAAGATGGTCCGCTGGGGGCAACTTTTGATGAATACCCGGCGGAAGCTGAGCATGTTGAACTGGCTCAACCCGGAAATCAACAAATAGAGACCTCGGTCCCCTGCCGATGCTGGAAGCAGGTCTACCCTGAAGAGGCGGCCCTTCAAGCCAAATTTGATACGGCTAGCAGCACCGAAGCCGAAGATACTGAAGAAGCAGGAATTTCTCCCTCCAGTAGAGTCCTACTGATGATAACTTCAGCACCCCTTCTGCCAATCGGGGAAGCCTCGGTCGACTCTGATCAAGAGGAACACGCTGCCAAGAAAGAAAAAGCCACTTCTACGAAAGATACAACTGCCCCAGAAGGCGAGACCTCCTCAACTTCTGCTACAAAATCGGGATGCTGTCCAAGCCCTGCAATAAACAACTACCAGCCTGTCACGGCTGCAGCCTCATCTACAAAGACTGAAGCTGCTCTCTCACCCTTGGGAGCTGCAACGGTAGTGGATTTGCTAATAGAACAATCCTCGCAGTCGCTACTACAAGAAACAGAGAATCCTCAAGAGGCTCTGATGATGTCAGATGAGGAAGTCGAAGAACTCGACCCGCAAGATGGTATTCCAGACTTCGTTGACCTCCAGCCGGCACCTCCGGAGATAGAAGACGGAGGCCAAGCCACAGTCGACGAACTGATAGAAGTCAACTTGGGAAATGAAGAGGACCCTAGGCCTACCTTCCTCAGTGCCCAACTATCCCCAGAAGAACGGGAGCTGTACACCCAGCTGCTGCTAGAGTACCGGGATTGCTTCACCTGGACTTACAAAGAAATGCCAGGTCTAAATCCCGATGTCTCACAACATGAGCTGGCAATCAGCCCTGAGGCCGATCCGGTGAAGCAGCCACCGCGGCGCATGAGGCCAGAACTCATCACCCAAATTTGTGCTGAAGTCGACAAGCTTATTGACGTGGGATTTGTTGAAGAAAACCAATACACCACATGGCTGGCGAATATCATCCCCGTGAACAAGAAGAATGGACAAATCCAGATATGTGTCGACTTCCGAGATCTAAATAAAGCCTGCCCCAAAGATGACTTGTTAGCGCAGCGAAGAGTGATATAGAAGGGGGAGATGAATAGATCACTCCCGATTTTAAAAACTTTAGCGGAATATTAGTTCAACGGTTTGAAACCCTTCAGAAACAGCACAAAGAGTATTGCTAACGCAGTCAATAACCAAGACAGAAAGAGTAAGAGTGATTGAACGAGCTGTCCACAGTCAACCACAATGTCAAGCAGATGGAGAGCACAAATGATAACAACAAACCATAAATGGAGACAAGAATTTTTAAGGTGGTTCGAATGTAGTCCACAATCTACATCCACCCCTCACTCCAACTAGAGTGAGGCTTCCACTAGCCACGGCTAGAAACTACAGACTCAGTCTGCGAACAAGATGCTACCACACAGCTTGACCAGGGGAACAGCCTCCCCTCTTCCTCCACACCGGAGGGATACAAGCAGTGACAACAGTCACTAGCAACCTAGAGACCGAGGTCTCTCTTCCTCCACCCAGGAGGGAACCCACAAGCGACTCCCTATCGCTTGCAAACTGGAGGATCAATCCTCCCTTCCTCCGATCACAGGAGGGTAACAATACGATAAGGAACATGAAATGAAAAATGAAAAACTCGAAAATCAAAGCACAAAAATCCTCTCTGAAAATAGGAAACAATGTAGCTTCCGAAGAAGCAATTCTTCAAACCACAAACACTGCTCTCTCTCTCTCAAATATATTTCTCTCAGATCTGGATGAAATGGAATTCTCTGCTCTCTCTCTTTTCTAGATCGTGCAGCCTCACAAGAATGCCTTCTGCTCTTTCTTTCACGATTAAGCTTCTACTGAAAGAAGATGCTCCATATATATAGTAGATGTTGGGCGTGTGTCTTTCAGGTTCCCACCCAGAGAGCACCTCGGATCACGTGCCAGGTACCACCTCGGATGACGTGGCCAATCATCAGTTCGAAACATCTGCAGGCAAAGACAAAAGGAATGAATCGAATTAGTTCAGTTCAAGCTTTTAACAAGGCGTGTATAGACTTTAGAACAGCATATAGGCAAGTATATACAACGTCAGAATGTATAGACTTGAAACCCTTCAGCGACCTTAGTGTATATACTTGCAGAATGTTGCATTAACATAACAGAGGAGAAAGTGTAGACTTCGGTGCAGTTCATGAAGCAATCGAATGTGTAGACATGAAAACAAAGGACAGCAGTGTACAGACTTTGTGATACACAAGCATAACCAGTGTATAGACTTTGATGTAAAGGCTTGAGTTACACTAGAAATGTATAGAGTTTAGGTAATGCATGCAATGCAACATAATGTATATACTTAGTTGCTGTGCAACCGATGTTCAGACATGTTATGCTTGCTGTGGGAGATGTATAGACTCTGCGTCTATCAAAGTATGCACAATGGAAGAAGACGCCTCTTTCCTAGGCGTTTATTTCAGAAGTGACGCCACTTCTGGTGGGCGTCAGATTTCGAGCTTAAAAGAGTGTATAGACATGATGTGGCTGAATAGACTAGCAAACCCATGAAGTAGCAAGCCAATGTATAGACACTGCTGTATGGACTTTAAGCGAACGCTGTACAAACTTGACGATTGATGTATGAACATTACAGAAGGGAATGTACAGACTTTTGAAAGCTTGAACACTGCTATGTATAGACTTTGTACTTTGAACGACAAAGCATGTTGTATAGACTTTGAGCGTTGTATAGACTTTACGAAGCACATGCCAAGGCTGTACAGACTTCAGACTTTGAACGTGTGTGCTGTGAACGATGTATACACTTGGCCCTTGAAGGATGTACAGACTTGAAGAGCCGAAGCCCACGATGTATAGACTTGGCGTTATGAGGCATGCAGGCTGTATAGACTTGCGATGCCATGAAGACAATGTGTAGACTTGTGAAGCCTGAGGCCAATGTACAGACTTGAAGAACCGAAGCCAATGTATAGACTTGACGAATGGCTTGAAACACAGACACGCTGCCAATGTATAGACTTGCACAGTGCTGCCAATGTATAGACTTGGATGCCCAAAGGCAATGTATAGACTTGCAAGTGTGAGACGTTGAAAGAGACGGTGGATGTTCAGACTTTGGCAGTGTGCAGACTTTGCCTACATGTGAATGTATAGACTTGAGATGAGACATAGCATGAGACGATGGATGTACAGACTTGGGAATGGCTGTATGGACATTGGAAGATGATGCATGAGACGAAGGATAATGTATAGACTTGGTGTGTAGCTAAAGCAGCGAACGTAGGAAAAGGTTGGAATGTATAGACTTACGTTCGATCAGCAATGTATAGACTTCAACTAAGCAAGCTACAGTGCAATGTCTAGACTTAATGATGCACGCGATGTATAGACTTTGGAACGCTTGAAGCGATGTACAGACTTGGTGAGCGCCAAGCAATGTACAGACTTGGAAACCGATGTGCAGACTTGACAATGCAGTGTATTCATGAGGGCAATGTACAGACTTGAGAATCTTGAGGGAGTCGACCCATCTGGAAGGGGGGGTCGACCCACTTCTATCCAGACTATGCTATGTGTGTGTGTATATGCCAATGTATATACTTTATGAGAATGCTTGGACTATGCACATGAATGAAGGCCACTCTCGCTGTACAAACTTGATGGAAGGCATGTGCAGTGATGTATGGACTTGCTAAGTGATGCAGTGATAGCCACATGAACTGCACTGTCCTAAATGATGAAGCATGAATTGATCTAGAAATAGACAGATTGATTTATAGTGTGAGACATCATCAAAACCGTAGGGATGCAACAATCTCCCCCTTTTTGATGATGGCAACACTATGAATCAAGCAATATCAAGGCTTAAAGGAAATCAAATGCAGCTTTAAAAATCAAAGCAAGTTCAAGGCAAGCTCATGCAGAGAAATTAAATACTACTACTGAAACACTTCTTTCTCCAACACCACTCCCCGCAACTCACTCTCAGCTTCCCCACAACTCATTCTCAGATTTTTCCATGACATGAATTCTCCCCCACAGCTCATGAACAAAACTCACAAAACTCCCCCTAAACTCATGGCAATTCATGACTTACAGATATTGCAAAACCTCTCTCCCCCTTTGACATCAGCAAAAGGAAATGCAGAATATATGAAAGTGCTGGAGACATGAGGAGGAAGTGCATTTAACATCTTAAATGAGGTGCTAAACTCAAGGGAAGATTCTTGAACTCCAGTAAACAGTAGAGAAATAGAATGATAGAAAAGTTTATCAACATACATAGTGTATGATTTAGAGCAGGAGTTAACAAGTATGGCATGATTTAGCTGAACGGGCAACTATCCCAAAAGACAACAAGAGACAAAGTCAGATAAGGTGTTCTCAAGGTATTGACGACAAGCAATCCATTAGTTGCATAACTACAAGGGATTTTTGAGATGATTTTCAATAAGATCAATGAGTAAGTTGGTAATTCACTCTTTTGACATTAGGGAGACACCTTGATTAGAGGCCTGAATCCCCATTTACTCAGTGTGAATACCTCATTACCTCCCCTTTTTTTTTAAAGGAACAGAGTTAGTAACTGTGATTTTTGACATGAGGAAACTCCTTGATTAGAGGCTAGAGTCCCCAGTTACTCATCAACTAGCCACCATTGCTCTGTCATGTCTTTTCATTCATTTTAAGCATTTGACACCTCATGACATAGGAGAAACACTTCATTTCATAGATGAAGCTCCCAGTTTCTCAGTGAACAAATCAAGACCTTTGTTAATTCAGATTACCCTTGTGTAGAGAAGATGGAATAATTGAAAACAATACCAAAAGGACTATTTCTTGAAGTGAATCTTGAAGTCTAGATTTCTAGTTATTTTGGTCAGATATCAAGACATACAGGTTTTGGCCTGAACTGTAATCACTGACAATGTAGGAAGATAAACTTTAACAATTAATTCAGATCTCTGATAGACTACCAGAGGGAAGATTCTTGCTGGACTTTAGTATCACAGACTTATAGACTTAAGAGATTAGTGAGATTCTACTGTCTAAGAGAACCACACAAGATCAGTCATGAAAACCAGCAATGACACACATCTGGTCAATCTTTTTGAATCTGTCAAAGAACTCTCCCTTTCATAGCTCAACCAGCTCCCCCTCAAACATAGCATTACAAAAAGCTAACCATCAGACATACAGAACTCCCCCTCACAAAAAGAACAGACTTCACATTTAAGACAATTTGTATAAGCCTAATTCTCTTCTCAGTGTAGTGAATTTTTCATTATCCAGAGGTTTAGTGAAGATGTCTACAATCTGATTATCAGTGCCTACATGAATCAGTTCAAAATTATTCTTAGAAACCTCATCTCTTATGAAATGATGCCTTATCTCAATGTGTTTGGTGCGTGAATGCAAAACAGGCTTCTTGGCAAGATTGATGGCACTGGTATTATCACAATAGATAGGTGTGCACCCCAGGTCTACTTGGTAGTCCTGAAGCTGGTGTTTAATCCATATGACTTGTGTACCACAGCTCCCTACAGCCACATATTCAGCCTCTGCAGTGGAGAGGGCCACAAAGTGTTGTTTCTTGGATCCCCAAGAGACTAAACACCCACCTAAAAATTCACAGTGACCACTAGTGCTTTTTCGGTCTAGTTTACATCCTGCATAATCTGCATCTGTGTATGTAATTAAATCTAGTGAGTGTGAAGCAGGAAATCATAGACCAAGTGAGGGTGTAGCTGACAAATATCTAAAAAAAAATTTCACTGCAGCTAAATGTAATTCAGTGGGTCTAGACTGATACCTTGCACACATACCCACACTGAACTATATATCAGGTCTAGAAGCTGTCAAGTAGAGTAAAGAACCAATCATACCTCGATAGAGTTTGGCATTTACTTCTTTACCTGTCTCATCAGCATCCAGTGAGGTGTTGGTACTCATAGGTGTTGTTATATGCTTCAGGTTGATCATACCAAACCTCTTGGTCTGGTTGATGAAGCATCCATCCTCCAATTATTGTATCTGTAAGCCAATAAAGTATTTTAGCTCACCTACCAAACTCATCTCAAATTCAGCAGACATCATTTTAGAGAATTCAGCACATAATTCACAGCTAGTTGATCCAAACACAATGTCATCTACATATACCTGAGCTATGATGAGATCAGTATTTGTACTCTTGGTAAATAAGGTTTGATCAACTTTACCTCTCTTGTAGCCCTTGCTGATCAGAAATTCAGTTAGTCTTTCATTCCAAGCTCGAGGGGCTTGCTTTAGACCATACAAGGCTTTGTTTAACCTGAAAACTTGGTTAGATTGAGGAGAAAACTGAAAACCTGGGGGTTGTTCAACAAACACTTCTTCCTTGATGATGCCATTCAAAAAGGCACTCTTCACATCCATTTGCTGGAGTTTTATTTCCTTATAGCATGCAAATGCTAGTAATATTCTTATTGCCTCCATCCTAGCAACAGGTGCATAGGATTCATCAAAGTCTACACCAAATTCTTAACAGTAGCCCTTGGCTACTAGTCTGGCCTTATTCCTGGAAATGATTCCATCTTCATTCATTTTGTTTTTGAACACCCACTTAGTTCCTATGATATTAACACTATTTGGTCTTGGGATAAGCTCCCAGACATTATTTCTTTCGAACTGACCTAATTCCTCACTCATGGCATTGACCCAAACTTGATCAGCCAAGGCCTCTTCTACAGATTTGGGTTCAATTTGTGAGACTAAAGTAATTAGATCTTCATTATTCACATTCCTAAAATGAGACCTAGTCCGAAGAGGATCTTCAGGGTTGCCTATGACATTATCTATCGGATGGTCTTTAAGAAATCTAACATTTATTGAAGACTCACCTGTTTCTCTTGGCTCTTCCTGGTTGGGAGGATTTGATGTTCCACTCGGCTGAGTCTTTTCTTCTTCTTGGTCTTCTAGAAATTCTCCATCATGATTGGAATCCCTGTCAAAATTTTTAATGTTAGAAACACCTTTCTTTTCACTAAAAATGATGTGTGGAGACTCTTCAACCTTCTGGTCTGTTTTGTTAAAGACCCTATATGCCCTAGACACTTCAGAGTATCCTAAGAATATTCCAGGGGAGCTTTTAGCTTCAAACTTATAAATCTTTCTTGTCATTGTTATGAATAAAGCATTTAGCTCCAAAAATTCTGAAATGAAACAAGTTTGGTTTCTTACCTTTTAGTAGCTCATAGGGTGTTTTCTTGTGAATGGGTCTTACCATGGCCCTGTTGATTATGTAAGTTGCTGTATTGGCCGCCTCTGCCCAAAACCTCCTTGGTAATTGACTTTTAATCAGCATGGCTCGGGCCATCTCCACAATAGTTCTATTTCTTCTCTCCACAATTTCATTCTGTTCAGGTGTCCTGGGAGAAGAAAACATGTGTGTTAGTCCCTCTCTTTCACAAAGATCAGAAAACATTGAGTTTTCAAACTCACCTCCATGGTCAGATTGAATAGAGTAAATTTTGTGTTTTCCTTCTTGTTTGACCTTATTGACAAACTGATTAAACTTTTAAAAAGCATCACTTTTATTGGCTAAGAAAAAGATCCATGAATATCTAGAATGGTCATCAACAATCACATAGCCAAACCTATTCCCATTAAGACTCTGAGTTCTAGTGGGACCAAAGAGGTCCATATGGAGAAGTTCCATTGGTCTAGTGGACAATGGCTCAGATATTAGCTTGAAAGAATTCCTGGTCTATTTGCCTAGAGCACAGGCATCACATGATTTTGAAATAGAACTGAATTTAATTCTAGGCATGCCTCTAACTAAATCATGCTTGACCAATTTATTTAAAGTAGAGAAGCTAGCATGACCTAGACGTCTATGCCATTCAAAAGCATCATTTTCAGAATTAGCAGATAAATAAAGATTTGATTCAGATTCTGCATCTAAGTCTACCATGTAGACATTAGTAATCCTGTTGGCTACAAATTTAACCACATCAGAATTTATTTCAAAGATTTTGCATGAACTATCATCAAACACAACCCTGTGACCCTTGTCACATAACTGACTAATGCTGATCAGGTTGTGTTGAAGACCTTCCACAAGTAGAACTTTTTCAATAGAGTTTGTGGAAGACTTACCTACTGTGCCAACTCCAATTATCTTACCTTTGTTCTTTTCTCCAAACTTGACCAGACCCCCTACCTTCATCTCTATCTTGCTGAACTTGGATCGGTCTCCTGTCATGTGCCTGGAGCAGCCACTGTCGAGGTACCACTTGTTGTCTTCAGCTGCCAAGACGACCTACATAAACAAAATCAAGCAAAGTGATTTGGAACCCAAGATGAGTTGGGCCCAAGGACATTATTCAAATCTCTAATCAAATATTTAGGTATCCAGATTTGCTTCAGCATGGTTTTCTCTGGCACCTTTACTTCTGGTTTATTGAAGTTATAGCCGGGGTTCTGTCCAGCTGGTCTGGAGAAATAAGTTCTATTCCATTCATTAGGCTTCCCATTCCTAGGATATCTCCTGTAAGCTTATTGATTAACAGATTTTTGAGAATGATAGTTGTTTCTCCAGTAGTTTCTGTTTGTACCCATCTGATTGTAGTAATTCCAGCTTTTCTTCTGATCCACTTGCTTGGTCCATTTACCATTTATGTTCTGATGAGTGGGTTTAGTGAAGTTCTTCACAAAATTCATTCCCATTTTAAATGGTTGACCAGCACTGTTTTTTAAAGTTTCTTTCTGACATTGAGCTCCTTGACTGCTGTTTGAGCTGGATGGTGTGTCCAGCTTCTCTTTTCCCTTCTCTGGGCAGAAGGTGATGGTTTTGAATTGTAGGGGTCTCTTGTTAGTTGGGTCATAGCCTAGACCCTCCTTATTGAAGTTAACCCTAGTCCCTAGTATAGCATCCAGACTAGTTTTTCCTTGGACAAATTTTTCCAAAACTTTCTGTTTGTCTTCAAGCTCTTTTTGAAGAGATTCAGAATTTTTTAGAAGTTCAGCATTGACTTTCTTAATAGCTTCATATTTTTCTGAATTCACTCTACCTTCATTCAGCCTTTCTTCAATTTTGATTTTGAGTTCATTGAGCTGGTTTTGATTGTCCTGGTTTTCTCCTTTGAGCTTTTCATTTTCTTTTCTTAGGGAAGTTACTTCTTCCAATTCTTCTTTTAGTTTCTGATTTTCTACATAGATTTGGGTTTGTTCTTCAACAGTGGTATTGAATTTTCTTTTCAGAACCCTATGCTCTTTACTAAGTGAATTGAACTTATCTAATAATTCAGCATAGGCATCTTCCCAGTCATCAATAGAAAAATTTTCAAAAATATTTGTTACCTCCTCTTCGCTGTTTGCCATTAGGCAAATTCCTTCTTCATACTCCTCTGAGGAAGTGCTTTCCAGATCTTCTTCCTCATCGCTCCACGTGCAGACCATTGCCTGTGGCTTCTTCTTTTTCTGCACCTTTGAGCCCTTCTTCTGAAAGTAGGGACCCTTCTTCTGGAGATCTGGGCATTCCCCTTTCATGT
This sequence comes from Amorphophallus konjac, assembly GCA_022559845.1. NCBI lineage: Eukaryota > Viridiplantae > Streptophyta > Magnoliopsida > Alismatales > Araceae > Amorphophallus > Amorphophallus konjac. Next base: position 179,885 of record JAHNEJ010000474.1, read on the forward strand.
GTCCATGTTTGTTACAATGAAAGTAAGTCAGTCTCTTATTATTTCTGTCCTTATGATTGCTAGATTCAACATTCTTACTAAAGGAGTATGGCTTTTTCCTCCTAAAGGTTTTCCCCTTCTTCCTTAAGAATTTACTGAACTGTCGAGTGAGTATTGTCTGTGCCTTCTGGTCGAGATCGGAAAAACCATCGGACTCACCGCTACTGTTGCTGCTACTGCTACTCTTATTACGGGATGCCTTGAGAGCTACATTCCTAGACTTCATGTCACTTCCTTCACCACCTCCTTTGAAATTCATCTCATAGGTCATGAGGGATCCTATGAGTTCATTCACTGTCAAAGTCGTCAGATCCTTTGACTCTTCAATCACGATGGCCTTAGTGTGCCATGCTGGGGATAGGGATCTAAGAATTTTCCTGACTATATCTGCCTCATCTAGCTCTTTCCCTAACCCCTTAAGAATATTCGTGATCAAGGACAACCTGGCATACATTTCAGTAATGTTCTCCTCTGGTTTCATCTTAAACAATTCATATTCAGAGGTGTAGAGATTTACCTTCGAGGCTCTCACTTGAGCTATACCTTCGTAGATTAGTTGCAGCTCGTCCAACATTCGCTTGGCAGTCTTGTAGGCAGATATGCGGGCATATTCATCTGGGTGAACAGCACACTGGATGATGTTCAGCGCCATCCAGTTGAGTGAAGATAGCTTGACATGATCATCTGTCCACGCGTCCTCGTTCGGTGGCAGATCATACGACCCAGTTGTGATTACCCTCCACAGCTTGTGGCTCTGTGCCCTGATGAACACCTCCATCCTATTTTTCCAAAAGAGATAGTTATTACCATCGAAGAATGGGGGGCGACTAATGGATTGACCTTCAGGCATGAAACTTCGAGGACCATTAGCATTTCCATGACCGTTTGCCCACATGATGCAAACCTGCTCTGATACCAAATGTTAGCGCAGTGAAGAGTGATATAGAAGGGGGGATGAATAGATCACTCTCGATTTTAAAAACTTCAGTGGAATATTAGTTCAACGGTTTGAAACCCTTCAGAAACAGCACAAAGAGTATTGCTGAAGCAGCCAATAACTAACACAGAAAGAGTAAGAGCGATTGAACGAGCTGTCCACAGTCAACCACAATGTCAAGCAGATGGAGAGCACAAACGATAACAGCAAACCACAAATGGAGACAAGAATTTTTAAGGTGGTTCGATTGTAGTCCACAATCTACATCCACCCCTCACTCCAACTAGAGTGAGGCTTCCACTAGCCACGGCTAGAAACTGCAGACTCAGTCTGCGAACAAGATGTTGCCACACAGCTTGACCAGGGGAACAGTCTCCCCTCTTCCTCCACACCGGAGGGATACAAACAGTGACAACAGTCACTAGCAACCTAGAGACCGAGGTCTCTCTTCCTCCACCCAGGAGGGAACCCACAAGTGACTCCTTGTCGCTTGCAAACTGGAGGATTAATCCTCCCTTACTCCGATCACAGGAGGGTAACAATATACGATAAGGAACATGAAATGAAAAATGAAAAACTCGAAAATCAAAGCACAAAAATCCTCTCTGAAAATAGGAAACAATGTAGCTTCCGAAGAAGAAATTCTTCAATCCACAGACACTGCTCTATCTCTCTCAAATATATTTCTCTCAGATCTGGATGAAATGGAATTCTCTGCTCTCTCTCTTTTCTGGATCGTACAGCCTCACAAGAATGCCTTCTGCTCTTTCTTTCACGATTAAGCTTCTACTGAAAGAAGATGCTCCATATATATAGCATATGTTGGGCGTGTGTCCTTCAGGTTCCCGCCCAGAGAGCACCTCGGATCACGTGCCAGGTACAACCTCGGATGACGTGTCCAATCATCAGCTCGAAACATCTGCAGGCAGAGACAAAAGGAATGAATCGAATTAGTTCAGTTCAAGCTTTTAACAAGGCGTGTATAGACTTTAGAATAGTATATAGGCAAGTATATACAACGTCAGAATGTATAGACTTGAAACTTTTCAGCGACCTTAGTGTATATACTTGCAGAATGTTGCATTAACATGACAGAGGAGAAAGTGTAGACTTCAGTGCAGTTCATGAAGGAATCGAATGTGTAGACATGAAAACAAAGGACAGCAGTGTACAGACTTTGTGATGCACAAGCATAACCAGTGTATAGACTTTGATGTAAAGGCTTGAGTTACACTAGCAATGTATAGAGTTTAGGTAATGCATGCAATGCAACACAATGTATATACTTAGTTGCTGTGCAACCGATGTTCAGACATGTTATGCTTGCTGTGGGAGATGTATAGACTCTGCGTCTATCAAAGTATGCACAATGGAAGAAGACGCCTCTTTCCTAGGCGTTTATTTCAGAAGTGACGCCACTTCTGGTGGGCGTCAGATTTTGAGCTTAAAAGAGTGTATAGACATGATGTGGCTGTATAGACTAGCAAACCCATGAAGTAGCAAGCCAATGTATAGACACTGCAGTATGGACTTCAAGCGAACGCTGTACAAACTTGACAATTGATGTATGAACATTACAGAAGGGAATGTACAGACTTTTGAAAGCTTGAACACTGCTATGTATAGACTTTGTACTTTGAACGACAAAGCATGATGTACAGACTTTGAGCGTTGTATAGACTTTACGAAGCACATGCCAAGGCTGTACAGACTTCAGACTTTGAACGTGTGTGCTGTGAACGATGTATACACTTGGCCCTTGAAGGATGTACAGACTTGAAGAGCCGAAGCCCACGATGTATAGACTTGGCGTTATGAGGCATGCAGGCTGTATAGACTTGCGATGCCATGAAGACAATGTGTAGACTTGTGAAGCTTGAGGCCAATGTACAGACTTGAAGAACCGAAGCCAATGTATAGACTTGACGAATGGCTTGAAACACAGACACGCTGCCAATGTATAGACTTGCACAGTGCTGCCAATGTATAGACTTGGATGCCCAAAGACAATGTATAGACTTGCAAGTGTGAGACGCTGAAAGAGACGGTGGATGTTCAGACTTTGGCAGTGTGCAGACTTTGCCTACATGTGAATGTATAGACTTGAGATGAGACACAGCATGAGACGATGGATGTACAGACTTGGGAATGGCTGTATGGACATTGGAAGATGATGCATGAGACGAAGGACAATGTATAGACTTGGTGTGTAGCTAAAGCAGCGAACGTAGGAAAAGGTTGGAATGTATAGACTTACGTTCGATCAGCAATGTATAGACTTCAACTAAGCAAGCTACAGTGCAATGTCTAGACTTAATGATGCACGCGATGTATAGACTTTGGAACGCTTGAAGTGATGTACAGACTTGGTGAGTGCCAAGCAATGTACAGACTTGGAAACTGATGTGCAGACTTGACAATGCAGTGTATTCATGAGGGCAATGTACAGACTTGAGAATCTTGAGGGAGTCGACCCATCTGGAAGGGGGGGTCGACCCACTTCTGTCCAGGCTATGCTGTGTGTGTGTGTGTATATGCCAATGTATATACTTTATGAGAATGCTTGGACTATGCACATGAATGAAGGCCACTCTCGCTGTACAGACTTGATGGAAGGCATGTGCAGTGATGTATGGACTTGCTAAGTGATGCAGTGATAGCCACATGAACTGCACTATCCTAAATGATGAAGCATGAATTGATCTAGAAATAGACAGATTGATTTATAGTGTGAGACATCATCAAAACCGTAGGGATGTAACATGACTTTCCGGTGCCAATAACGGAAGTCATGATCGATGCTACAACCGGCCATGAGGCCCTGTCATTCATGGACGGGTCATCCGGTTACAATCAGATTTGGATTGCGAAGCATGACAGGGTCAATACTGCTTTTCGAACCCCTAAAGGCATTTATCATTATAAGAGGATGCCGTTCGGACTAAAGAATGCCGGCGTAACTTATCAGCGCGCAATGACCAAAATCTTTGATGAGTTGCTCTACCACAAGGTCGAGTGCTACATAGATGATCTGGTGCTCAAAACTAGAAGAAAAGAAGATCATCTGCAAGACCTCCAGATTGTTTTTCAGAGGCTGAGGTAGCATGAGCTGAAAATGAACCCCATGAAATGTGCGTTCGGAGTGTCGAGTGGGAAGTTCTTGGGCTTCATTGTCTGATACCGGGGGATCGAGATAGACCACGCAAAAATCAAAGCAATTCAGGAGCTACCTCCACCAAGGAATATCTCCGAGCTGAGATCACTACAGGGCCACTTGGCTTATATCCGGCGGTTCATTTCCAATTTGTCAGGGCGATGCCAGCCTTTTCACAAACTGATGATGAAAGATGTTCCCTTTTATTGGGATGAAGATTGCCAAATGGCCTTCGACAAGCTGAAAGACTATCTGAAGACTCCTCCAGTGCTGGGCGCACCGGTGAAAGGACGGCCATTGATACTATATATAGCAGCTACACATAACTCCCTGGGGGCAATGCTGGCCCAGAATAATGAAAAAGGGAAAGAGCAAGCCCTCTTGATGGGAATCAAGCCAGCTGCCAGGCCGAAGCGGATCGTGGACGTTGCCAGGCCAAAGATGAAGGAGCTATAGGTCCCTAGCGTGACCTGGATGAAGGCGCTATGATCCCATAGCGCGATCTTGAGAACGTGCTGGTCATCCCTAGTGCGATCTCAGACAGGGACCTGCTGCAGACGGTCCAACTTCCTGGCGCCGAACTCCTCAAACTCTTCGATGTCTGCTGTCTTCCATGGTTGTAAATCGACGTGTTAGCGTCGTTTTGTCTTCCTCTTTCTTTATATATGTACCCCCTTTTGTTTGATTAAGAATCGAAGCATGAATCTATGAGAGTTTGATTGAGTGTAGCCCCATGGCTATCTTCCCCAATCTTTGGAAACCCCCTTCGTCCTTCCCTCTATGGGTGCGAGGCCCAATTCTATTCCCCTGACCCTCTCTTTCTATTTCCCCTTCAACGGAGGACGATCGAAGCCACGGATGCATCGGCTCTGAGACGGGGTCGAGTGTGAGGCTCCATTCGGAGCTTCGTTCTTCTTCCACCAACGATTCTACCGCCCCACCATCGCCAACGATGCTGTTAAGGTCTGGATGGAGCTCGGCTGCACCGTACCTGCGAAGGGTTCAGGTGAGAGGCCCCAGCCAAGCTTCTTCAAGGCCCTAACATCATCTACGTCCACCCTCCTTCCCATGCCGCTCACCCCACATCCACCTTCCCAAAAGTTATCCTAGCTAGTATTAGGTTGGTTTGATTTCATTTTAAGCGTTCCCAGTGTGTTATCTATCCTCCTGTGTGTTGTCCCCTTATGTTTTGAACCCCCTGAGTCATCCACGGGAGCCCCAACGTCGAGGTTCTTCGTTCTGCTGCTGTCTGAGAACGCGCGTAAACGATATAGCGCGTTCTTCAGAACGCGCGTAAAGGGTATAGCGCGACTATGAGCAGAAGGAAGAAGAAGACCCCCCACTTTCATCCCGCATCAAATTGGTATCAGAGCTTAGGGAACCAGGCTGTTCTCACAAACTGGGATCTTGAGCTACGAGGTTCGAGGATGAACCTTCCCAAGTGGAGGGGTTTTTATGGGAATCAAGCCAGCTGCCAGGCTGAAGCGGATCATGGATGTTGCCAGGCCAAAGATGAAGGTGCTATAGGTCCCTAGCGCGACCTGGATGAAGGCGCTATGATCCCATAGCGTGATCTTGAGAACGTGCTGGTCATCCCTAGCGCGATCTCAGACAGGGACCTGCTGCAGACGGTCCAACTTCCTGGCGCCGAACTCCTCAAAGTCTTCGATGTCTGCTATCTTCCATGGTTGTAAATCGACGTGTTAGCATCGTTTTGTCTTCCCCTTTCCCTATATATGTACCCCCTTTCGTTTGATTAAGAATCGAAGCATGAATCTATGAGAGTTTGATTGAGTGTAGCCCCATGGCTATCTTCCCCAATCTTTGGAAACCCCCTTCGTCCTTCCCTCTATGGGTGCGAGGCCCAATTCTATTCCCCTGACCCTCTCTTTCTATTTCCCCTTCAACAGAGGACGATCGAAGCTACAGATGCATCGGCTCTGAGACGGGGTCGAGTGTGAGGCTCCATTCGGAGCTTCGTTCTTCTTCCACCAACGATTCTACCGCCCCACCACCGCCAATGATGCTGTTAAGGTCTGGATGGAGCTCGGCTGCACCGTACCTACGAAGGGTTCAGGTGAGAGGCCCCAGTCAAGCTTCTTCAAGGCCCTAACATCATCTACGTCCACCCTCCTTCCCATGCCGCTCACCCCACATCCACCTTCCCAAAAGTTATCCTAGCTAGTATTAGGTTGGTTTGATTTCATTTTAAGCATTCCCAGTGTGTTATCTATCCTCCTGTGTGTTGTCCCCTTGTGTTTTGAACCCCCTGAGTCATCCACGGGAGCCCCAACGTCGAGGTTCTTCATTCTGCTGCTATCTGAGAACGCGCGTAAACGATATAGCGCGTTCTTCAGAACGCGCGTAAAGGGTATAGCGCGACTATGAGCAGAAGGAAGAAGAAGACCCCCCACTTTCATCCCGCATCACCTCTATTACCTCAGTCTGAGACTGGTCAGAACTGAAGAAGAAATATACTTATATTGAGAAGGTCTGTCTGGCACTGGTCTTCGCAGTTAAGAAGCTTCGACACTACATGTTGTCGCACAAAATCAGCCTGGTATCCAAAGAGGACCCCCTGGAATATATTATGTCCCAGTCGGCACTCAAAGGTCGCCTAGGCAAATGGGCAGTAATCCTTATGGAGTTTAACATCTCCTATGTGCCGCGCAAGGCCGTCAAGGGCCAAGCTTATGCAGACTTCTTAGCTGAGCACCCAGTACCCGGGGACTGCCCGCTGGAACCGGAGCTTCCTGAAGATGAAACCCTAGAAGCCGTTCAGGGTCAGGGCAGGAGCAGGCATAGTCCTGAAATCCCTAGAGGGGGAAGTGGTGCACACATCTTGCTCGATAAACAAGCATTGCACGAACAACGAAGCAGAGTATGAAGCCCTGATAATCGGGTTGCAAATTGCTCTATCCATGGAAATTCAGATGCTAGAAGCATTCGGAGACTCCATGCTAGTTATAAAACAACTGGAAGGAGAGTTCGATGTGCGAAAGCAAGAACTTCTCCCCTATCATCACCTGGCAACCCGCCTGATGTTGAGATTCTACTTCATCAGCATCAAGCATATCAACCGAGGCCAGAATGCTCAGGCAGACGCCCTCGCTAAGCTGGCCAGTTCGTTGGCGGTCCCGCCAAACGCAAGCCTGAATATAACGGCAATCAACCGCCGGTAAGTCCCCAGTGTAACAGAAGTCTTAGCCGACGAGCAAGAAATTGAGGTGGCAGTCGTCGAGGGGGTTCAGCAGCCCGATTGGCGAGAACATCTCCTGCGGTGGTTTCAACACCAACAGCTCCCAAAAGAAAAAGAATAGAGAATGAAGCTCCTGAGGGTCAAGGACTCTTACGAGATGAGAAGCGGAACCCTGTTCCGAATAATGGCAGATGCCCGAAGAAAAGTCCTACTTCGTTGCTTGTCTTCAACAGAGGCGGGACAGGTGATGCAAGAAGTCCATGCGGGATTAGCTGGAGCACACCATGCTGGCCCAAAGATGAAAATTGAGATAAATAAATTGGTTTACTATTGGCCCACAATGTTTGATAATTGCTGCAAGTTCGCCAAGGCTTGTCAGAAATGTCAAGAACACGCTAACGTGGCAAGGAGACCTCCAGTGCCATTACATCCGACCCTACCAAGCTGGCCGTTTGCTCAGTGGGGCACGGACGTGGTAGGGCCGCTACCAGCATCTTCATCAGGGTGCAGATATATCTTAGCAGCTACAGACTACTTCTCCAGATGGGCAGAGGCGGTCGCATTGAGAGATGTAACCGGAGAACTGGTCGCAAGATTCTTCCGGTAGAATATAATATTTCGGTTCGGGATCCCTAGCCGAATCATCTCTGATAATGGCAGCCATTTCAGAAACCAGAAGGTTTATCGAATGGCCGACAAATACAAGATTGACTGGAGGACATCATCCCCCTACAACCCTCAAGCCAATGGACTCGCAGAAGCCTTCAACAAGACACTATGCACGTTGCTGGCAAAGACTGTCAAGTCTAATAAAAAAGATTGAGAAGAATGGATGTACGAAGCGCTCTGGGCCTATCGTACTGTCTACAAAACCCCAACCGGCTGTTCACCTTTCTCCCTCGTCTACGGGTCGGAGGCTGTGGTGCCAATCGAATTAGAAGTTCCTTCGCTGCGAGTCGCCGTCCAGCATGGACTAGCCAGCGGTGAACAGACAAATGCAAAAAGAAGATTGGAAGAGCTCGCCGAGCTCGAAGGAAAACGCCTCCGGGCACAACAAAACATCCAACTCTACCAAACTCGCATGACCCGTGCTTTTGATAAGCTGGTCAAAGGCCGAGAATTCAAGAAAGGAGACCTGGTGATGGTTAAAAGAAGAGAAGTGATGGCCTCCAACCCCAAGGGGAAGTTGGTCAAAAACTGGATCGGACCATATATCGTCCGCCGAGTATATGAAGGGGGTGCCTACGTCCTGGTGGACCACAAAGGAGTCGTCCAGTTCTCTCCCCTCAACGGAAAGCATATAAAGCTGTACCACACAGCTCAACCGGCATTCCCAGAATGACCGTCATTCTTTACCCTTGGTTTAGTGGCGCTCCGCCCTAGCCAAGCCACCTTTATCTTGGTTTAGTGGCATTCCGCCCTAGCCGAGCTACCCTTATCTTGGTCTAGTGGCACTCCGCCCTGATCGAGCTATCTTTCCTTGGTCTAGTGGCACTCTGCCCTGATCGAGCTATCCTTCCTTGGTTTAGTGGCACTCCGCCCTGATCGAGCTATCCTTCCTTGGTTTAGTGGCACTCCGCCCTAGCCGAGCTACCCTTACCTTGGTCTAGTGGCACTCCGCCCTGATCGAGCTATCCTTCCTTAGTTTAGTGGCACTCCGCCCTAGCCGAGCTACCCTTACCTTGGTTTAGTGGCACTCCGCCCTAGCCGAGCTACCCTTCCTTAGTTTAGTGGCACTCCGCCCTAGCCAAGCTACCCTTATCTTGGTCTAGTGGCACTCCGCCCTGACCGAGCTACCCTTCCTTGGTTTAGTGGCACTCCGCCCTAGCCGTGCTACTCTTATCTTGGTCTAGTGGCACTCCACCCTAGCCGAGCTACCCTTATCTTGGTCTAGTAGCACTCCTCCCTAGCCGAGCTATCCTTCCTTGGTCTAGTGGCACTCCGCACTAGCCGAGCTATCCCTCCTTGGTTTAGTGACACTCCGCCCTAGCCGAGCTACTCTTCCTTAGTTCAGTGGCACTCCGTCCTAGCCGAGCTACCCTTCCTTGGTCTAGTGGCACTCCGCCCTGATCGAGCTATCTTTCCTTGGTCTAGTGGCACCCCGCCCTAGCCGAGCTACCCTTCCTTGGTCTAGTGGCACTCCGTCCTAATCGAGCTATCCTTCCTTGGTTTGGTGGCGCTCCGCCCTAGCCAAGCTACCTTTATCTTGGTTTAGTGGCATTCCGCTTTAATCGAGCTATTCTTCCTTGGTTTGGTGGTGCTCCGCCCTGGCCAAGCTACCCTTATCTTGGTCTAGTGGCATTCCGCCCTGATCAAGCTACCTTTCCTTGGTCTAGTGGCACTCCGCACTAGCCGAGCTGGTCTACTGGCATTCCGCCCTAGCCGAGCTACCTTTCCTTGGTCTAGTGGCACTCCGCCCTGATCGAGCCACCTTCCCTTGGTCTAGTGGCATTCCGCCTTGGCCGAGCTCTCGAAAGAATACACCATATTGCCATTACGGGCCCTACGCCCGAATCAGCGAAAGAGCATTCCTTTGCGTTAGCATTCAGCCGTTGCTAACGAATGAACTACTCTACTCAGCACGAGGCCCGGTGCTCCGGCCAACAGCCGTCTACTATCAACCGAGGGTCGGACATCATGCTTCGACCTACCACTCTTTATATCAAAAAAAAAAGAAGAAGAAAAGAAAAGAAAAATGGGGTTAAAAATTGAGATACCCCGCCAGACTTGCTCCTATATTAGGACAAGTGCAAAAATGGCTATAACCCAGCTGTGGCGAAAACCCGAAAGGGCGCTACAAGCACAGGTACCCCGCCACGTGAAAACCCGAAAGGGCGCGTGGGCAAAAGCAAGAGGGTGCTGGCTTCGGCGAAAACCCGAAAGGGCGCCTAAGTCAGTAAAGTGGTAATTTAAAAATTCCTCTTTTGTTCTCCCCCCGTTGAAACTCCAAAAAGGGACAATCATCAAAAGTCCCACTGGAGATCCTCTAACAAACCCATGTTCGACCCTCGTCATCATCGACGAGATCGGTCGATCTCTATCCCTAACTTGGACCTTCCGTCCTTGTTAATAATCCTACCTTTGCTTCGGCATGTGACCCATGCTAATGAATAAACCTATGTTCGACCCTCGTCATCATCGGCGAGATCGGTCGATCTCTACCCCTAACTTGGACCTTCCATCCTTGTTAATAATCCTACCTTTGCTTCGGCGTGTGACCCATGCTGATGAACAAACCCATGTTCGACCCTCGTCATCATCGGCGAGATCGGTCGATCTCTGCCCCTAAGTTGGACCTTCTGGTCACATGCTGATGAATAAACCCATGTTCGACCCTCGTCATCATCGGCGAGATCGGTCGATCTATGCCCCTAACTTGGACCTTCCGTCCTTGTTAATAATCCTACCTTTGCTTCGGCATGTGACCCATGCTGATGAACAAACCCATGTTCGACCCTCGTCATCATCGGCGAGATCGGTCGATCTCTGCCCCTAACTTGGACCTTCCGTCCTTGTTAATAATCCTACCTTTGCTTCGGCATGTGACCCATGCTGATGAACAAACCCATGTTCGACCCTCGTCATCATCGGCGAGATCGGTCGATCTCTGCCCCTAACTTGGACCTGCCATCCTTGTTAATAATCCTACCTTTACTTCGACATGTGACCCATGCTGATGAACAAACCCATGTTCAACCCTCGTCATCATCGGTGAGATCGGTCGATCTCTACCCCTAACTTGGACCTTTCATCCTTGTTAATAATCCTACCTTTGCTTCGGCGTGTGACCCATGCTGATGAACAAACCCATGTTCGACCCTCGTCATCATCGGCGAGATCGGTCGATCTCTGCCCCTAACTTGGACCTCTCGTCCTTGTTAATAATCCTACCTTTGCTTCGGCATGTAACCCCTGCTGATGAGTAAATCCGTGTCCGACCCTCGTCATCGTCGGCGAGATCGGTCGATCTCTACCCTTAACCTAGACCTTCCGTCCCCGTTAAGAACTGTACCCTTTGCTTCGGCATTTAACCAATGTCGACGAATTAAACTAGGATCCGACCCCTGTCATCATCGACAAGGCCGATCGGCATGCTAGCGGGCAAGCTCTCCTGTGTCCCGGCTTCTTCCTAAAAAAAAAGAAGAGAAAAAGATGGGGTTAAAAATAGAGATACCCCGCCGGCCTTGTTCCTATATTAGGGCAAGGGCAAAAATGGCTATAACCCGGCTGTAGTGAAAACCCGAAAGGGCGTTACGGGCAAAATCAGGTACCCCGCCACGTGAAAACCCGAAAGGGCGCGTGGGTAAAAGCAAGAGGGGGCTGGCTTCGGCGAAAACCCGAAAGGGCGCTTAGGTCAGTAATGTGAATAAAAAATTATATAAATGAATGATGAATAGTGATGATCCATCCTCCGTCCTGAAGACCCTTTACAGGGTCGAAGCGGAGTCTTCATCCAATGTCCCACCTATATATGTATACATTTCCTACCCTTTTCGACCCTTGTCACCATCGGCAAGATCGGTCGCTACCCTTTCCGGTTCTTGTCATCATCGGCAAGACCGTCTACCCTTTTCGACCCTTGTCACGATCGGCAAGATCGATCGCTACCCTTTCCGGTTCATGTCATCATCGGCAAGACCGTCTACCCTTTTTCGACCCTTGTCACCATCGGCAAGATCGGTCGCTACCCTTTCCGGTCCTTGTCATCATCGGTGAGACCGTCTACCCTTTTCGACCCTTGTCACCATCGACAAGATCGGTCGCTACCCTTTCCGATTCCTGTCATCATCGGCAAGACCGTCTACCCTTTTCGACCCTTGTCACCATCGGCAAGATCGGTCGCTACCCTTTTCGATCCTTGTCATCATCGGCAAGACCGTCTACCCTTTTCGACCCTTGTCACCATCGGCAAGATCGGTCGCTACCCTTTCCGGTCCTTGTCATCATCGGCGAGACCGTCTACCCTTTTCGACCCTTGTCACCATCGGCAAGATCGGTCGCTACCCTTTCCGGTCCTTCTCATCATCGGCAAGACCGTCTACCCTTGTCGACCCTTGTCACCATCGGCAAGATCGGTCGCTACCCTTTCCGGTTCTTGTCATCATCGGCGAGACCGTCTACCCTGTTCGACCCTTGTCACCATCGGCAAGATCGGTCGCTACCCTTTTCGGTCCTTGTCATCATCGACAAGACCGTCTACCCTTTTCGACCCTTGTCACCATCGGCAAAATCGGTCGCTGCCCTTTCCGGTCCTTGTCACCATCGGCAAGGTCGCTCGCTATCTTTTTCAGTTTTCGTCGCCTAGACTGACCGACTTTCCATCGACCCTGGTCACCTTCGACAGGACCGGTCGACCTTTTCCCCCCTAACCCGGACTCCTCGTCCTCATCGAGCGACAGACTATTTTTGCTCCATATAAACCCTATTAATGAATAAGCCCTATCCTCAGTTCCATCAGCTTCGACGGATTCGGCTGACGGGCCATCTGCCCTTATTTCCTAGCCCTGAAGAGGCCTCTATACCCTGTTGGGTCCCCCGGACTCTCGGCTTGCACTGGCCGTTGTTTAGTCCCGAGGATAGCCACGGCGCGGTGGAGCGAACACCTCACCCCTTTGCTGAAGGCGTGAGCGCTCTCCTGCCCCCGTGACCTATACGCTTGGACTAGAATCAACTGGCGAAGAAAAAAAAAGAAGAATAATGAAAGAATGGAGTCGTCATTTAACAGCAAAATGAAGATTTTCATTCCTATAGAATAAAGGGTACATGTTACGCGGGGAATTCCCCGGAATACATGAAGTCCATCAAAAAGAGGCAAATAGAAAAGAACTATGGCAGAGAGCGTCGGAAGATGTCCTCCAGCTCCGGAATGCCCAGGGAAGGATGGCGGGCTTGTTCTTGCCGTCTGAATTCAGTGGCCTCCAGCTGAGATAGTCTCTCCCCAAGGGAAGCAACTTGCCCCTCGGCCATTTCTGCCTCCTCCACCCTCTGGACTTCTAGGCGTTCTACCTCTTGAAGCTCAGCCTCTGCCCTTGAAAGTTCGGGGTGTAATTCCGCTATGCGGGCTGTGAGAAAGCTTCGGCGCTGCAAAGAGGCATTGGCGTCATCCTCGCCGCAGTCCCTTTCAGAGAGATGAGAGTTGTTTGGCATTCGGCCTGCTCCAGTGTTACGGCCGCCAGCTGGTCAGCTGCCTCCCGGCCTAAGAATTTTCCTCATGTTTACATATTTCAGAAGCATGATCACCCGTGGAGTCTAGTCGTCCATGGGGCAACCAAAGGCCAACAGCGAGTGGGATAAGTGCTCTATCAAGCCCCTTAGCTGAACATAAGTCAAATCTCTGCTGGCCGTTATGGTCTGCTGAAGGGTCCCTAAGAACTGCCACACAAGGTCACTCAAAGACTGGAGACCGAGCGGCGATGTCTTGGGTAGTTCAAACTCCACTCTGCCGTCCACAGTGGCCCAGATATCGTCGCCCATCTCAGAAGATGACGACGGCATGAGCTGCAATGCACTGGTATGGGGAACAACTGCGGTGGCTGATACGGTAGCTGGAGTCTCAATGACGACAATTTCCCTGCCAGCCCCCTAGGATGGAGGTGCAACAGGAATATCAAGAGCCAAGGACATCTGTTCTTCGACGATCTCTCCGGCTTCTATCTCGGGGGGGCCATCCCAAGCTCCTGTCAACTGAAGAGGAGACCATTCCAGGCGAAGCTCATCCGTCGGCCTTGATGCGCTCGTGCCTCGCTCACAACACCCACGTCTGGGGGGCATTTGTTAGCACTCATAATGTGATCGTCGGCGATCAAGCCATAAAGATGAATGATGCGGCCCGCTGAAGCATGGAAGCCGATAAAGATCAACATATTGAAGACTTCTCGAGCTGCCAGAGCCTCAAGTCACCCCGTATGAACGCCAGGGACTTCACCTCAGGAGAACCGAGATGAATTTACAACCAACCGGCAGTGTGACCAAGCCTGCCCAATGAACCGGCATCGACTCCGTCGTGCCGCATACACTACACCCGTTGTCCGACCAAGGACGACGTTCTACCCAGTGGCTACCCACCTCATGAAAGGCTCTCCTGTGATGAAAGAGTCCCCTTGGCTCTTCAGAATGGAGGACCGAAAGCTCTGTCGGCAGAAGATCCCGGTCACTCGGCACGGGTACGGTTTCCCACCAAGATGGGCCCATTAGTGGCCGAATGATCGCCCAGCTCAGGCGGAACTATCCCTGGTGTTATCCCACCCTCTAAGGAGCTTTGAGCATAAGCCAGACCAAGCTAGCGGCACGTATCATAGTGCCGAGAGCCGTGTCAGCGGGAGAGCCGGAAGTTCCGAGAATGGCCGTACGTCGGTCTGAAAGCTTCAACAAGGCGTCTCGGTGAGGTTTCAAGGAGCATTAGCGAGATAAATGTTCACGGTGACCCTCGGAGTCATCCCCGGACTCATCGCCTGACTCGCGACGTGCGAGGAGCATTAACACGGCGCGCCCTAAACCGGCGCGCCTCCATCTGGCACCCCTTATTCCGGCGCGCAGAAACCCTCACCCGGTGCCCTCCTATTCCGACGCGCAAGGAATAGAGCTCACCCTTACCGGCGCGCCATTCTCTGCGCCGGATTAAGGCATCGAACCTCCTCCTATATATAGGGAGCTGTTCGATTGATAGAAGAAAAAAGGATAGAGAGAAAAAGGCTTTGAGGAAGACTTTCAAGAGGGTTTTTAGAGAGGCTTTCAGAGAGGTTTTTCGAGAGAGGATAGAAGGAGAAGAAGCAGGGTTCTCCGGAGCGCCTGTTGCCGCCGTCTTCCCTCAACCTGCCTGAAGCCCTCCGGAGTCGGAGAAGAAGAAGACGTCCGATACTCTGTTCTGGGAATAGGTGGGCGCCTGTGTTTCCGCTGATTCCCGATATCGATTTCTCTCTGTCGAATGTAAGAGGGAGGGGGAGGGATGGCGATGATATGAGCCATACTCCCCTCCCCTTCTCCGCATCTTCTTTTATTTGTTGTTGCTCTCCTGTGAATCCTCCTGCGAGTAGGATGGTGGCCGTGCCGCGATGCCGGCACCGAACTTGTGATATGTGGGTGATTTCCCCCCGCCGATGGAATAATAGCATGCGTGTATGAATGCACTAATGGATTGAATGTTTTGCGTCCCGCCTTCCTCTTCCATTGCTATTTCGTTCAATGGTTTTATATACCTATTAGTGTCTTCCCGTATGCGACTTTGAGATCTCGATTTCTCCGGATTCCGAACCTGCCCTGGTATGCCATGGGCTACATGGATAACCCCTCCCTGGGTCCTCCGCGCCTGTGCCTGTGCACACGTCACTCTCGGTTTTAATATGAAATCCGACCTTCACCTCCCCTCCTCTTTGCATCTCTCCATTGTTCAGAGGAGGCCGGTGATGTTTCTGGGATAGTGAAGCCCGCTTCGCGACTACTGCATCCCAGCCATTTGTGGGTATGCGCGTCTAGGAAAGCTTTTCTAGTTGCATATCGATCGACTCTTTCTGTGACTGCCGTTGCATTCTGTTCTATGAATGGTAACCTGGTCCCGTGAGCATCAACATCTTGGCCCTCCACCCAGGGAGGGGGATATCTCCCACCGTTCACCAAGTTGCTAATTGGCCAGGGGAACTCCGCTCTCGATTGATGGACGTTCTCATGAGTCATGAAGCCAACAACAACAACAACAACAACAGGGGCTCTGACCCGACAATCTCAAACCCATAGCCCCTCGGGACCCTGTGGTGACCAAAGGGGTAAATGTTCCTAGCATGCTA
The DNA here is from genome assembly GCA_022559845.1 of Amorphophallus konjac. Lineage (NCBI taxonomy): Eukaryota > Viridiplantae > Streptophyta > Magnoliopsida > Alismatales > Araceae > Amorphophallus > Amorphophallus konjac. The sequence continues at coordinate 195,994 of JAHNEJ010000474.1, forward strand.
GCCCTCGGAACCTCTTTCCCTGAGGGTCTCTCTCTCTAGCAGGTGCAATGTATGCTGTAGGTCGCCCACCCCTTTGTAGGCTTGTCCTCGGGGTGTCGCTTCTATCATCAGCTACCTCATCCTCTGCTTTCACCCGCGGAGTTTTGGTGCCCCTCGTAGGCTAGTCCTCGGGGTATCCTATCCGTTGGGAATTTGCTGGCTGTCACCATGCAGACCGGTAGTTTAAGGGGCTTACTCCACAAGTGAGTATGACCCCGTTCCTCTCCTGCAACCTTTCAGGTTCAGGGGAGATGCTGCCCAATTTTTGGCAGGTTCTGGACAGATAAATCATCTATATGAACTTGTCGTAATAAAGCATTCATTCTGAATCAAGGACCCTAGTGCTCGAGTATGGACCTCGCATTAGCCCATCACCTCATTCTAGAAGGGTCCTGGACTTTAATTAAACAAGCAATTGGCCCAAATAACTTCAAAACTCTCAACAGAATCTTAATGAACTTAAATGGTTTCAAAATTCATCAAAAAAATAAGCTAAAACGGCGCAGCCCTAATTCGGCGCGCCCTAATACGACGCGGTACCCCCCCCCCCCCGCGCCGAATTAACACTAGACTCATGATTTCCTCTTTTTATTTGGCCCGTTCCCGGCGCGCCCCGTGCCCGTCGCGCCGTATTAACCATTTGTCATAACCGCGCCGTATTAAGACCCTTCACCTACGTTTGGCTGCGCCGGGGAAACCTACCCCTACGCGTGGCCGCTCCGGTTTTGAACCCTTTTACTGTTTTAATCGCTCACTCACCTCCGGAGCGATCCTCGTCTCCCGTGATCGGAGTTAGTAAACCCTAATTAGTAATAAACTGAATAAGAGAAGTGCTGTTCGAGTCCGAGTCATCTTGTTATCTTGCTTTCACTACCATGTCCGTCAGCACTTTGCTCTCGTTATCATGCTTGTGTTACCATTCTCTCCCCTTGGCGGGGATTAATAAATGTGATTGAGCACTACTTGTTTCCATAACTCTATTGCCATACTTAGCATAGTCACGAACATCATGCATGCATGCTTGCATAGATCCTCGGATATATCAAATGGCGTTGACAGAAGGCCGAGTTATTCCCGATCGGAAGTCTCCGCTATGCGCGATGGTGGTCTTCGGACCTACGTCCTCCGCCACGTACTAAGGGTCTCCAATTCAATGAACCATGTCTCTTTTGCATGATAGATAAACGCATCTCATGTGATCTCGTCATGTTCACAACATCGCATCTTTATTCCGGCCTCGACAACCCACTATCTCAAGAAATTAATCAAAGGTTTTCCCTCCTCGCGGGGGATGTAATTAACGCCATATCCTTTATGGTGTGGCGGACTGCTGGTCCCGACCGAATCTCACTTTTGCCTGACACAGGTCAGAATGAGCGCATAATAAATTTGTCACTCACGTGACTGGCACGCCCGCGCAGTCAATCAGTTAGTTAATTGCCAGTCAGTTAATTGATTGATCGACACGTGAAATAAACCAAATAAACCCAAATGATAATCATAAACAAACAAAGAAAGAAGATCGGGGTAGAACGGGAAGAATACCATCGCAAACACCCTTGTGCTTTGATGATAGGGTGTTATTGTTTTGATTATAGAAACTCAATGAGTCACCACATAAGAATGATGATGATCTATGCTAACTGCTATGTGGAGTGTTATGGGGAGTGTGTTAGGTCCAGCCCCTTGTGCATTGATGATGAAATGATGTTTTGAGTGCTTTGTTCTGATTAAATGCCCATGCATAGGTTAAGTCTGTACAGAGTTTTGCCTAGACTGCATGTCTTCTTAGCGCATACTTAGTCACCAAGTCCGTGCAACTCCTGTTGCAGCATCAACTCAAGTCTGTACAACATTTGTTGCTGCACGCGACTAACTATATGCATATGTGCATCTTTCACTTCAAAGTCTGTACATTCTTCGACGGCATGTCTGTGCATCTTTTGTACCATGCACTCAAAGTCTGTACATTCTTCGGTGGCATATCTGTGCATCGTTTGTACATTGCACACAAAGTCTGTGCATTCTTTGGTGGCATGTCTGTGTAACTTTTGTTCCATACATATGTAAAGTTCGTGCATTTAAATATTAAGTCTGCACACGGTTGCCTTGATGACTTAGCAAGTCTATACATTCTCGAACCAACTCAGTGCATCTTTTTGCATTGTTGTGCTTCACGCATACACATAGTCAGTGCATCGCATTGCCTCGCACATACACATATACACAAAGTCGGTGCAACTCTTGGTGCTGCAAGGACACAAGTCTGTACAACCTTTGTTGATACGAGCAGTTAAGTTCGTGCATAGTTTCATTAGGCCTGTGCATTATGCATTCATGCTCAAACTCTAGGCACAGCAAGTATGTACATTGTCTTGTCGCATGCATACAAAAGTCTGTACACATCTCGGTGGCATGCCTGAGCATTCCTCTTCAATGTGCATACTTTCCTATATGCATACTGCATTACACACCATCAAGTCTGTACATGCTTAGTTCAAATCTCACACTAACTCAATGCATCCTTTTCTTTTCCTTCAGATTGATTCAGACTGATAATAAGTTTGACCTGACAGGATCTCTATTCAAGGAATCTAAGAAGGGCACATAACTCGAGAATGAAAGAAAGCGCCAGGATCGTGACACGTGGAATACAACGAGGCTATGATACTGACACGTGACCTAGATATTCGGGCGGGAATCGTGATGACCACACGCCTTATCTCTTCACTGCACTATAAATAAGAAGCTTCTTCCTGAGGAGCACTGTGATCGAAATTGGGAACTTACCTGAAGAAGTGTAGAAGCAGAGAGAGCCTGCACGATCTAGAGAGAAGAGAAAGAGAAGAAAGAGAGAAGAAGAGAAGGAGAGAGTTGAGAGAGAGGAGTCTGAGAGATTTACTTTGAATGTTTGTTCATCGGTCTCTCGGTTCAGATACCAGAACTGAGATTGCTCATTGTGAGCTACATTCCCTCTGGGGATTTCTTGTTTTTCGTTTGTTTCTATCTTGCTTTCTGAAACCTTGTTTTCAAGCTGTGTGTCAGCAGAGCAAGCTGTGATGCTCAGCGGGCAGAGGAGAATTCCTCTGGACGGGCGAAGTTGTATGTCCCCAGTAGTTTACAGAGGAGGATTCCTCTGGACGGCATAAGCTGTAATGCCCAACTGTCTGTAGGGTTGTGACCCCGAAGCTGTGGATCAGCGAAGCTGTGTATTAGCGGTTGAAGCCACATTCCGATTTAGAGTGTGGGGTGGACGTAGATCTCGGGTTTGGGATCGAACCACCTTAAAAATTTCCTATCTACTGTGCGTTTGTCTTGCGAATTGTTGTGCATCTTGGTTATCTCTTCCATCCGCAGTAGATGCATGTTTAGGATCGTTTAAGTTCAGATCTGCTAGAGTTGGCTTTCTGTGATCGCTTTCGCTTATCTTTCTGCCGTCCAGCAGTAGTTTGTTTTATTTCCGCACTTGAAACTGCTGCAGTCGATTTTATTGGGTGACTGATCTATTCACCCCCCTCTAGATCGTTCATAGACTCTCATCACCTCCACCTTCGTTCCCGCCCGGGTGGACCTCCCCCCTCTCCCTCCACCCCCTCCGATCACCCCCCTCCACCTACGATCCCGCCCCGGTGGACCTCCCCCCTCCCCCTCCAATCCTCCTCCCCCTCTAGCCTCCTTCAATCCCCCTCCCCCTCCACCTTAGGTGAATGCCCCCGCCTCCGGTCCCCCTCCCCTGCCGCCCCCTCCGATCACCCCCCTCCACCTCCGACCCCTCTCCAATCCCCCTCCACCTCCGATGGATGGCCCCCCTCCACCTCCTACCCCTCTTCGGTCCCCCTCCCCTTCATGTGTCCCCCTCCGCCTCCCCCTCTCTCTCTGATCCCCTCCACCTCCGATGGACCGCCCCCCCTCTGGTTCCCTCAACCTCTGACCCTCAGTCACTCATCGAGAGAGAGAGAGAGAGAGAGAGAGAGTGTGTGTGTGTGTGTGTGTGTGTGTGTGTGTGTGTGTGTGTGTCCACAGTCAATGGGATTATTTTGGTCTTTTCTCGTATATTCGATGGAATACTCTACGGAATATTCTTTTTTTGAACGGCAACAAACTACGGGGATTCATTTGTAAAATGTTGAACAGTGTAGGGATTATTAAGATAATAGTCTGATTTGAGGGACTAATCGATAATTCACTAAGTTTGTAGATACTAATATGTAAAAATCCCAAATAAAAATTATCTACCGAAGTCTTAATAATTACATTATCCTAGTTGTAGGTCTCTTGCATTATTAGTGGCATAATCCAAACCATAATATGAAGAGATCTCTACTGTCAAATGCCTATTCATAAAGTTTTTGGTACATTTGGCCGAGGACGTTTGGGTCCCAAATCCTAGTCACTCATCGCCTAACATTGGGCATAAATCCTTTGAAATGGCAATTTCTCTGATGGCCACAGCTCTGAACTCGTCTACACCCCGGATGCTTCTGACTTAAGGGAGCTTTCCCCCATGAAAAATGGTACGTCATGTTGCCTCTCTTTCGACTTTTCCATTATAGCTTATTTTCAAAAAGGATTTTTAGTTTCCACTCCTAGAATCTTTTATGTTTGTGAATAAACCTTAAAAATTATACATATATCCATTAGCTACATGGTTTGTTGGATCATTCGATACGGCCATGCAGGTTTTTTTAGATATGATCAGGTACAGTATCGTACAATATCAAATTTTTTTGAACCTCAAATGAGAAGAAATTGAGTTTTATAGGGATTTACTTTGAAATACCCTTCTCCTTCAACCCTAATTCGACCCCCCTTCTGTCGTGGCCTTCGCCGCCTCCCCCTTTCTTTCTTTCCTCTATGACATGGCATTCTTCTTTCTTCCCCCTTTCTTTGTCCCCTCAATTAAGGCCGCTAGCAACGCTGGCTTGAGACCCTCGAACCCGTTCCTCTCCTCCTCAATCCATCTGTAGCTTTGCTAGCACCACCGCTCATTTATGGTGGGAGACGACAACCATCGTTGGCGGAGAAGGGGGCTACAGACGATGGCAAAGGGGGTTGTAGACGACGATGAAGGCAGTTGTGGATGAGGGAGAGAGAGGAACCTCGACGGTGGAAGAGGTCATTGGTAGCAAAGGAGGCAGTGAATGAAAGCAATGGCAGTTGTGAACGGCTACGTAGATTGGCAGCAATAGTGGTGTGAAGAGTTTGTCGAATTGTATGCGTGCCAGCATGCCGGTATCATCCAGGTATGATCCGGCATGGTCGATATAAGTCATGGCACATGAATCTAGCAAACCATGATTAAATATGTCAGAGAGGGAAAAAAATGAGATTAATTCATTTACCCTCCAGGTTTAGGGTCTTAAGCTAATTACTTGGTATAGTGACCAAAGGGTCACTCTAAGCTAACCCTCACCACACTTTAACACTCCCCCTCAAGCTAGAGCATATATATCAATCATGCCCAGCTTGTTACATAAGGTAGAAAAGGAATTACAAGGTAAAGCTTTGGTAAAGATATCAGTTGTCTGATCTAATGAAGACACATGAGGGGTGACAATCTGCTTGGACAATGCAGCATCTCTTATAAAGTGGCAGTCAACTTCTACATGCTTTGTTCTTTCATGGAAGACAAGATTACTGGCGATGTAGATAGCAGTTTGATTGTCACAAAACAAGGTCATGAGCTCAAAAGATATGCATCCCAGATCTCAAAGTAGAGCCCGAATCCACATCATCTCACAAGCAGAATGGGCCATGGCTCGGTACTCAGCTTCTACACTAGATCTAGTAACAACAGTCTATTTCTTGCTTCTCCATGTAACTAAGTTGCCTCCAACATAGGTGTAATATCCTTATGTGGACTGTCTATCAGAGAGAAACCTAGCATAGTCTGCATCAGTGTATGTCTCAATCCTCATGTGTTCATGTTTCTTATACAGAAGACCTTTTCCAAGAGCTTGTTTAATGTATCTCAAAATGTGCATCATAGCCTCTATGTGGCATTTCCTTTGTTGGTGCATGAACTGGCTCACAATCCCTACTGCAAAAGTGATATATGGCCTGGTGACAGTGAGATAAATAAACTTTCCTACAAGGCGTCTATACTAATAGACATTTTCTAGAAGTTCATACTTCTCGTACCAGAGCTCTGCAGTTGTCTAAATGAGAATGTTAGCAGGTTTGCAATCAAGAAGACCAATTTCCTGTAATAGATCTATGGCATACTTCCTTTGATAGAGAGAAACTCCAACTACAATATAAGCAATCTCAATGCTAAGAAAGTATTTAGGTGTACCAAGATCCTTAGTAACAAAGTGAGACTGTAGGTATTCCTTGACCTTAGTAACACCTGTACTGTCATTGCCAGTAAGAATAATGTCATCTACATATACAGCAAGGATGACACTACCTACCTAAGTGTGCCTATAAAAGATAGAGTGATCAGAGGACCTCCTTTTCATGTCAACTGCAGAGATCACTTTATTGAATTTTTCAAACCATGTTCTCGGACTCTGTTTCAGCCCATAAATGACTTTCTTGAGTCTACAGACCAAATTCTCCCCTTGAGCAACATACCCGGGTGGCTGTTCTATAAAAGATATAGTGATCAAAGGACCTCCTTTTCATGTCAACTATAGAGATCACTTTATTGAATTTTTCAAACCATGTTCTTGGACTCTATTTTAGCCCATAAATGACTTTCTTGAGTCTACAAACCAAATTCTCCCCCTGAGCAACATACCTAGGTGGTTGTTCTATGTAGACTTCCTCCTGAAGATCGCCATATAAGATAGCATTCTTGAGATCAAGCTGAAACATAGGCCAACCTTCATTGACAGCCAAGGCAAAAATAACCCGAATAGAGTTGAGGCAAGCCACGGGAGAGAAGGTCTCAAAGTAATCAACACCATAAGTCTGCGTGAACCCTTTGGCGACAAGGCGAGCTTTGTACTTATCAATGGAACTATCAGAAAGATATTTGATAGTGAACACCCAACGATAGGAAACAGGAGCAATGCCAGTGGGTGGAGTCACCAACTCCCAGGTACCACAAGAGAGAAGAGCCGACATCTCATCATTCATTGATGCCTTCCATGTAGGATCTAATGGAGCCTCCTGGTAATTCTTGGGAATAGAGAAGAAGAAAAAGAAAGAGCGAAGGAACGAAAGGCATGCCCAAGATAGCCAAAGGATACATAGTCAGAAATTGGGTATGGACGACGAGTGTTTTTACCTTTGCGAAGAGCAATAGGGAGATCTAAAGAAGGATCAAGAGAGGACACTCCAGATGGTGGAGGCGCTGGCGACGATGATGGATAAGGAGGAGGTTGTGCATGTCAACGCTGATAAACCTACAAAGGAGCATATGTGGATGTCAGAATCGGGTCCACTATAGTGACAAAAGGTAAAGGAACAGAAGGAGATGCATCCATGGGAGCAGGGTACGGGGGAGAGTAGAAAGGTGTTAACTCAAAGGACACATCGGCTAAAGTAAATTATCTCTTGGAGACAGGGTGATAACAACGATAACCCTTCTGAGTCTGAGAGTAGCCAAGGAAGATACACTTGACGGAGCAAGAAAAGAGTTTATGGTGGCCAGGGCCAAGAGAATGAACAAAGGAGACACATCTAAAAATGTGAAGGGGTAAGGCAAACAGTAATTTATCTAGATGTAGAACAGTGAAGGGAGATTTGTCACCAAGAATAGAAGAGGGTAGCCTGTTAATGAGATAACATGCAGTAAGAATGGCATCACCCCAAAAAATTTTGAGAGGCATGCATCTGAAAAAGGAGAGTATGTGACACGTCTAGAAGATGCCTATGTTTGCGCTCAGCAACACCATTCTGCTGGAAAGTGTAAGGACAGATAGTCTGATGAATAATCCCTTGTGAAGAACAGAAGGAGGAGACAATAAAGTTCATATACTCCAGACCATTATCTATGCGAAGAACCTTAATAGAGGTAGAAAATTGAGTCTTTATTTCATTGCAAAATGAAATTATTATATCAGACACTTGAGAGCGATGCTTCTATAGATAGACCCATATCATTCAAGAGAAATCATCAACCAAAAGAACATAATACCGATGACTAAATAAGGTGGCAACACGACTAGGACCCCATACATCAGAATGGACTAAAGCAAAGGGTGCTGAACACTGAGGACTGACACAGAAAGGAAAAGACACATGAGAATGCTTGCCAAGTTCACAAGCCTCACATTGAAGATGAGAGGCTGGAGTCGACAAGGAAATGAGATCGTTGATGATTGAAATTGGAGGATGACCAAGCTGACAATGCCACTAGAACACATCATCATGAGAGGAGATGTGCGGTGCTAGTGGAAGGACTATCGATGGCCAAGTAATAGAGCCCTCCTGATTCATGACCACCACCAATCATCTTCCCTGTCTGGAGGTCCTGAAAAACACAGTAAGAAGGGGAAAATGTTATAGAACAAGATAAAGAACGAGTTATAGAACTACTGAAAAGAAGGCTAATAGGGAATTGTGGAACATAAAGAACACCATCTAGTCTAAGAGTTGGAGTGGGCTGGGCTATCCCACTGCCTGAGAAAGGAGAAAGGGAGCCATCAGCAATAGAGACAAGAGGTTAAGAGAAGTTAAGGGAAAGAGAATAAAAGGAGGTTCGGTTACCTATCATGTGTGTAGAGGCACCAAAGTCAAGAATCCAAGACTTGCCATACGTAGCGGCGGAGGCAATACCGAAAGTGGAAGTAGCTTACTAAGCCTATTTAGAAGTGATGATGGACTACAATAGGCGATCATACTCGGATTTAGAGATGTTGATGACTTCCTCCATGGGAACTAAGGGTGATGCATCCTGAGCAATATGTGCACGATCAGATGGAGGACGCCCAAATTTCTGTCAACAACAATCAGAGGGATGATTAGATCTATAACAATGAGTACATGGAGGATAAGTGGACCGTCCTCGACCACGTCTACGACTCCGATCGCGTGCAGCATTGGCAGAATGCTCAGAGGCAAAATATGGTGCCTGTGATGTCGAGCGAGTTGAAGCATGAAGAATTTGTAACTAAGCACCGAATAAAGAAATAATGGAGTCGTCTGCAAGAAGCTGACCAAGGATGTGGGCTATATCACCATCAAGTCCGGATAGGAGCTTGGCAGCAAGGAATTCCTCAAGTTGTTTCTTTATCTCCTGGAGATCTATAGTAGGAGGCTGATACACACAGATTTCTTCTTAGAGACCCTTCAATGCGGCAAAATACTCGTGGTGAGAATGCCCAGCCTGGCGAAATGCAAAGAAGGTCTCGTAAAGATCATAGACACGTGAGATGTTCTTGTGATTAGAGTACATCTCATGAAGAGTATCCCACATTTCTTTGGTAATGCCAAGGAACATGATATTTGAGGCCACATGTGGCTCCAAACTGTTCAGGAGCCAAGTCATGACGCAGTAGTCGTCCACCTGCTAGGTAGAAAAAGTCGCTTCATCCTGTTTGTCGGTCGGAGGGGAAGTAAGATGGGCCAATTTCTTCTGAGACCCTACCAAGAATTTGAAAGTCTGAGCCTAGAGTAGATAGTTGCTACCATTGAGGCGGATAGAGATGCCAAAGCCTGGCTCAAGTGTAGAGGAAGATAAAGTAGCCATAAATACAAGTAGAATGAGGCAGAACAATAGATCAAACACTCAACATAAAGACCTCAGAAAGTATCACGAACAAGAAAGACATTCATCGGCACTGGGTAGACATAAACGGTCATAGATCTGTCTCATCAGATATGAGTCTCCGCTGTCAAAATGCTGCCCCTGGCGGCGGCGCCCCATCGTCGGAGGAGGAGCTTGAGGAAATCCGGCATGGGCCGGCTTGCCTGTCAATGCTGCTCCTACAGTTGGTGAAGCCCGTAGAAGGTGAAGCCATCCTAGGTGTGGCGATGGTGGCGGGTGGAGGGCCCGACAATGGCGATGGTAGTAGGTGGGTGGGGCGCGACGATGGTGGAGGGCGGCGGCGCCCTAAACTTGCACTGATACCATGTCAAAGAGGGAAAAATGAGATTAATTCATTCACCCTCGAGGTTTAGAGTCTTAAGTGAATTACAAGGTATAGTGACCAAAGGGTCACTCTAAGTTAACCCTCACCACACTATAACACTTTAACAAAATACTCTTTTCAAATATTTTTTTATAAACATATGAAAGACTTATTTGTAAGGATCATACAGGGTGTTTCACTAAATAACTTTAATGTTTTTCACTAAATAACTTTAATGTTAAGGCCTTATAAATAAATATCTAGATTGTGAGGGATAGTCCGTAAATATGAATGATTATTATAACTTATAAGGTGTCACGTCCCGAACCGATAGCAGCGAAAGCATGCTCAGAACGTGGCAGCGACACATTCATGATAAACAGAGCAAACCAATAGAGACGCAAGGAGACCAGGAATAAACAAAAAGGTAATTTTATTGATTTTCAAAAGTCATTATTACAAATGTATCGACTCAACTTACATAATAAAAAGGAAGGAAAGAAAGACTCAATTACAGGACTAGACTCAAGATAAATAAAAGACATGACTTCAGGCTCTCGGATCTTTTTCACTCTCACCCCTCCACATCTGTTAGAGTATCTTCATTATTACCTGAAAATTTTTAAAAGAACTGAGTGAGCAAAGCGCTCAGTAGGAATTGCACTCTACCATCAGGCAAGATATAAGTGATTAGCCAATTAACATAACATGAAAGTTCAACATGATGCAAACGGAAAACTTAATCATTATCAAGAGAGTAATAAGGTAAACTGAATATCCAAGTACATAAGGTAGATGAAGAGATACTTATAAGGATGGGATGAAGAATGAATGGCCAAGAGCATGCACAAGAGATTACAAGTACTAGCATTCATATCCACAATTGCTCCTTTCGGGCCTCAATATCCAAACATGTCAAGTCACGCATATACGAACAATGCCAAAGATGTAAATTTGTCTAGAACTAATCTTGCATATAGTTGGTGCAATGCCACACCTGATCATTCATAATACCGGTACATGTCTGGGCTTTGCCTCGCCCATAGGACCAAATCCGGGCCCTTATAAATATCGCCTAGCATTGAGTGTCAAAGTGGACCCAAAGTCCCATATCAAAATTTCCAGACAACTTACTAATGGCATCAGAATTCCAATAATAGCTCATGGAATCAAGCACTAGGAGTGAAACATTCCACTTGGAAGGATTTCAAGTTCAAGGGGAATAAGACATAGAGAGATGACTTAAGAACTAAGAATTTGAAGGAAATTCGAGTAGCAAGAATATATCATCAAGGGATCGTGAACACAGCAGGCTGGTAGCCAGAAAAGGCTAAAATCTAAACAACTCACAATGCCACACAAGAACCACGAATTCTGAGAAACTGGGCGAGGTAGCAGTCTAGAGAGGACCGCTATAACATAGTAGCGGTCCAGGCATGACCGCTATCAGAAGGGGTCAACCCGGGACTGCATCGACTCACTAAGCCAGTGCATCGACTCACTAATATGGCCAAAACACATTAAAAACATGAAAACGGAAATTTTCGAGACACTGGCTGAAATAGTGGTCAGGGCTCGACCGCTATCAGAAGGTAGCGGTCTCTGTGGGACTGCTATCACGCCAGTTAAGGTCAGAGTAATGAACGCGTCCACAGGAGCTGACGCGTTTACAAGAAGGCGTCCAGAGGAGTTGACGCCTATAAAACCAATCGCGTAGGTTCCCAATAACGCGGTTTATCGTGCGACCGTTACCACCAGGAAGCGGTCGGTCTAAGGCCGCGATCATGTCAACTAGACAGAAAACTCGGCAGAACTTTGATAGAGCCTCATTCCGCCCTTTGTGGATTCCAACGGGTTCAGGATTTGGGGGTACAACCTGCTTGGCGTCCTAGTGGGAATCCCAGGCTCGCGGAGACTTACGGAGGCCTTGAAACATGAACACCTAGTCAGGCAGAAGGAATATCTGGTGGAGAGACATTCTATGTCCAAGAATTAAGGGGCTTAGAGCCACGGAAAATGGGAGTAAACGGTAAGTCAAAACCATCGGAGTGGCACAACCCTCAAACAATCCTACCTTAAATAATACTAACTAGCAAGTTATGAACAATAATCAGGTGAATAGCAGCAAAAGGGTCCATGAACTAATCCATTAATTTAGCAGTTTATTCTACACCTTTTCCGGACATTGGATTACAAGAAGATGATTAAGTTAGGAATAATTATTTCATAAAACCTAGTAAGCCATGTTCTGTAACGCTATTAACCTAATAGCATGCGGTATAACAATGAATGATATAGCATAACATGTAGGAAATAACCTGAATTCTTGCTGGAAAAATGGATCAGAAAGCGGTCTTTAGGAGGCCGCCATATCCAGAAGACGGTCTTGGGAGGACCGCTATCATAAAAATAAAAATATATATATTTCTTTTTTTAAAAAATTCACATGAAAGCGTCCACTCTAGAGGACGCGCCTAAAATAAGTCATCCAGGGGGACTGACGCAGGTAATATTTCTCACATAAAATAATAGGAACAACTATATTTTTACTGTTAAAGAACACGTCCAAAGATGGAGACACGTTAAAAAGGAGGCGTCCATATGGTTGACGTGTTCATATTAACACGTTAATTTTTTGAAAACGAGCACAAGGTGGCGGTCGATTGGGCGACCGCGATCTCAGGTGGCGGTCACTGGGTCGACCGCTACTTGAAACCGAGCCCCTCCTTCCGGCGAACCCCGACACGCCTTGATTAAAACTACTAATTTGATCGGTATAGTGAATAACAATTGGCAAATTAGTACCAATAGAAAGAGCACTTAAAGACGCACAAGATGACATGAATTATTAAAGGTTTAGCCTAAGAGAAACCTACCTTTGATGGACGTAAAGTGAAGACAAGGAACCTCGCTGGAACCCTAACACAAACTGTCCTTGCTCGCCTAATTCCCCTTCGATCTCGCATGCCTCCAGCCTTCAAAGCAAATGAGGGTTCCTAGAGGGCATGGCCACCTATTTATAGAGTTTATAGAGGCTCTAGGGTTTCGAATCGATACTAAAGAGTTTGGGGAGAGAAAACGGTGAGATTTTCACGAGTTGACCAAATCCACCGCCGCCACTTCGAAATGAGGTTCCTAGGGTTAGGGTTTTCGAGGGGAAACGATCCTCCTACGTGGGCCAAAATTTGGGTCCGAGTAGAGCCCATTAGAGCTCGAATTAGGGTTTAATACGATCAAATTTGGGCTGGGTCATCTTAGCTCTGAGTTAACCCTAATCTCCGATTTTGGGCTTAATCCAATTTTATTTTGGGCTTCTTCCTTTAGAAAGTTTTGCTGGAAATATCTTTTTCTACATAATACCTATTTTTCCATAATTTTTATCATTATTTTTGAAGTTTTTACTCGAGAGGATAGTTAAAAAATATTATTTTATTCATTAAAATTTCAGGTTGCTACACCCCCCCCCCCACTTTAAGGAATTTGGTCCTCCAAATTCACACGATTTCCTTTCAAAGTAATGGTGGGGGAAAAGTCACCAATTTTAAACACACCTTCTCATACCAGATCAATTCTTATTCATGATAATATATAAAAATCACCATGTCTACACATGAAAATGTAAAGGCAGGTTTAGAGGTACCTTCCAATGCTTGTAGCATGTCTTGCCGCTTGGGTTCACCTGGTTGCTCATCTCGCGGCACTTGCTCCTTCATCAGGGGACAACGGGCAATTCTATGTTCTCCACTCCCACAGCGGATGCACTTCCCTTGCTTCCTCCAACAATCTTCCGATCAATGCCCACCTTTGTCACAATGCTCACACTTTTCCTTAACAGAGACGATCTGCTAGTCTCCCTTCTTACCCTTCTTGTCTTTATGAGAGCCATTGCCTCTGTTCGGCTTCTTCTTCCCATTGGTAGGCATACTATCCTCGGAACCATTTGCTCCACCCTTCTTGGCGAGTCTCCTAGCAATCCGCTCTATCATATCCATAGCATCCTCTAATAATTAGGCCTTCTTCACCATCTCGGCATACGCCTGAATTTCTAATGGCACTAACTGCGGGATATACTTGACCCTTAAACCATTCAAAAACCTCTTGGCTTTCATCTTCTCCGTATAGACTAAATGGGGTGCATAGTGAGCTAATCTAGAAATTTGAGCTTCGTACTCCACTACAGACAAGTTCCTTTGCTTCAAGGATGCGAATTCGACGGCTTTCTTCTCTCGAACTCTCTCCGAAAAGTACTTCTCATTGAAAAGCTCTAAGAACTCATCCCATGTAACTTGATTATTGGGCAACGTTACTTCCACAGACTCCTACCAAGCCCGTGGGTCTCTCTTTAATTGATACGTGGCTAACAAGACCTTCTCCTGGTTGGTGCATTGCATGACTCTAAAAGTCCTATCTATCTCTCTAACCCAGTTCTCAGCCTCATCAGGATTGGTAGACCCACTAAACCTAGGGGGATTCATACCTTGAAAGCTCCAATGCAAATCTCCTGCACCCTAACGAACTCCACCCTGGGCTACCTACTGCAAGGCCTGAGTTAACCCTTGAATAGTACGCTGCATCTCCCCCCATTGAGCACGTTCCGCAGCCATCTTAACCTATAACATAAATTTTATATAAGGATTAATAGCCTATAAATCTTTAAACTTCATTTCAGATTACCATATTTTTATCAATTAGCCCCATGGCTCTACCCAATCTCACCGTGTACTTATAAGGTAACTGACAAGTGACATTTACATATAACCTTAGACTCAAGACCTAGGGTTTAAGAAAACCTAGGCTCCTATACCATATCTGTCACGTCCCGAACCGATAACAGCAAAAGCATGCTCGAAACGTGGCAGCGACGTATTCATAATAAACAGAGCAAACCAATAGAGACGCAAGGAGACTAGGAATAAACAAAAAGGTAATTTTGTTGATTTTTAAAAGTCATTATTACATATGTATTGACTCAACTTACATAAAGAAGGAAAGAAAGACTCAATTATAGGACTAGACTCAAGATAAATAAAAGACACGACTTCACGCTCTCGGATCTGTTTCACTCTCGCCCCTCCCCATCTATTAGAGCATCTTCATTATTACCTGAAAATTTTTAAAAGAACTGAGTGAGCAAAGCGCTCAGTAGGAATTGCACTCTACCATCAGGCAACATATAAGTGATTAGCCAATTAACATAACATGAAAGTTCAACATGATGCAAACGGAAAACTTAATCATTATCAAGAGAGCAATAAGGTAAACAGAATATCTAGGTACATAAGGTAGATCAAGAGATACTTATAAGGATGGGATGAAGAATGAATGGCCAAGAGCATGCACATGAGATTACAAGTACTAGCATTCATATCCACAATTGCCCCTTCCGGGCCTCAATATCCAAACATGTCAAGTCATGCATATACGAACAATGCCAACGATGTAAATTTGTCTAGAACTAATCTTGCATATAGTTGGTGCAATGCCACACCTGATCATTCATAATATCGGTACATGTCTGGGCTTTGCCTCGCCCCTAGGACCAAATCCGGGCCCTTATAGATATCGCCTAGCATTGAGTCTCAAAGTGGACCCAAAGTCCCATATCAAAATTTCCAGACAACTTACTAATGGCATCAGAATTCCAATAATAGCTCATGGAATCAAGCACTAGGAGTGAAACATTCCACTTGGAAGGATTTCAAGTTCAAGGGGAATAAGACATAGAGAGATGACTTAAGAACTAAGAATTTGAAGGAAATTCGAGTAGCAAGAATATATCATCAAGGGATCGTGAACACAGTAGGCTGGTAGCCAGAAAAGGCTAAAATCTAAACAACTCACAATGCCACACAAGAACCACGAATTCTGAGAAACTGGGCGAGGTAGCAGTCTAGAGAGGACCGCTATAACATAGTAGCGGTCCAGGCATGACCGCTATCAGAAGGGGTCAACCCGGGACTGCATCGACTCACTAAGCCAGTGCATCGACTCACTAATATGGCCAAAACACATTAAAAACATGAAAACGGAAATTTTCGAGACACTGGCTGAAATAGTGGTCAGGGCTCGACCGCTATCAGAAGGTAGCGGTCTCTGTGGGACGGCTATCACGCCAGTTAAGGTCAGAGTAATGAACGCGTCCACAGGAGCTGACGCGTTTACAAGAAGGCGTCCAGAGGAGCTGACGCCTATAAAACCAATCGCACATGTTCCTAATAATGCGGTTTATCGTGCGACCATTACCACCGAGAAGCGGTCGAGCTAAGGCTACGATCATGTCAACTGGACAGAAAGCTCGGCAGAACTTGGATAGAGCCTCGTTCCGCCCTTCGTGGATTCCAGCAGGTTCGGGATTTGTGAGTACAACCTGCTCGGCATCCTAGTGAGAATCCCAGACTCGCGAAGACTTACGGAGGCCTTGAAACATGAACACCTAGTCCGACAGAAGGAATATCCGACGGGGTGATATTCTATGTCCAAGAATTAAGGGACTTAGAATCATGAAAAATGGGAGTAATCGGTAAGTCGAAATCACCGGAGTGACACAACCCTCAAACAATCCTACCTTAAATAATACTAACTGGCAAGTTATGAACAATAATCAGGTGAATAGCAGCAAAAGGGTCCATAAACTAATCCATTAATTTAGCAGTTTATTCTACACCTTTTCCGGACATTGGATGACAAGAAGATGATTAAGTTAGGAACAATTATTTCATAAAACCTAGTTAGCCATGTTCTGTAACACTATTAACCTAACAGTATGCGGTAGAATAGTGAATGACAGAGCATAACATGCGGGAAATAACTTGAATTCTTGCTGGAAAACAGGGTCAGAAAGCGGTCTTCATGAGGCCGCCATATCCAGAAGATGGCCTTGGGAGGACCGCTATCATAAAAATAAATATATATATTTCTTTTTAAAAAAAATATCACATGAAAGCGTACACTCTAGAGGACGCGCCTAAAAGAAGACGTCCAGGGGGATTGACATGGATAATATTTCTCACATAAAATAATAAGAACAATTATATTTTTATTGTTAAAAAATATGTCTAAAAATAAAGACGCGTTATAAAGGATGCGTCCATATGATTGAAGCGTTCATATTACTCTCCGTGCATCCGTAATGATTCAAGAACGTGGTTCCTTGTTGCAGAGAAGTACTGCAATCCTCTCTCGAGTAATGTTTACAGCAGCCCACATCACGGCGCATCTTCTTTTTTTTTTGAAATTTTTAAAATGTGAGTATTGCGACACTTTATCATAACGTGAGACTCGTGTCACACAATATCTTAATGAATATCAAATTAATATATATTCACACTTTTGATCCCACGGTAAAATAAGAGACGTTTGAGTTCCACATTAAAAAAAATTCAAAAAAAAAACTGCACTGAGTGCGGTGCAACAGCAAGCATTAATCGTCTCTCCATTTCTTATTGTAAATAACTATAATCCTCTCTCTCTCTCTCTCTCACACACACGGGGCGCGTGCGCGCGCGCACACGCAGAGTAAGGTTAGAATTTAGGGTTTTTTGTATATTAGTCCCTACAAATATGACGAATTACTTTTTAGTCCCTACAATCTCTCTATTGTTTAAAAAGTCCTTAAAATCATGTAACTCTTACAGAAAGGCCCGTGTAGTTCATCGACGTTAAAACAATTGGATATTCGATGGAATATTCCATCCTTCCGTTTAAAAAAGTTGAAAATCCTAAACTACCCTTACTCATAACCCTTTCCCAGTGAAACCCTTCACCCCCGCAGACGCCCCACCGCCGTTGCAAGCTGCGGACTACCCCCACCGGCCGCCGCAGACGCCCCACCGCAAGGCCCCAGCCGCAGAAGCCCCACCGGTCGACGCTGACGGCCTACCGCCGACGGCCCACCGACCACCGCCGGCCCTTGCCATCACGCCCAACATGACAAATCGACCCTTGTTATTCTTCTCATGTCTGAAATGGTATGCTATTTTGATGGCTAGATTATTCTCCACATCTATGTTTACAGTGATAATAACTTGTTCGTGTCGTATGCAGTCATCAAATGTTAGTGGAATGCAGTTGTCTCGAGGAGCTGTCGTCTCATCTCGTGTGCCGCCGATGGAATGCTCAGTGCTGCAGAGTGTTCAATAAATGATCGAAGTGAGCTGTGACTGTAGAGGGAATATCAGAGCTGGAGTCGGCTGGATGCTGGGAACTAAGCTGCGAGGAGATGTGAACTGTTAGAGTGTGGAGTCAGAACTCTTTCACTCGTGCGCCTCTGCACGGGATCACACTCTGCCTCAGGAGCGCATCCATTGCTTTAGAGGAGCATTCACAGCATCAGGGAAGCATGGCGAGCATTCGCTGCTCCAGGGGAGCAATCGCTGCCCCAGGGGAGCATCCACTGCTCTAGGGGAGCTTCCTCAGCTCAGGGGAGCATGGCGAGCATATCGTATCTCCAGGGGAGCATTCGCTGCTCCAAGGGAGCATCCTTCAGTCGCTAGAGAGCAATCGCTGCTCCAGAGGAGCATCCTTTCAGTACCAGGGAAGCATTCGTTACTCCAGGGGAGCATATGCTGTCCGGTCTAGCAGGGAAGCACATGCTATCTCTGGAGGGCATTCATTGTCCCAGGAGAGCATCACTGGCGTCAGGGAAGCATGTATTGCGGGCTCAAGGCATTTCGATGTCACTTGGAGCAGGCCGACCTGCATGAAGAAGTGTCGACTCTTGTCTTGGTAATGCATGAAGAGGTGTCGACACTTGTCTTGGCAATGCATTAACCTGACTGGTGGTGGGGGAGCATCTGCAGTCGCTGGAGGGCATACTCGGTCCCAGGAGAGCATCTGGGGGGATAGACAAGCATGCGCGACTGATGTATCCCGGAAGAGGGTTTCTGTTTAACCAGGGTATTATTGTCTTTAATACCCTGACTAATGACGCCCTAATCTCCTAGTATAAAAGGATGGGCTCTCTCATTGTATTGGAACAACAAGAAGTCTGTGATTATCTAGTGGAATCCTGTTGCGACCGTGGACGTAGGAAGGCATCTTGCCTCCGAATCACGTTAAAATCCCTGTGTGTTCTTGTGTGATTGATTTTTTCTTTTCTTCCTCCTCTGCTGTTTGTCCTCCTGTTCTGGGTACTCCGGTTCTATCCCCCAACAGTGAACTACTGCATCCTGGAACTGTGAATGTTGAACAGAAAGCTCTTGAATTTGTTGTTGAAGTTCAGCGTTTTTCATCTGAGTGTCTGCACGGAATTCCTTAAGTTCATTCATAATAGGAAGCAGCTGTGCACTGACATATACTAGTTGGATATGAATAAGCTCTTGATTGGAGTTCAGCTTAAAAATTTCACTTTTCATGACAGCAAATTGCTCCTGCATATATTTCATCATATGGGAATGAAGAGAATGATTGTAGCTTGTGCCGGCTTGATTTGGTGCAGATGTTTGTGTATGGAACTCTGGAGGTGCATCTGACTCTCTAAACATATGAGGAGGTGAAGAGGGTGGAGAAGTTCCAAAAGGAACTATAGCTCCAATGTGTGTGTCTGGAGTAGCCTGAGGTTCGATTGAGGGAACTATTGGACCTTGTAATGTCTCATAGCCTGGAAGATCTCTTACTATCCTGTTTCCTTTCTTCTTGTAATGCATAAACGTGCCAATGAATTTCTGATAGTAGACATTGGTCCTTGGAATTATCTGAACAGGTTCATCTTCCAAGTGCTGCATAGTGTTCAATAAATGATCGAAGTGAGCTGTGACTGTAGAGGGAATATCGGAGCTGGAGCCGGCTAGATGCTGGGAACTAAGCTGCGAGGAGATGTGAACTGTTAGAGTGTGGAGTCAGAACTCTTTCACTCGTGCGCCTCTGCACGGGATCACACTCTGCCTCAGGAGCGCATCCATTGCTTCAGGGGAGCATTCACAGCATCAGGGAAGCATGGCGAGCATTCGCTGCTCCAGGGGAGCAATCGCTGCCCCAGGGGAGCATCCACTGCTCCAGGGGAGCTTCCTCAGCTCAAGGGAGCATGGCGAGCATATCGCATCTCCAGGGGAGCATTCGCTGCTCCAAGGGAGCATCCTTCAGTCGCTGGAGAGCAATCGCTACTCCAGGGGAGCATCCTTTCAGTACCAGGGAAGCATTCGTTACTCCAGGGGAGCATATGCTGTCCGGGTCTAGCAGGGAAGCACATGCTGTCTCTGGAGGGCATTCATTGTCTCAGGAGAGCATCACTAGCGTCAGGGAAGCATGTATTGCGGGCTCAAGGCATTAGATGTCACTTGGAGCAGGCCGACCTGCATGAAGAAGTGTCGACTCTTGTCTTGGTAATGCATGAAGAGGTGTCGACACTTGTCTTGGCAATGCATTAACCTGACTGGTGGTGGGGGAGCATCTGCAGTCGCTGGAGGGCATACTCGGTCCCAGGAGAGCATCCGGGGGGATAGACGAGCATGCGCGACTGATGTATCCAGGAAGAGGGTTTCTGTTTAACCGGGGTATTATTATCTTTAATACCCTGACTAATGATGCCCTAATCTCCTAGTATAAAAGGATGGGCTCTCTCATTGTATTGGAACAACAATAAGTCTGTGATTATCTAGTGGAATCCTGTTGCGGCCGTGGATGTAGGAAGGCATCTTGCCTCCGAACCACGTAAAAATCCCTGTGTGTTCTTGTGTGATTGGTTTTTTCTCTTCTTCCTCCTCTGCTATTTGTCCTCCTGTTCTGGGTACTCCGGTTCTATCCCCCAACAGTGAACTACTGCATCCTGGAACTGTGAATGTTGAACAGAAAGCTCTTGAATTTGTTGTTGAAGTTCAGTGTTTTTCATCTGAGTGTCTGCACGGAATTCCTTAAGTTCATTCATAATAGGAAGCAGCTGTGCACTGATATATACTAGTTGGGTATGAATAAGCTCTTGATTGGAGTTCAGCTTAAAAATTTCACTTTTCATGACAGTAAATTGCTCCTGCATATATTTCATCATATGGGAATGAAGAGAATGATTGGAGCTTGTGCCGGCTTGATCTGGTGCAGATGTTTGTGTATGGAACTCTGGAGGTGCATCTGACTCTCTGAACATCTGAGGAGGTGAAGAGGGTGGAGAAGTTCCAAAAGGAACTATAGCTCCAATGTGTGTGTCTGGAGTAGCCTGAGGTTCAGTTGAGGGAACTGTTGGACCTTGTAATGTCTCATAGCCTGGAAGATCTCTTACTATCCTGTTTCCTTTCTTCTTGTAATGCATAAGCGTGCCAATGAATTTCTGACAGTAGACATTGGTCCTTGGAATTATCTGAACAGGTTCATCTTCCAAGTGCTGCATAGTGTTCAATAAATGGTCGAAGTGAGCTGTGACTGTAGAGGGAATATCGGAGCTGGAGCCGGCTAGATGCTGGGAACTAAGCTGCGAGGAGATGTGAACTGTTAGAGTGTGGAGTCAGAACTCTTTCACTCGTGCGCCTCTGCACGGGATCACACTCTGCCTCAGGAGCGCATCCATTGCTTCAGGGGAGCATTCACAGCATCAGGGAAGCATGGCGAGCATTCGCTGCTCCAGGGGAGCAATCGCTGCCCCAGGGGAGCATCCACTGCTCCAGGGGAGCTTCCTCAGCTCAGGGGAGCATGGCGAGCATATCGCATCTCCAGGGGAGCATTCGCTGCTCCAAGGGAGCATCCTTCAGTCGCTGGAGAGCAATCGCTGCTCTAGGGGAGCATCCTTTCAGTACCAGGGAAGCATTCGTTACTCCAGGGGAGCATATGTTGTCCGGGTCTAGAAGGGAAGCACATGCTGTCTCTGGAGGGCATTCATTGTCCTAGGAGAGCATCACTGGCGTCAGGGAAGCAAGTCTGTACATCGGACCAAGTCTGTACATCGGTCAAATATGTACATCAGACCAAGTCTATACATCGGTGAAGTCTGTGCTTCATAACGCCAAGTCTATACATTGGCAAAGTCTATACATTGCAAAGTCATTGCAAAGTCTATACATTGCAAAGTCTATACATTGCAAAGTCTATACATCGGACCAAAACATTACAAAGTCTATACATTGCAAAGTCTATACATCGGACCAAATCATTGCAAAGTCTATACATTGCAAAGTCTGTACATAGGAAGTGTCGACCTCTCTTGCTTGAAGTGTCGACCTCTTCACATGTAACACAAAGATGCAGGGCATCTTCATTGAAAATGCATTATTTTCATCATTCCAAAAGTCTATACATTTCTTGCTGAATCGAGCAAAGTCTATACATTACAAAGTCTGTACATAGGAAGTGTCGACCTCTCTGTCGACCTCTCTTGCTTGAAGTGTCGACCTCTTCACATGTAACACAAAGATGTAGGGCATCTTCATTGAAAATACATTATTTTCATCATTCCAAAAGTCTATACATTTCTTGCTGAACTGAGCAAAGTCTATACATTGCAAAGTCTGTACATATGAAGTGTCGACCTCTCTTGCTTGAAGTGTCGACCTCTCATGGAGGGTTTGGATTTTGGCATGACACCAGCTGCTGTCAATAGCATTATTTGCAGATCACATAATTATTTCTTGGCTAATTCTCATTAGGGATTTTTGCATATACCATCAGCACCTGCACCAGTTAGTTACCCTTGAAACCATTGTATCATTCATATCAAATCATCACAACCCATGTATCATTCATTTCAAACCAACACAAACCATCTATCATTCAAACCTGGTTTAAGCCCAGCACAAAACTACAAATATCATTCATATCACCAACAAATAAACAGATACTTGTATCAGTTACATCAAAACTTCACAATCCATAAGAGTTTACATTGAGGACAACAACACATAAAACAGATATGAAATATTATTCTTCAATATCATTCTTCACATCCGGTCGGCAACAACATTCTTCACATCAGCCAATGTCCTATAGGTGTGACAAAGAGAGGATGTTAACTATTAGAAATAACATAATCTTTACCTACAAGTTAAAAAGTATATTTTAAACTCACAATTTGGCGGGAGTTATTGGAAGTTGAACATGAAGGAATGCTGATCAAAGTTAATGGATGCTTGACTGTCCATATTTATCACCGTGTGCACACGAATGTCTCCTCCGCTAGTGCTGCTGGAGCCCGGTGCCTCCACCGAAATTGTGCGACCTACATGAGTTATACTTGTATTAATATCAGTCTAATTCTTATTTCAATTTAGAAATTTAACATGTGTGCTAACTTACCTCTCCCCCGACTGCTTCCTTCAGTGCTGCCCCTGCTGGTACCTCTCCTAGCCCTCCCGTGGGTCTGACCTGGACCAACCGAAGTTGTAACTTGTGGCCCTTCACCACCATCACTAGTTTGAGCCTGAGTAGCCCTACCACTTACGAACCTGGGTGGTCTTCTTTGGCCTTGCCTACAACATAACTTTCAATATTATGCACAAAGTAAATCAAATAGACAAAATACAAATCATAATTGCAATACAAACTTACTTTCGTGCCACAGTTGTGGAAGTAGTGCCAATGTCTGTAACTGCAGATTCTGGTCCTGGGAGGGGTTCTTTGCAAGTATTTTTATGGTGGCCCCATTGTCCACATCTTTTGCATTTATGGGATCTCCTAAGTGCCTTTTGATTTTCATCAGCATCTCTAATCCTCTTCTTCCGAGGGCGACCTCGGGGTCTTTGGCAGCGAGGAGGAAGCACCTCAACAGATTCTACAGTCTGCCACATGCTCTTACCTGGCAATGGTTGTATTGACTTTGCATATGTGGCTTTATATGTCTCAATTGAATAACATCTATCAACAAAATTATTAATTTGGAGGCCCCTACGTGCATCAACAGCAGCAGCAACATGTTGGCAAGGCAGCCCACTGACTTGCCATTGACAACAAGAACAATACATCTCGTCCAATTTAACAACACACCTCTCATACGGACCTTCCACCTCAGTCATAAAATCAGTGGAATATCTGACTGCATATTTTCCCAACTTCCTAACAATTGCATTTAAATAGGCAACAGCCCGTGGCACAAACTTTTCTTTGATCTTACGTGCATGTCTCCTCCTGTGATCCATTTTCACCATAATTTTCTGCTGGTGGCATGCACTCTCCATTTGTAATTAACATTTGCACATACAACAGTAATTCTCATGCTGTCATTTTTCACTTGCTTGAACTCAAATTGATTTTTAATAGCATGCTGGCGTAGAGCAATCCTGTACTCCTGACTATTTGCAAATAGAGAACCAACTGATATATCTGGGGTCTCTTCATCAGCCTCCAACAAATCTCCATCATCATCTGAAACTCCTCCATCAATATCAGATTCATCTGAGGGACATGGCCTTGAATGATAGCTGTCCTCAGTGTGTACCTCATCAGAATCAGCCACACTCTCGTCAGATTCGCTGTACTCATCTTCATATGCAACATATTCTGAGTCACTGTGCTCAGCTTCAGAACATATCCTCTTCTTTAAAATATGATAATCCTCATCAACTACAGGGGCAGGGGCAGGGACATCATGAATAACCTCGTCACGATGAACAACTGCAGCATCATGAACAAACTCAGGATGTTGACCAACCTCAGCATCATCATCCATCTCATCAATGTCAACAAATGTCTGGGAATGGACCTGAGTAGACTGGCTGGCCATACCTTTCTGTGGAATATTGGTTGGCTGTAAGTCTAATGGCCGACTGTCCAATGTGCTAACATATATGGTCATCTTCCCTACGGGCAAATGGGCTTTCATCACCTCATATAATTGAGCATCTGAAACAATTTCCTCATACTGAACAGGTCTGCTATTAGGTAATTCATAATGAAATTCTAAACAATGTGTACTTGCCCACTTAGATAGATGTCCCATATCCTCAATTAATATGCATCTACTGTAGTAATCAGGATATGCCACGACTGTCTTACTCTGACCTAGTGCATATACCCTCCTCCCAGACTAAAGAGTTTTCCAATAACCACCAAACTTATATGTCAACTTTAATGATGGCTCTCGTTCCCCCATTTTCACAATCTAACAATATGAAGACAGAAATAAACTCTCTAGAACAGTTATCCACATTACAAAATCAGCACGCATACCCAATAATCTGAGTACAATAATAACTTTTTTAACTAATATGAATTGAGTGACTGAAAAATATTAAAGCAAAATTTTTTGACAGAACCATAAAGAAACTGCACCCGTGAATTCAGACATGTACAATTAATAACAAAACCTTTTAGAGCATTAAATAATCTAACAACATTATAGCAAAAAATGACATAACAACAATCTTATCCCTAAACCATATAGAAAAAAAATAAAAATTGATGTCCTTAATATTTCGACTCTGTAAACATATAAAATGCATGAGTAAACATTTATATTTGCAGATCATACTGAGTGTGAGGTGGCAGGAGCGCCTGACGCATACCGGAGTGGAGACGGAGGTGTGTGGCCCAGACTTGGACGTGGGGTGGTGACTCCGGTGATGCGACGTCTGAACGAGGGCGGTCGTACGTCTGCGGCGGCAGATGGGGTGCTGTGAAGCGCCGCGGTTGTTACGTGCAGGTTTGGGCAATGGCGATGGTGCCTAATCGACCCTGGCAGCGGCCGGCGATCGTTGTTGTCACGACGACCAAAGAGTGAAATCGTCGACAATGGCGACTGTGTACGGGGGGAAGGGAAAGAGGAGGGTGGCGATTGTGTACGGGGGGAACCCTAAACAGGAGGGTGGCGCGGCAGAAGGGTTACTACGGCCATGAACCTCGATTAATCGAGGGTGGGTTGGTCTTGTCACCAACTACGGTCAAGTTAACTCACCTTGCGTTTAATATCGTCGACAGTAAAAAACGATAGGGACTTTTTAGTTTAACAGTAAGATTTCCAAGGACTTTTTAAACAATAGAGACAATGTAGGGACTAAAAAGTAATTCGTCATATTTATAGGGACTAATATGCAAAAAACCCTAGAATTTATGATTGTTAACACTTAACACTTAACAGTAAAATTATGTAAAAAGTTATCCTACATTATATTTATATTTATATCCTTTATGTATGCTTTTAATGAGACGTACAGGCTACCGGTGAACTTCCATCAAAAATATTTATGAAATATTTCCTCCTCCTCCTCTTCTACTTTTTTTTAATTTCTCCTCAATAAAGTTTAACAATTTGTTAATAGAAAGTGACACATTTAATTCCGATGTGAAGGATACATATACAAATGTAAATCTAATTCAGATGTTCACGTGATTCTAATTTTAACAAGGCATTCTGGGTTTATCGTCCCGATCGAACCCGTCGTCCCAGTCATGACTCAGGACGAGACAGTACAAGTTGGTACGGGTGCGTACTGAGATAAAAATAATAATAATAATAATAATAATAATATATATATATATATATATATTGAAATAAAATAATTTAAATAAAATTCTATCTGAGTTTGAATATCAGTTTCATCGTGATTTTTTTTAAATGAGCAAAAATAACTTTCCAACCCAAAATTATGTTA
This sequence comes from Amorphophallus konjac, assembly GCA_022559845.1. Classification (NCBI taxonomy): domain Eukaryota; kingdom Viridiplantae; phylum Streptophyta; class Magnoliopsida; order Alismatales; family Araceae; genus Amorphophallus; species Amorphophallus konjac. The sequence continues at coordinate 222,557 of JAHNEJ010000474.1, forward strand.
AGACCATGTTTCGAACTCCGAACCCCATGATTAATCACAGAAACCTCTACCAATCGACCTACAAAATTGATTTATTATAAAAAAAATTAAAATAATATATAAAACGTCTCGATTGCATCTCACATACAGGTCGTCCCGGCCTGTGATTGGGACGGGCGGGCCGACCGTCCCGTCTCGGTTTGTCAAACCTTTGTATCATCATCATCATCATCATCAGAGTCTTATCCCAATTATTTAGGGTCGGCTACATGAATCCTGTTCTGCCAAAGATTTCTATCAAGTGCTATATTCATATTTAAATCCAAGAAACTAATGTCCTTCCTAATAACATCGCAATATCTCATTTTAGGCCTTCCTCGAGCTCTTTTATTAGCATCTACTAAGATTCTGTCACATCTTTTAACCGGCGCTGAGTTAGGGCGACGAAACATATGACCAAACTATCTGAGTCTATTTTCTCTCATTTTACTATCAATTGGGGCTATCCCTAAGTCCTTACGGATGCGCTCATTCCTAATCTTGTCTTTCTTAGTCTTACCACACATCCATCTCAACATTCTCATCCCAGCTACACATATTTTGTGAATGTGTTCCTTTCGTATTGCCCAACATTCGGTACCATATAACAAAACAGGTCTCACAGCTGTTCTATAAAATCTCCCTTTGAGTTTCACACGCATACGACGATCACAAAGGACTTCTGATGCGCTTCTCTTTCTTAACCAACCTGCCTTAATCCTATGTGTAACGTCGTCATAAATCTCCTCATTCTCTTATATGATAGTAACTAAGTATCAAAAATTACTACTCTTCGGAATGTTATGTTCATCAATTAGAACCATATTTTTCTGTACCACTCTCTCATTACTAAAATTCTAATTTTAACTAGGAGTATAAGGAATTAAAAAATTAAGAGTTTTTAGTATTTAGCCCCTAAAAATCATTATCAGGAAAGGCCCCCAAATCCACTTGTTTAGTTAAAAGCTCCCAAAAAAATTTCTGTTACATGAAAACATTTTGTCGTCAATTTTCTCTATAGTATTTAACGTAACTATGATTAAACTCAACCCGATGTGATGAAATGATCAAAAAAATCATCTAACTCTCTCACACACACACATGGAACATAAGACTAGAGAGAGAGAGAGAGAGAGAGAGAGAGAGAGAGACTTCTCTCTAGTGTCAAAACCCTTCACCTTAATGAGAGTGGGGGATGAAATATTCTCAAAAATGGGATGACATTATAATTTTTAGACGGTTGTTAACCCGAGAGAGAGAGAGAGAGAGAGAGAGAGATTCTTCCTCTCTGATGTCAACACCCTTCACCGTAACGAGAGTGGGGGATGAAATATTCTCAAAAATGGGATGACATTATAATTTTTAGACAGTTGTTAACCCGAGAGAGAGAGAGATTCTTCCTATCTATCATCAACACCCTTCACTTTAACGAGAGTGGAGGATGGAATACTCTCAAAAATGGGATGACATATTATAATTTTTAGACGATTGTTAACTCGAAAGATTTTTTACTAAAAATTTGAATTTTTTTTAGAGATTTTAGTTAAATAGGTGAATTAAGGAGACCTTTCTTAATATTAATTTTTAGGGGTTAAAAACTAAAATATCCAAAAATTAATTAAAACAGTGCTCATGGCGAGCAGTATAGAACGTCCCGTTATTGCAATATGTGTACTGTAAGGTCGATAACAATACTGCTGACCATGCCGAGCGGACTTGCACAGTAACACCCGACAGCCGCTGTCGAAAACCGGCCTGCGAAAGAGAGAGAGAGAGCTCCTCGTGGGGTCGGCGGGAAGGCAGGGATGGTAGGGAGCCGGGGAGAGGCGGCGTCGGGGGCTCCGCCGGAGGAGGCGGCGGCGTGCGGCGCCCTCCACCGCGCTCTGTGCGAGTGCCACCGGCGGGCGCGGGACGCTTGGCAACGGGAGGCGTCGTGCCGGCACCTGAACCGGGCGCTCGCAGAGTGCCTCGTGGCGGCGGCCTGCCCCGGGGAGGCGGAGGCCGTACGGGTCATGTGCTCGAGCGCGGGCACCTCGGCCAAGCGCGCGCAGTGCCAGCAGGCCAAGCTGGGCCTCGCCGCCTGCCTCTCCTCCCTCCGGACCCAGCAGGCCGAGGCGTCCTCTATCGACACGTGAGCCAACCCCCACCCGGCAGCTGCCAAGGGGGGAGTCTGGAGTTGGGGCTCCGCCACAGAAGCAACAGCAAATTCCCAATTTGGGTTCTAAATTTGGATCTCTCTTGGGATCCTGGGTGAGTACTCTTCAGTTGTTTTGGGCGTTTGTATCGGGTTTGGCATCGCCGGTGGCTCTTTTGCCATCGCTTGGAACCACTTTTTGGCTCTATCTCCTCTTTTTTTCCTCCAGGGATTGAATTCTACTGTCGATGGAGGCATTGGAGGCTTGGACAGAGCGGATTCTTTGTTTCCTCTGTAATTTCATCGTTTATATGGGCATCTGTTTATCAGCAGTTGTAAGTTTTTGCTTTATTTGTTTATCTATTCTTTTTTAGTTTGTTTGGTTCATGTTGTCGTCTAGCATTGCTGTAGTAATAAAAACAGATTTCATGAGTAAGGAAATATCAAGATCCTTTTTTTATCCATCCAAGATTGAAACGGGATATATCTGTATCTCTGGTGTTTGAGGGCATGTGGTGGATTCCTGACAACTCAAGTGAAAATTTCAACAAATTGGTCTGAATGCGGTATGTTAGTTCTTGAACATAGTGATGAATGATTGTTAGAAGCAAAAGTCCAATGGCCATCTTTATGATGTAGGATTCATTTCTGACCAAACCTTGTTAGAAGAGGCTTGTGGTCAATTGGCAGTTCATTCAGAGCAGTCTCCTCACTAAATTGCACAGTTTGTTTGTAACTTTCAAAAACTGCTCTTTTGATTAAATTGCACGTGTTTCTTTCCTGTGAAAATGAATTACAAATCTTGTGAATATGACGTTCTGCTCTTCCCAAAAATGGAGTATGGAAGCAAACTTGGAATCAGCCAAAATCTGCGGTGAAGTTTCAACCACTGTCTTCCTATTAATTGCAATGACATTTGTACCGGAGAAAGTAGGGAACAAATGATTTTCTCATTCACAGGAGTGAGGGAGCCGAAAGGAATTAACCCATCCATTGGCACCCCCCACATCCAGGGTACAATGATTTACACAAAGAAGTAACCTAAGGTTAGTAGTATAGACATATTGATAAAAAAAGGATCGAGGAGACCAATCTACATGTATCAAGGTAAAGGAGACTAGTGGAATGTTTTGTCATCTTCTTAAACACCAGATAATTGAAATTCTGGACTGATGACACCATATTATCTATTTGGTAGTACATTCACATAGCAGTATCCTTTTTTCCATTGTTTTTAGCCCGGATGTATGGTCCAGCCATGTATGTGATGGATATCCCTTCAAGAGGGTCTCATGTTGGAACTTAGTCAAGACATATGTTTAGGCTTACAAATTTTGGTTAGAAATTAGAGTATCTTATTACCATGGAAGATAATCTAAGCTTTCTTAGCTTTGTTTCATAATTGCCATAATGATAAGCAAAAGATAAGCTGCTCATTTCCCACGTAGGGGCATTAGAGTTCACATGGACATGCTTGTTGCACATCATAATTTTTGAAAGAAGACATGAGGCCATGAGAGCTATACTATATAGTCAAAGGTGAGAGGCGACCGATTGGTCACCTCAAGCCTCAAACACCTAGCCGATGGCCTAGGACATTTGAGGTGACATTTCATTAAAACTATAAATAGGTCATGTATGTACATATTTCATTAAATATGTCAACAATACATATAAAATCTATAAGAATATTTAATTTATACATGCACATGTGTTATAGGAATGGGCTGGGTGGCCCAAGTGGGCTTGGCCCAAAGGCGTCCATGGCCTTGCCTGATTGCCGAGGCGAACTGTTGGTGCCTCGCCTCGCCTCGCTTTATCGCCTAGGTGAGTGCCTCAAGCGCCTTTGATAACATAGGAGGTACATCGTTGTGGATCTACTCATATGTACTAACATGGATGTGGTGAAGCATGAACAATGGCAACCTGTTAAAACATAAAAACATAATATTAAAATGTGATCAATATGTTGTGCATTAACATTCACATAAATAATTTGAAAAGGTGTTTAATAGGGTGTTTGGGAGCACTTTTTTAAAAAAAGCTCTTTCTATCTAAAAAAATATGTTACGTCAATTTTTAACTTAATTTTTAAAATTGATAAAAATAGGTAACTATATGTTTGGCAAAAGTGTCATAATTTTTAAATTTTATGTGGATCTGTTTGTTAGAACAACCCACACCATGTCAGAAATCTGAGTCGATAGTTCAACAACGTAAGCACGGGTTGATGGAGGCGGTGAGTTCGGTGACACGAGCACTGGTCGACAGAGGAGGTGATGAAGGGAGGAGGGCCTCCACCACTTCCTCCCTCCCCCCGGCCGCATTATGATTGCTCACTTCTCGCCTCCCGTTGCATCCATAGTTCTACCTCAGTAGTGCCGGGGGCCAAGTGAAGGAGAGAGCTAGCGAGGGGCCGCTGGCGAAGCCCGTCTCCGCCAAATCTGTTATGCACAGATGAGCCTCTGCCAGCGCCAGAACCACGGCCGGCCCGGGGCGGACGACGGCCAGCCCGGCCGCGATGGAGGCGATGGCGAGGAGCCACCCTACAACAGCATCCCCCTCCACAACGTCCTGACGGAGCACCCTTCCCTTCAATTCTCCTAGGTCCGGGCAGCCATGGCTGGCCTGCGCACGGTGGGGGAGCTCTGGAAACCCCCCTTTGTCCAGTGGCGCAACGACATGGACCTCCTCGACTGGCTGGGGGCCTTCTTCAACTTCCAACGGGAGAACATCCGCAACCAGCAGGAGCACCTCGTCCTCCTCCTGGCGAACGCCTAGATGCTCCTGTAGCTTCCGCCGGACAACATCGACTCCCTCGACGTGGGCGTCATCTGCCGCCTCCGCCGCAAGATCCTCCATAACTACACAGCCTAGTGCACCTACCTCGGTTGCAAGTCCAACGTCTAGGTCTCGGACGCGCACCACGAGCGCCACTCCTCCGGCAAGGAGCCCCGCCGCGACCTTCTCTACACGGCCCTCTACCTCCTCACCTGGGGGGAGGCGGTGAACCTCCAGTTCGTGCCGGAGTGCCTCTGCTACATCTTCCACCACATGGCCATGGACCTCAACCATATCCTGGAGGACTACATCGACGACACCACAAGACGGCTGGCGTTTCCCGCCATCTGCGGGGAGAACACCTTCCTGCTGTGGGTTGTCACCCTATTTATCAGACCATCAAGGGCGAGAGGGGAGGGTCGACCGGTGCATTTTGCAGGAGGAGGACGAGGAGGGAGAGGGGAGGGTTCCATTCGTGAGCGCGCACGGGGAAGAGATAGTCATGCGAGTTTCTCTCTCAAAAAAAAATATGGTGAGGCCTGTTTTTATTTTGGGAGAAGTTATAACGGGATGGGATTCCATCCTAAAAAATTGGGAAGGTCTTACCAAACGTGTTTACGTGAGTTGTCTGGTCTTAATTTTTATTCTGAGAGAAAAAAGAGGTAAAAAATTGTAACCAAACACCCTATAAGTGTTCACTTGAAATCCTAAAGCAAGTATCGACATGCTTGTCTGAGTGTTGATTTATGTTTGACATGGCTTTCTTATACAGACAAAAGTGTCCACCAAATCACAGAATTTTATACACAATCTTCTTAATCTTGTGAAAATCATCTCATTGTCTATTCTGCAGGAATGATTCCTAATGAGGGAACATTGGAGAAAGGAAACTGTCATCAATTAAATAACAAAATGATGGCCTTTTGATGTACGTCCAACCTATGAATGTCATGTTGGCTTAAAATGTTGTAGTCTTTCATTCTTTTTTGGGGGAATCTTGTTTGTTGTAAAGATGCTCAAGTGAGATGGCTCGTGTTTGTGAAGTTGCTAGAATTGCAAACAGCTCAATGTGTCAATGTGTCATTTGGTTCAGATCATTTGTTTGTTTCCAACTAAAATATGCTCAAAAAACCAACAGCACGTGATGCATATATTACACTGCCAAGAGTACGCATTGGTTTGGAATGTGTCTAGGGTTTGTTATACGTGTTCGCAAGAGTTCACTTATTAGTTCCTTGTTAGAAAATACCCAGCTATCCCCAAAATATTTAAGATTCTGAAATTAGGCACCATCATTAAGATCTTATTTTATCAATCTTATGTCAGTTTCATAACTCCGACTTATGATCACTTTTTGAGAGCTTTATGATGTCTGTATAAATTTCTGCCAACTTCTTGGCCAAGGAAACTAGTAAGTATTTGGTATTTCTCAAAAGTCTAATGATGCTTAGAGTAGGCATTTCATTTTTATCCATTGTTTGGAGCCTTGAACAAGAAAGAATCTCGTCAAAAGGTCAATGAGATAAGCTGGCAGGGAGAGAGGCCTACCTTTCTTTATCGTATAGGTTAAGATCATGCAACTATTGCAATCTTTGAAGCGATGGCTGAACCTGGAGATTGCTGACTGATGGGGAAAAACATGTTCGACATAGGGATCTGTGGTATTCTGCAAGGTGACGATGACCTAGAGAGTGACTTACATATGTATGATTTTTAGTTTTTAACTGAAAATTTTTGTCATGTTTTGATTTTCCACTTTAAACATGTCCATAACGAGCTCTCTCCCCCTCAATGAAAGTAAGATGAAAAACCGTGCTCTTTGTATGTCTCAAAGCTCAATCAGTTAAGACAGTCCCCCCCCCCCCCCGTTCTCCCCCACTCGATATACAGACAAGAAGTATGGGCTCCCATCTCCCTGCACAGTGACCATTGGAGAATATATTGTCTGCTGCCTGCCACTGTGCAGTGCCGTGTGTCGCCGGCTCAGGCCAGAAAAGCAGTTGAACTATGGTAAAACAAACTCCTTTCGCTGAAGGCAAGGGCCGCTTTTGGTGGCAAATGTAATGTAGTGGCTTCAAGCAATTGAATCAGACATGCAAAACTGTAAGAACTACAACTGATTATCTATAGAAGATAGAAATATAACAAGTTAAAGAAAATCTAATGGAACATTGATTTCTCACATTTCCCACTGTGCAAATATCATTTTGGTCAGGAAAACAGCAGCTGGACTTGCAACGAACAGTTCCACTGTGCTGTCGTGGGAAACATTTGAGTTGTAGCACTTTACTGAAATATCTGCTCAGACTTCTGCTGCATCATGAAGTACTTAGCTCTTTGTGTAAATTAGTCTAGAGGTTTGAGCACATTGTTAAGAGATTAAATGAAGAGGCTTTATTATCTTGTGGAGTTAATATCAGTCTGTCAATTTTGGACTAAACATAGAAGCATAGTATATGCACGAGGGACAAAGGAGTTACTGTGGACTAGGAGCAACGAATGATCACATGTTTTCTGTCCACCATTTCCTTCTCTTTTCTTCTCCTCCTTGCAGTTTTAACGAAATAACACTGTAACTTGATCTTCCCCTCGGTGGTACCAACCACTCTCAAGAAAAACTTAGAAAAACTTTTCTATCTTCCCCTCTACTGCACCTCTGTTACCTGCGGCATATTTGCCTGGGTTAGTCCACGAGCAGGCTTCTTGAAAGCATGAAAAGGCATGAGAGAAGGGTTTTTAGCTGGAATTTTACAGAGTAAATTGGGGGGGGGGGGGGGTTCTCCTAATCATCCTGGCAAACGAAGTAAATCGGGACCTTGGTATGTGGGTATGGTTTTTTTTTACTTGTCTTATTCCTGCTCCATGATCCAGCGGCAGGATGCCTCTTGCGCGACTCTGGGGGGACATGGGTAGTCTACATTTTACCTCTTTCCATCCGAATTCTAGCGGAATCTTGTGCGCTTACAAATATTTGACCGCCGCGTTTGGAAACCCGTTGCCTCTCTCTCTCGCTCGCTCTCTGGGTAATTTTCAAAAGCTGCGTAACCGTATCATACACAACGTGTCAGAGCTTTTTCATTTGAAATTTTAGAATTTCATTTGCTTGGGATGGAGTGGAGAGTTCAATTCCTTTTTTACCCTCATTTTTTTGGCCGTTGCTTTTTATAATCAGTGCTTTGAGAATGCTACAGTAAGTAAATATTGTAACATTTTGAATTTTTGAGTCAACGTTATTATTTATCTTCTTCGTGGATCGGTGGTGGCACGTGCGTACGCGAGACGCGGCGAGGGGTGATCATACCATTACGTATTGAGATAAAATAATATATATATATATATATATACATTGTAAGATAAAATCATTCAAATCACTCTCTAACTTGATTGGTTAACTGATATGTAATTTAAGCGACTCATCCTCGATTTGAATCCGAGATATGTCATGTTTTTAAATGATTTTTTTAGCTTAAAAAAAAATAGAACATGCTGAATCCGTGTTTCAAATACAGGACGTCGCACTCAAACGTGAAGTCTCCAACTAACTAACCTATAAAAACATTCTTGATATCAAAAAAGAGATTTAATATTTAAAATAATATATGTAGTGCGGTTACGCACCACGCACCGGTCGTACCAATTATCGGTTGGTACAGTCCGTCACGTGCGATACGAGGCGCGGAATACCGATTTATCAAACCTCACGGTAGATATTCTGTGATCCATTTTATTTTCTTTTATTGATCAAATTCGCATGACAACCCAATATCACGAGGGCCCACTCCAATCTGGCCGATCCCAGTAATTTAAGTATTGGGCCCATTCACATGATCGAGTCAGAGAAGTAAGTTTCTAAAAATCCAATTGAAGCCATTCATCGACATGGCAGAATTTTGCACAACCTACATGATGCAACCCATTGCTAAGTTTGCTATTTCGGGTTAACTCCCTCTTCCTTCCCGGTGGGAAATCACGGAAGGGGAGGAATCATACACCAGCGTGCCCTTTTTTTTTTTTTTTTAACCTCCGAAACCACGGGATTTGGAGAAGACAGAGAGTGTTATTTCTATCTAAACTCGAGCACAGCATAGCTATCTCTGTCTAAACTCTATATATGTTCTTTGAGCTATTCTTCGGTTACATTTTGGTTTTGACGGTTTATCAAATCCCAACTACTATGCATTACAATAGCGGCGATTCATTTCACAAGTTTACCCCCCATTTGATATAATGCGGTGGCCATCGAACCCAGTACCTTAATTTCTTGGGTCCTACGACAGGGTAAGCTTTAAATAAAAAAAGAACTAGAATGTCTTCTTGTGAAAAATTAATATAAGCCACCTGCACACTTTTGAGTGCATCAACATTGATAGAAGATTTTCGATCTTAGCCTCATCATTACCGACGATAGATCGTCGTGATGGCATTCTTTCTCTGGCTAGCAAATAGCGATGCCAGCAACCAACTAGCAAAGAAAGAAAAAATGATCATCCTTTCAAATTAGAGTGTCTATCTTTAATAACACCACGGACCTCTAATTGGAAGTACTTTCATTTGCGGTTCAAAAAAATTGTTCTAAAAAAAATCTGCATGGCCGTTTCGAACGATCCAACAAACCATGTAGCTAATGGATATATGTATAGTTTCGAAGGTTTATAAGGGTGACTTTGACTATCGGTTAGGCTAAGTTACCTGATCAAAGAGAAAGCGGTGGACAGCGACGAGTCCCACCTTTTCTTCACACACAACCCTGTTAATCGGGATCGATTAACGTACTCAACTCTCCGAGATCGAGTGCGTTAACCGAGAGCGATTAACAAAGACGCCCTAAATGAATATCTAGATTGGAGGGTTAATTCATAAACATAAAAGGTCCGAGGAGTGGAAACTAAAAATCTTTTTTGAAAATATATACTATACACTGTGGGCGATTTTTTTCCGCCGGTTCAATTACAATTTTGTTCCGGTCTTAAACTCCCGGCCGGACCTATAGCTGGAGCGTTTCCTGCAGGAACGTCGCGACAGCGAGCGCTCCCGGGAGGAGATGCGGCGCGTCACGGAGGATCTCCGGCGTCAGGCGCACGACGAGCGATTCGCGCGCGATCTCCTCCGCATCCCCGACAACGAGTGGGAGGATACGGGTGACTGGTTCGAGAGGCCGATGGAGAAGGGTTTCGGGAAAGAGGAGGAGCCCTTCAAGCTTTACTTCAAGGGGCTAAGCGAGCCCATGCCTGGACATGGTGGGGAGTACATTTCTGCGATCGGTGTCGCCATTTGCAATCCCCAGGGGAAGCTAGTGCTGAAGATACAGAAACCCATGTTGGGCCTCAAGCTTTGGTCGGGAGATCATGGAAACGAAGGCGCTGATCGAGGGCTTGCAGGCGGTCCTTTCTTTGGGCATAAAGAAACTTGACATCTTTTTTCACCACGTGGCCCTCTACAATCATGTAGGTGAATGCTTGTTTTTTCTTTTGTAGGATTCATGAGGTTGTTCAAAATTCTTCCTTAGAACTGCTGTAGCTGCTTCGTCAGTGGGTTGTGATAGTGAAACAGTAAGAACAGAATTAAAGAATTCTAAAGTGGCAATTTGGTATAACACTGATATAGGGTAACAGACATGTAGTTCCTTTGGTTTCTTGCCGCCTTTCTTTGGTTTATTGTTTAGAGCAGTTGGTACTTCTAGCGACTCATATTCTCATGCGGAAGCCCTTGTAGAAGGTTCAAAGGTCCTGCGTCGTCAACGTTATAATCTTCTCGTACAGGACCTTGTTCCTCACTTGGTAAAGGCCTCTGAAGATAAAGATACATATAATACCGTGTTAAAACACAAATCATCAATGCATGAGGAAATTAAAAAGTTAGCTAAAGAGAAAAGAGTGTAAATGGGTGCTACATGCTTGAATGTGTTTTATACATCATAGATTTAATTCTTTCAAAAAAAGTTAGGAATTTAAAAAAAGGTCCAGGGTTCAAGGGTTGACCAGGATTGATTGATCGGACAAATCCCAGCAATCCTATGAATAGAATTGGGATCATGTGATCAGGATCAGATCAGTCAGTCTAAGACCGATCAGGTCGTTTAGATCTGACCTGTCCTGATCCGATTCTGCACACCTTGCAAATGCACCTACTCAGATATCATTGAGAAGCTGACGGAGGATAATGGGTGCTATCGCTCATCCCCACACATAGAGCATTCAACCTCGCATGCGGTGTTTCTTTTTAACAAATTATGTCTACTTCAGATCAGTCAGCCCAAGACCGTTCAGATTGGACAAATCTGGCCCGTTCTGATCCGATCCTACACACCTTGCAAATGCACCTTCCCAGACTGCATCTGTTCTTTGGTGGTGAGTGTAATTCTTGTTGTCTGTGTTATAAACAAATTGTACAGTTTCCTCTTCAGACTTCATGGTTTTCTCTCACAATCAGTTTTTATTTGCAATTGGATGGAAATAGGTGAAGTTTTGACACTCTAATTGCTTTTTAGCTGCCAGATAATGATTTCTGATCAATTTGAACTTTTTGTGACTTGGCAGGCTATAGTTTGACACATCTGAATCACTTTTCAATGCATTATCGGATTCCTTGGGGTCTAAGCACACTGCTGGACACGGTTTGTTGCCTGTTATTCTGGAAAAGCCCTCTCGTGCAGTAGCAGCTGTATGCAATTTAAATGATGCACAAACATTTTGTTCCAGTTTGTTCCTTGAGTATGGTCACAAACGTCTAGAGTCTGTGGAGGATGTATCACTACTGTTGGTATCTCTTTCCAGCATGTACAGGGGATACCACTTTTTGCAGTTTCCAAATGTACTTGGTCATTTCTGTTGGTATCTCTTTCCAACAAGTTCTCCCCCCCCCCCTTTTTTTGAGGTGGAATTGGGTGGACCAGAGTTCAGTATGCTTAGAGATTCTGTTCTGCACTGAATGATAGATCTGTTTTCACGGCAAAATCTTGTGCAACCGAAATCAATGTATTATATTTGAACACTTCGCAACTCTTTGTTGTCCCGTTAGCTTTCTTTATTTATGTTTTGAACTAAGTTTCATATTCTACGGTTGTCTCGAATGTTGCATACTTCTGCATATCATCCATGCATTTGATTCTTTCCCTTTCGTAATTTTACTCGCCATAATGTGGGCCAAGATCTCTATTTCTTGCTGGTCTTGTCGTTAACTGGTAGGCACTACCCAGCTATGACACCACCTGTGCTAAACGGTAAGATGGGTGGCACCGGTTCTTTGCTTCGGTGGATGTACGTGCGTAATTATGTAACCTTGAGAGTGAAATCACAACAATTTGTCAGAGTCACTACTTGGGTAACGATGAATCATGTTTTAATGTTTAAATATCTATTATTTAACATAAAAAAATTTTACAAAATAAATTCACGCGCGAAGCGCGTTCCTTTGACTAATAAGTTATAATGGACAAGTGGAAAGAGAGGCAACACGACGTACCATTTTAAGTCAGAAGCATCCCGGGTGGAGGCGAGTTCAAAGCTGTGGCCGCGAAGGGTTTATGCCCAATGTTAGGCGATGAGTGACCAAGATTTGGGACCCAAAGGTCCTCGGCCAAATGTACCAAAAACTTATGGCCACTTTTATGAATAGGTGTTTGACAGTAGAGATCTCTTCATATTGTGGTTTGGATTATGCCACTAATGATGCCAGAGACGTACAACTAGGATAATGTAATTATTAAGTTAAGACTTTGGTGGATATTTGTTATTTCTACTATAAAATAAAATGTAGGTCATCAGATTGAGCATAACCGCGGTCCATACACACTTGGCCCATCAGATTGAAGTTTGACATCTTAGATTTTTCAAGTATGTCATTTTATACACACAATAACTTTCTAAAGTAGCTCACAGAGGGAGGTGAGTAGGAGTGCGAAATAAAAATTACGTTCTAATATTAAATTCACATAAAATGTTATGGTAGTACGATGCCAACGGAAATACGTTATGTTATGTGAATCAGAAAGACATGTACAAAATCAAACCACAAAAGACATCATAATCTTATATTTGTTCGAACACTCTTTTTGATGGCCTACGTCTATTACCTAGATCATGCTTAGAATTTCACTACTTCCTGTAAGAAATACACTTGTTGGATCTTGATCAGGTGATCAACTCACTAAGTTTGTTAAAAGTTTTGATCAGATGTCAGTGCACTAACTTCCATTTTTTGATTAGATGTCCGGCCACCAACTCTCGTTGAGTTTTAATCAGGTGTTCATCACATTTTGATCACATGATCAACACACCAACTCTTGATGAATTTTGATCAGATGCCAACACACCAAGTGAGCATTACACCAACATATATCTACTCGCAAGCAATCCAACACAACTCTTGTAAAACAAGAGTTTGACCTCTCAAACTGTTTTGAGAGGCAGATCCTTGAAATCTATTTGTGTGACTTCTTACTGAGTTTTCAAGTCGAGACTTTCATAAAATTGAAAGAACGGAGTTGTTGCGAGGATCTGTCTTTTGTAACCAACAGAAATTAGGTATATCTACTTCTATCCAATGATTTTTCATTGAAAATGATGGCTTATATTTGACTTCCAACTAAAAGTTTCCCCCACACAAAATCCTCTATGTTAAGCCAATAGCAACTGTAACCTTCCTGATTTTGTTTGATAGGAGAAGTCAGAAACCAGAATATAAATCCAACCAACTGCAACAACTACACTCATTTACATTCAATCAGTACAGCCACCATGTGAAGGTGATTGTACAAGTCAATAAAACAAAACTGACTATATATTTACCCTGACTTGCATAGAGGGTAGGAATGAAACAAAAACAAATTCCCAACCCAATTTCTCGAAAAAAAAACCTTCAAAACTGGCAAGAAATTATCCAGCCATAACTCCTGTTCTCCTTTTCCCCCGACTCCAAGGGCCTCCAGCAAGGTTTTCGGAAATACACAGGACACTGAAATGACTCAACCTTAACTCCCACAGGAAAGAATCAAACCCTTTGGGGGTTTACATGCCAAGGCCTCTCCCTCAAGGCCGCAGTACACTTGACAAGAACAAAAACGATGAATTCAAGAAGAAATAATAACAGCCACCAAAAAACCACACTAATATCGCTTCCCAAGAATAACGCCAATGATCATTGAAACTAGAGCAACTCCCAGGATGAACTTCAAGGCCATAGCACCGGTAGGTTCTGTAGCGGTAGTCACTGCATTTGCAGAAGTGGGGTCTGATGATGGGGGCGATCCATCAGTCCTCTTCTTGCTCTTCCTCTTCAATGGCGTCATGGTACCTAAATCAATGTCCCTGGATTTCACCTGCACCTCATCTTTTGCCTTGGTCTCAGCGCTTTCTCCCTTGTACTGTAAGCAAAAGAGAAAACCAGGATATTGTAAGAAGTAAACTCGTGGCTTCACTTTCGCAGATGTAAATATGCTTTAACTGTAAACCTGATAGTCAAGATACTGCATTTATAACTTTGAATGTTTTGCATCGGAGTAGCTTTTAGCTATGTAAGTATTCTAAAAAAACCATAATGAAACACTAGAACATGAAGCTGTATATGGATACAGTAGATATTGGAACGGCAAGAATTTGCTAAAAGATGCCACTGCTATAATTGCAATATTTTTCCCTCGAAAATACAAAATCAACAACTAGATCCATGCAAAAAAAAGAATCTGAGTGAAGTATCTACAGGAGCACCTAATCAAACAGAAAAACTAAACGAAGTAGATCAACAGCTAATAAGATGACTGATCTAGATATGAGTGAGAGATGAACAGCTTGATAAGAACTGCACTCAGCAGCCACATGGAATAGGTTGACCAAGAGAACAACAAAAAAGTCGCTTATGTTCCACTTTCAGTTGTCAGAGAAGCCGGTTATACTTGCCTGCTCAAGTTTATTATGTGCAAGCTGCAGTTCGTTCTCAAGATCTGCATTTTTCTTTTCAAATTCTGCCGCCTGACTCAATTTCATCCTCAAATCATCAAGCTCAGCATTCAGAAGAGCAAGCCTTTTCCTTTCTTCTTCATCCTGCAGGTGTTTCAGAAGTAATTGATGTAAATATATCAAGAGCATTGTGATCTGAAGAGGGTATCATACATGAGGTGAATGAAGATGCTGTTTGACCTAAGTATTTGACCAACATGTTCAGTAACAAATTGAAACAAGGAGATGGAGACAGATGCAGTGCGTTAGGAAATTGATAAAGAAAATACAAGCTTTTGTGACCCACATGTTCCACAGGGAAAGTGCATTACGAAATTGATAAAGAAAATATAGTCAAGTCACTACACACGCTACAAAACTCACTTTGCAAGAAAACAAATGTTGGGACATCCTAAATAGCAGATTTGTTAGAAATTAATCGTGGAAAAAAATAAATCTATCTGCGCAAGGAAGGAAACAGGAAACTCAGCACCAAATGCACTTAGGGGGTTAACCATGGATCCTTAGATCATTGGCAGCTTAACCAACCTAGTATACTAACACTTTGTCCAATAAATAGCTTATATAGAACTTTCAAACCAAAAAACTAAACTCCAGTTGCAAGAAATACTTCATTCATTATATCATCGTCTTCTCCACTCATACCCCTAAAATATGCAAGCTGCTTGCCTTGGTACCGGGCAGTTCTCAAGTCAATATGATGAATCATGAATGAGACAAAATGACTAGAAACACAAACATTTCAAGAGGATGTTGGCTGATAATGGTGAGATGCTATCTAGCATGAGGAAAAATATCTCAAGTGATTAAAGTTAATTCAAAGCACATCTTATTGCCACCCACAAAAAGTGATTCAGCAAGTATCTTTTGTGATTCAATGTAGATGTTAATATCTACGATTCTCCGTTACATAAAATTATGTCACTCAGACCCAGTACCGTGTGACAGATATCAAGCTATTGATTATCACTAGACCTTCGAGGATTCAGATTTTTGACAAATAAGGTATATTAGCATAAAATGTCTGCAGCAGTGGGAAATATAATGAATACCATGGTCTAGGAATACTAGAATACTTGTCCACTGCTCTTACCTATAGATCAAAAATAATCAATTAAAAAATAAACATCTCACCTTTTCCGCAGACCCTACTTCAGATTGATGCAATTTCTGCTTGAGCTCTTCAACTTGCTTCTCAAAAGCTATTGCATGTTGATGTTTGGTTTCAACCTCACCAAGTGACTGCTTTATAGCAGCTTCCCGTTCCATGTCTTTTTTTTCATCTGCTTCTCTCTATTCATTTACACATCAACAAATAGGAAAGTGATTCAATCAAACACCGAAGTATACACCATAAGATTATGAATGAAACTCCATTCTAGACTGCAGAGTATAATTAATTAGAAGTTGATAGAATTTGAATCCAACATGAATGACTTTCTTGTGTCATTTCAGCTTTCAGTTAACATCCATTCATGTTAAGAGATGAAACTCAAGATGCTGGAAAATATACAAAACATGCTAACGGAGCTATAGATATTTTCTAGAAGAGCTGGTTTTTGTGCTAAGAACACGAATTATCTGGCGGTAACAACTAACCTCAACCTCAACTTCAGTGCTCACTAATATACTGATATTTTCTCCATGTGTGTGTTGTGGGGTGGGGGGTAGTAAACAAGACAGAATAATAAAGATGTCACTAAATAAAGCATAGGATTTACCTGTTCTGAGATGGTTGTATGTGCAAGATTAAGTTCTCTTTGCAGTTGTTCCAATTGTTCATGCAAAACATCTTTTTCCTTGAGCTTACTTGCATGCTCCTCTAGTTCCGATATCAGTGATGCCTCTTTCTCAGAAGATGTTACCTTGATGCTTTCAATCTAAAATGAATAGTTCAAATAAATTATGTCCAACACAACTTCAGTACTGAAAACAAACTATATCTATTTCTTTCCTACATTTTGCGTACCTCTTCTCTGAACCGAATCTCTGATGACAATAACTTGTGTTCAAGTTCTGCAACTTGTTCTTGCATTTCACATTTCACCTTTAGCTCGGCTGTCAAAGTTTCTACATGCTCATTCAGAGAATGTTCCTTTGCCTGGTGTTCATTTAGTTGTTCTTCCATTTTAACGATCGCTGCTTGAATTTCTTTCTTTGCTTCTTGGTACATTTGATCGAGTAAATTTTTCTCTTCTATTAAAGAAGAAATCTGAAAAAATAACTTTCCTTCAGTACAAATATTTCCATCACAATTTAGGTAAAAGGCAAACTAAACATGCCTCTAGAAAAGATGAAAATATAAATAACTTGACTTTAAGACAGATAGAGGCATCTACCATTCAGTAGTATCTAAAGTTCCTTGATGGTATCAAGATTAAAATATGCATAAGGTTATAGGCAACTAACCTGAGATTGTAGTATCTCGCCTTCGGATGCAAGTTTTTGAACCAAGTCCTCATTTGTTTTTCTTAATAACTGGAGCTCTCCACACACATTTTCTCTCTCTGACAGAAAAGTGCTCAATGTTGTTTGTAAATCATTGATTTTTGTCTCATTTGCTGCCAGTTCTTGTGTAAGCTTCATGTTTGCCTCAGCTAAACACTCATTTTCAGATTCAAGTTGACTTGACTTGCTTTTTGCCTCTTCTACTATCCCCTCCAGAATCCTTAGCTTTGACAGAGATTCATCTAACTCAGCTGTTTGAACTTCTGTAGCTGCAGCAGCTTCATGAAGCCGTTCTTCATAGGATTTCACCAGGCTTTCAAGCTCACTTATCTTATCTCTCAATCCTTTGGCTTCAGAATCTGTGTGTGTCAATCTCTCAAATGCTTCAGTCAACTGGGCTTCCGTTTCCTTTTTATGAAATTCAGTTTCTGAGTGGAGTTCCAATGCTTTTGAGTGCTGATCTCTTAATTCAGTAATGGTTTTCACATGAGATGCCAACTGCTCAGCAGTCACATCCTTTTCTGCATGAACAGAGTTTAAGCTAACATGGAGATCATTAATTTTATGCTGATGAGCTTCCAGTTCTTCCTTGAGCTTCATGTTTGTCTCAGACAGAAGTTCATTCTCTGAAAGAGACTGCTCAGATCTCTTTTCAGCATCCGAGAGCTTTGTTTTGAGTTCATCAATGTTGCTCTCAAGTGCTACCCGCCTATTTGCACTTTCCTCCAGTTCTGTCTTCAACAGAGCCAGTCTCTCTCTTGCTTCAGCTAATTGATTTTGGTAGGATGCTGTTTGTTCTTCAAACAATAGCAATTCTTCATGTAACTGTTTAATTTCAGAATCCTTCTGAGTAACATGTAGGATTGCTTCCTGAAGCTTCAGCTCCGACTCCTTAGATAAGGATTCATGTAATGATTCTAACTCTAAGCTTCTAGCAGTCGCATTCTCCACAGTTTTTCCCTGGTGCTCTAGCTGCTCCTCAGTAGATTTAAGCTGTTCCAATATCTCCCTCTCTCGAAACCCTGAAGCCTCAAGGTCACTCACAACATTCTGTATTTTTTCTTTAGTTGAGTTCAATTCAAACTGCAGAACATCAATAAGATTTTCAGCTTCCAAAAGCTTTTCACCTGAGTTCTTGGATAAGTCTTCAAATTGTTTCTTTTCCTCAGTGACTGCATTCAACAGATCTGTCAACTCCCTTTCCTTGTTATTTGCAGCATCAAGTGCTATTTCAAGGCTTGATGACTTTACCTGGAAGGCTTCCAGTTCTGCAGAAAGTTCAGACACTTGGCCATATTTCTGTTTCAGTTCTGCTTCAATGTCCTTATGTTTCAACTCACTGATGCTCAATTGCTCGTCAAGTTCCAGAACTCTTTGGTTTGTGGTCTCCAGAAGAAGCTCTATTTCACTCACTCTATTTCCTGAGTTTTCTGCTTTGGAATGAGCTGCCTGGATCAATTCCTCTAATTCAAGGCTACGATCTCGAGCTGCAGTGGACTGACTTTCATGCTCTGCACATTTCTCTGCAAGTTCCTTTAGCTCTCTTTCAAGCTCTGCCTTCCTCAAGGATGACTTGTCCAAAGAAGATTCTAGTTGGCTCACCCTGTCCTGATATGCTTGGAAATGGCATTTGGACATCTCACTTTCCTCTTCAGAGGCTTTCAATAAAGTGGATAGTTCTGACACCTTCTCACGGAGTTGATTTATCTCTCTATCACTATCTCCACACTTTAACTCTGCCAGATTCAGTTGTTGCTCAAGCTCTACATTTCTCTGTTCTACTGAAATCAATCTAGCTTTATTTTCTGTCAATTGATCTTTCACTTCATCTAATGCAGCATTAGATGCCTTGAGCAAGTCTTCAAATTCAATGTTCTTTTGGGACAATGTTTCAGCCACAGCACCAGATTCTTTTTGCAGTTCTTCCAGAGACTTGAGTTTCTGTTGAAGCTCCGTGTTAAGGGACAAAGTTTCGGACAAAAGTGAGTCAGTTTTGATGAAATTCTCTTCAGATAGATTCAACTTATTCTCAAGATCACTGCATCTTTCCTTGAACCGTGACAGATTACCATTTAGTTCTCCTATAGTTATCTCCAGTGTATCTTTCTCATTGGATGATTGCAGTAATTCCTCCTGTAAGCTTAGAACCTGCAGTTCTTGGATTTTGAGGTTCCCTTCAAGTTTTTCCTTTTCTTTCAGCTCTTCCTGCAGCTTCAATTCAATTTCCTTGAGATTATTATCCTTCGTTTGAATATCTTCTTTGGAAGCTGAAAGTGAAGTGTCCATGGCTATTATATCTTCTCTCAATAGCTCTTCAGAAGCCTTACGCAGGTTCAATTCTTGTGTAAGTTCCCGAATAACAGCTTCCTCAGAAGCAACCTTCTGTTCTAGTTCAGCAACTCGCAACTTTGAAAGCTCTAATTCTTCATGAACCACTGAAAGATCTAATTTGGTTTTGCTGAGTGCTTCCTCAGCATGCTGACTCTGTGTGACCTTATCATACAAATCTTTCAGCTCTTTCTGCATTAAACCCATCTGATTTTCCATATCCTTTGCATTCAACTTTGCAATTTCCAGCATTTTCTCAAGTTCTAAGGCCTTTTTGGACTCTGCGTCTGCATGTAGACCTCTTTCATTGCTCAGGTCCTCAAATTTTCGCAGCCCATCAGTTGATGACAACAAATCCAGTTCCAGTTTCTCTGCCTTTTTCCTGGAACCTTCAAGCTCCAAGGAAAGTGCATCAAATGCTTCTTTCACATTGAGCAATTCCTTGTGCTTTGCTTCTTGAACTCCAAATGCTTCTTGGAGTGATTCAAGCTGTGATTGGTGCTTCAAGCCAGCTTCCACCATTTCTTCTTTCAGCCTCCTCAGATCAATTTCAAGCTCTTCACAGTGCTTGTCACTCTGCTGCAACTTCTCATTTGCCATAGAGACCTCTGCTTGGAAACGGGCTTTCTCAGATTCTGCATGTTGCAGCTCTTGGGAAAGAGTTCCAAGTTCAATTTTGAGATGTTTAATTTTCTCTTGTGCTTCCATCAATTCACTATTTGGTTCTGAGCTGCTTGTCTTCACCTCTGGAGAATAGGATTGTTCTTCCACTACTGTAGTTGACTTGGAAGTTAGAGAGTTGTCTTTCACATCTATTGACTCCCTTTCCACCTTTATAAACTCCTTTTCTAGTGCAGTTTCTTCATCATCTTCTTTTTTTACTTCTTCGATCTGTTGATGGAAATGGCCATTTGTCAGGATTTCTGCCTCATCTCTGTTGGCCTGTTGGGAGATTCAACCAAAAAACATGCTAATAGCAAGAGCTCTATGTTGAATGTCTATGTATTCACGTGAATATGCATATAAAAAACATACATTCATCTATATTAATTAAGGCTGTAAAGAGTCATTAAGGAACAAACACTGACAGGCATGCTTAGGCCTCATTTGTCTAGGATAAAATGTAGCATACAAGTCTGAATATTTTGGATTAGCCATGAACTTGCAAAGGTATATTATAAGCTAAACCAAATAACAACAATCATATGATTTGATCAAAGAGAATAACTGGAAATTTCAGGAATGCTAATGACCCATATGCAGAAACATGTGAACCACATAGTCCAAATTTAGAGACAGCTACTTTCATATTTGTTGGTTATGAGGAGGTACCCACCTATTCCAAGCACAAGGATGTATATGAAATATCCAGCTCATTAACAAGCACATCAGCTAAAGAATTCCTCTAACTCGAGATATGAAGAAAAAAATGTTCTGCATTAGTATGCTCAATAACCGAGTAAAAATGATGTGACAACTTTTTGTAGAAACAAATACATGTTTGAGCTTGTGTAAAATACGATGGTAGGACAAGTGAAGAACATCAAAAGGCTTTTTTTTTTAAAAAGGGAGAGTAAATCCCCGCTACCTTCATACACAAACAGGTTCCATCTTGAGATAATGTAACAAATTACCATTATAAATTTGTTTCTTACTACTGATCACAGGAACAAACATAAAATTATGCAAGTTTTGCACTGAGTTCTGCTGGGACTTGAACATTCAGTTTAGGCTTCTTTAGTGTTTCTTTTTCTTTGGAAGCTGATGCTTCTTTAGTATTTCACCTTGGCAATTTCTTGGGGATATTTTTCTTACTTTGTGCATGAGGATTGAGGAAGATCACATTTTCATCTGAGAGACCTTAGGAATATTATGAAGGATCATGTGCTTTTAGAAGGATATACATTAAGCATTTCACTTATTTTGAAAGCATGTTTTATTCACTTTTCATATGGAATTATACCTATTCATAATCATACTAGAAACTTGAGGCTGTCTTAAAAAGTCAAGAGTTTGTGATCCAAGGGTTCCTGACAAGATAGACTATTGTTGTACCCCTAACTTGCTCGAATAGTTCGAGACACTTGCCCTCATGTTAATTGATGGTCAAATTACGGCTTGAGGCCAGCACCGTCATTTTGTGGAGTATCTCCACACGGTCGGGTCCCAGAACCCGATCATGTCATTCAACAAACTGTGTCGCAGTAAAGAAGGATGGAGAATTCTTACATGCACTTGTAGAAGAGACCAAACGCCGTGTATCACGCGGTCTAGACGGATGCAAGCTCCTTCCCCATCGATGACGGAACAATACAAACACAAACAAACGCCGAGGCAGCCCTGTTCTCCTCTCCACATGTCCCGCTACGAGCAAAAGAGACAAAAAAGAGGACTGGAGTAGGGTTTAAAGGTAGCGCCGACTTTTCCAACACACGGGGGAGACCCACCGGGGCCAAAAGACCTGTGCGATGGTCCTTTGACCCTGCTGGGACCCAACAGTGTCAAACAGACCCCAGCGGGTCTGTGCGACCCCGGTGGGCCCCCAACGGGGTCGTTTGACCCCGGTGGTCCCCCCCCTCTGGGGTCAAATGAGACACGCGGGGTCATTTGACCCCCGGTCGGGCCAGCACAGGGTCCAATGGACCCCGCCAGCCCCCTTCGACTCCGTCGGGGTCCATTCCTCCCTCCGCAAAAAAAAAGAAGAAAAGAAAAAAGTGGTGGAAGACTCACCTGGACAATTTAAGGTCTAAAATTGGCCTTTTCTGTCAAGGTGGGATGCAAAAAACACCTTTTCTATTAAAATGGGGTCCAAAAACCCTCTTCTTGTCAAGGTGGGTCCCCCTACCTTCTATAAATACCCCCGAGGTCCAAGAAAGGAGGAGGGGGACAAGAAGCCACTGGAGGACAAAAACACAGAGAAGATAGTTCGTTTGTGTGTTTATAAAGGCCTGTTAAGGGTATGTTTTATAAATACCTTGGGTCTTACACTTATGCCCCTGGAGACTATGTTTGTAATTTTCTGTATTCTGGGCGGCCAAACTATGTAATTCCTCCAGATAATTAGAATTATAGAAATGCCCCTCCTAGAATGGCAAGAAAACCCAAAGTGCTGTAAACTACAGTTCTACCCTGCAACTTTCTGTAATTAGGGCTATGCCCTCATGTCTCGTGTCAGTGCAGAGACCTCTTATGTACAGTCAACAATTCGCCGACAACCCTTGTGCTTACATGAATCATGAGTGCACTAAGTTGCCTTCCCTCGTGTGTGTGCCAAGAAAAATTGCGGATAGACCTCGACTTTAAGAAAATTGTGCATATGCCCTTCTCTTTCAAGAATCAACACACGCGTGCCTTCTATGAAGCCCATTGTTGTTCTTTCACTTAGGGATCTTGTCAGCTCAATCTGGCACCTAAGTGTTATCTCAAACCTAAGTCTGTTCTGGGTCTGGTAAAATTATCAAAATACTCCCGTGATCCAGAATCAACCTAACAACCCTCAAAACCATTCGGAAACTGTCTCAAGGCCCTTGGAAGTTTGAGACTACACTATAGTCTCCCTCCACTCTGGAAATTACAGAAAAACCCTGGCAAGGTAAAATTACCAAAATACCCCTGGAGTCCAGATGATGGGAATCGACGCCGAGCATGTACATTTACTTTTGCAATTATGTCCTTTTATTTTGTGTTTATATCCTTGAGAAAATATATGCGCAATTGTACGGCTTTATAAGCCAATGCGTCATTCCCACGGATTGTGTGGGTTTCTATGTAATTTGTCAGTAGGACCATCAAGGAGGCCCTCAGCCCTCTCCCATTGGTCCATGTCACCTTGTGGGGCTGGTCAACTATCCTAGGTGGACATCTAGAAAGTTGGACTAGTCATATGCCACATGGGTAGACAAGGGGGTAAGAATTTCCATGGTAGGCTACCTACCATGTCAAACTTGTCCCCCTTGCCATTCTTGGTCAATAGGCCACCCCCCCTTATATATTAATTTTATTTTTTGTGTGATTGGTGGCATGCAATCCAGACCATCCATCTCACATCCCTAGATCTAAGGGTGGAGGTTGGATTTGGTTGGAAGCATATATAAGGTGTATTTTCATGTGAAAATTAGTGAAAAATCAGAAAATTGTTGGAATCCTTGGAGCTTGGTGCGCCCCCTTCCTCTCTCCCCTTGGTTTCCTCTCCTCAAACCCCCCATTCTAGAGTGTTTCAATCTTCTATCTCCCCCTCTCAACCTCTGATCTTCATTGGTGCCGCCGCCGCCGCCGTTCGTGCCGCCTTCGAGCCGCCGCGAATCCGTCTTCGATTTTCTGTCCTGCTGGACAGAGGTGTCTTCCCGAAATTCCTGATACCAGCCACGGCCTCTTCGTGGTTTGTAATTTTTATGGTGTGTTCCTATCTTCCGTCCCATCATCCACAAAAAAATTCATGTCGAAAAGCCTTCGTTTGATATTTTTGCAATTTCTGTCTTCAATCACTCCCAGATCTGTCCTGTCTCTGTCTACAGTGACAGCAGCTCTGAGTTTCCCATCTCCGACCTTCTTTTGATTTTTGTTGGGGCTCCAAATTTTACTGGGCGTTCTGTCCATCATCCCCTACATCCACCATTTTTCTTAATTTTTGATCCGCCCTCTATCCATTTTTCAAAATTCGTGTTCTATCTCTGCTACAGTATTTTCAGCTAATTCCCAGATCCGACCACCTTCCAGTTCAAAAATCAGAACAAATCACAGCCACCTCCAAACCCTTCATAAAAAATAGTCCCGGTTTCCTAGCTTGATTTCCTACAACTTTGCTGAAGACCATAACTTCAGATTCGGACGTTCACATATCGGTCAAAGACAACTCTCAGGAAAGTTCCCTGCTAGTCTGAGAGTTCAGACACTGTACAACAGCAACATTCAAAATTCGCCAATCAGAAGTACAGGCTTTGTTATTTTTCTGTAATCCAATAGGGTTGAAGCCCTTCGAAGCAGCCTTCCAACGGCGCCAGTTTCGTCGCATTCCGACGTCGGGGCTGATCGCAGCGTCCGTTCTCGCCGGAGCGCGCGCCGGAAAAACAGAACCGGCAGATCCGTGGCCGGTCATTCCGACCGGTGCCGAACGGAGCCGCCTGGCCTCCGGCCGGCGAACCAGCGCGCCTCCACTCCAGGGAGCGCCCTTCCAGGCATCCTCCACTACAGCGGTGCCATCGAGTCCCACACGGCCCCTCCGGACAGCACGTGGGCCCCACCGTCACTAGTTCGGGTGTTGCCGAATCAACGCGAGAAGCCGCTCGTCAACCCGAATTTGGTCCTCCCGGACCCCATTGTGTAGCCCTTTACCTCCCTGCGTGGAGTGGGCAGCGAGTTGTATTGCTGTAATAATGTGTATTATTGTTCCGGGAGTACGAGTTTCGGCCGGGTCCGTCTTCCCCAAGCTGAGCGCGTGGAGGTATCGTTCTCGCTCCCTACACTCGGCATTTGCTTATTTTCATATATACTTGTTTATGCCACTGTTAGAGAGCATGTTCTAGGATCGTAGCTCGCTTTATATTTATATCACCGCTGCTGCGAGAGAGAGCGTTACCGTCCCGTGACCCGATCCGGGCACGAAAGTGTGAATTGACCACCCTAACTCTAGCCGATTTTTCAACCGTGCACGTCCGACGCTTCCCTCGTTAAGGGACGATCGCGAGCTTGTCGTGTCCGTGTCTCGTCCCGCATCACCAGACAACCTCCCGACACCTTAACAATGCCTACGGCTTCTGCATAATTACATTCATGCTCCCAAATTATAGGGTTTTTGCCTAAACCTAATGAGCCTTTTGATGAAACCCTAGTTCTAACAATCTTTCGATGGTGAATGAGAGTTAACTATGAGTCGTGTAAGTGAGCATGCCCTCAACGTCAAAACCTATGTAAGGGACCTTAGGATTTCTTTGACAGTCAATCAAGAGTGTTCGGATGTTATGCCGATGTAAATCAACACTAGTTGCGATCAGTGGAGAAAGGTCCAGCACTCGAACCCAAATCGTCTGATACGAAACGCATCCACAGAATAAACCCTGCACAGGCTATTTATATAGCCCCTATATGTGCATCTTTATAAATTTCCCATTTTTCTTCAAGAGACTTAGTGAGAAATTTATAGACCCAATTATTGAAAATATTCCGTGACCAACAACTATCAAACTGAGGTCAAATAGAAACCATCCTCAAATGGCTAATCAGGATAACTTTTGATGTGATAATAAGCTATTATTCGTTCTAAAAGATCCTTTAATGACATAGCCTTTCAACTTATTGGTCAAGAGTCTAAACAAAAAACATATCACCATCAACTAGGAAAGATCTTAAACAAGAGCGAAGAAATTTTTTTTAGATATGAGAAATTATGGCTATCTCTATGGAACTGTAAGATAAGTAGAGGGAACAGAGGAACTGCTTTGTCAAAATATGGTGAAATCATACAGAGAAACCTTACTGAGGAAGTGAGGATGCCTTTGTATGATAACACTTGTATGTATAAAAAACAACAATTTACACATTAAAATCAAGTCAACGATTATGGAACTGTCGAACACGGAAAAAAATTATGAAGAGAATCATGTTCATTTGTTGAACATGAATGCACAGTCATGAGCTATTTAAATCGCATGTGCATCATTAATTCCATGGATTTAGTTTATCATACAATTTGGATTCGGGTGTTGAACCTTTCCCCACTAACCTCGGTCAATATTAATTTATATCGGCGTACAGTCTGAATACCTTTGTTTAACTGTCAAAGAAGAGCTATTGTCCTTCACAATATCGATTATGATACCAAGGGCAAAGTTGCAACAACAACAACAAACTCCTTTAAAAAGGATGAGGGTTCTTATACCGTGACGAGGGTAGGAGTGTAATTTGGTTCAAGACATGAGGGCCTACAAGCATATAAGAATAGGGGTAGGTTGAGAATTTACACTAGGATTTGGGCATAGACCAAGGACTATGCCACAGTTTAACATTGTTTAAGGATTTAAATGAAACTTGGTAGGAGCAAGGGTATGTTTGCAATTTGATACCTCCCAGGGTTTATTTGACACTGGTCGGGGATATGTAGGCAATTTGGTATTGATATGGGAGTGAAGGCAATTTGAGCCTTAGGAGGGGTGTATGTGCAAATATTTCATGCCAAAGAACAACATTCATGCAATTAACCAGAAGCTAGGTATTTTTTGCAATTCTTGAAAAGAACAAATGATATATGCATAAATATAAGGCTTTTGCACAAATACAAGACTTTGTCGACAAATTATAGATTTTACAGGACTTTTTCGCAAAGATGCGGGACATATCTACAATTTCTGACACTTGCAGGATATTTCTCCAATTAAAAGACATTATGGGATTTCTCTTGTAATTTTGGGGGCATTTTCATAATTTCTTATTAATTCAAAAATTTATGTTATTATGCCGCCAAATTACACAGAAAATTACATCACAAGGCCCCTAGGGGCATACAAATCGACCCAAGGGTATTTATAAAACATACCCTTATGTGGGCCTCCATCAAAACACAAAGAACAAGTGCTCCAAGTGCTCCAAGCGATGTCTCCGAGTGTCCTCCGGATTCCCATCTTCCTTTTTTGAAGTGGGGACCGCGGGGGTTTTTATAGAGGTTAGAGGGTCATCCGGGACCAGATAGGTCCCCTTAAGGGCCTATCTGGTCCGGATAGGTTCCCTTGGGAGCCTATACGGGGCCAGTTGGCCCGCGGATCCCAACACCCTGGCCCGGATAGGCCTGCAGGGCCTATTTAGTCTAGATAGGTCCCCCATAGGACCTACCCAGTCCTAGTAGGCCGGGAGTGGGGGAGAGAGAGGGCGGCCTCTATAAACGCCCCCTATTTTTTTATTTTGCTATGGTTTTTGTGCTTTGACATGTAGAGGGGAGAAAGCGACTTCTCCTTTGTGCTTTGTGCTTTGTGCTTTGTGAAAGCGACTTCTCCTTTGTGCTTTGTGCTTTGTGAAAGCGACTTCTCCTTTGTGCTTGTTTTTTCTTGTTCCATCTGCGCCGTTCATGGAGAGAGGAAGCTTCCATCTTGCTGGTCCATCCTGCTGACATGTGTCGGATTCCCTGCAGGTGAGACGAAAACTCTCGCCTAATTGTTTTCTTGTTGCGAGGGATTTTCCTTTAATGCCGGGCATCCGGCGAGAGTTCCCAGGGTTTGAAATTTGTCTAGAATTACGACGATGTTAGGCTTTGTGCCATTTATCAGTCGTCATTAGACTAAATTGATTCCAAATATATCGATTAATTCAAGAAAATGGCGGGACATCTGACGGGGCTCCCAGAGTTCATAAACGGTTTGCCAGAGTGAGTGTTAGCTTTATGCTATTTACCGACCGTTACCGAACTGATTTAATTTTTATTTATCTTGATTGAATCAAGAAAAATAATGGGCTCAACAGGAACCTGAAAACCTGATCTTAATTCTTAAGATTGCAGAAAAACACACTTTTAAAAAAACACAGATTGAAGAAAAATATATCCTGACGCACCAGAGACATGAATGTAAAATACCGGTAAAATGATAGCGAGGCCTGCTTGAGCACATGGTTAACTATTGCACTCTATCATATTGCTTGCTTAGTTCCTCTTCATCTGGATGTGGCCAAGGTAATGCATACCTATGTGCACTCGGAATCATGAAAGCACTTGACCAACATAGGTCTAAGAGACAATCCTGATTTTTTTTTCTTTCAAGCATTAGAAGAAATTTTAGGTCCAGGATACATCCAGATTATTTCAAGCAGGGTTTGTTGACCCAGTCGTACCGGTCACGACCTGGTATGATATGGTACAGTATTGTATCGGTGTTTACCGAGGCGAAAGAAGCCCTTTAATAAACCCATTATAAGTAAAATTATTTGTATAATTTATTAGCTCAGTTGGTTAAGGACTGTGTTGTTTAAACCTGAGGTCTTGGGTTCAAATCTGACGGGTTCCATGTTTTTAAAAAAAATAGCTTCAATTCTAAAGAACAGTGTAAAAAGGAAAAGAAAAACGTGTGTGCTGCACGTTTCGAACTTGAGACATCACGTAAAATTAAAACAACTCCAACCAACTTACCTATTAAGTAACATTGATATATAATAAAACATATAATATTTAATAAGATATGTGTAAAGTACCAGTTGCGTACCATGCACCGGTCATACCAATCACCGGCTAATACGATCCGATACGTGCGGTACAAGGGGTACCGTATCAATTTGTCAAACCTTGATTTCAAGTATGAGGTGGTGCTAACTGGTCAACTTTCACGTTTGGGTCAGAAAGTAAATGTGGGTATTCCTTCCTCTTCAGATTACTATATGGCCAAAGTCATAATATGCACTTTTACCAAGCAATTGAACTAAAAGGTTCTTCTAATAAAGTTGTAACTCATACAGGTGGATTGGTCTACATTAAGTACAAAGATATGCAAAAAAACAAAAAAAAGTACAATAATATGGAATTGCAACAAGAAAACTTTGAAACCTTAATGAGACATTAAAAGCTATATTAATCTATGTACATTTAAGAATCATCAAAGAACCGGTAGAGATTTAGTTAATGTGAAGTACAACTGAAATTAATGTTCTCATTATAGTAATTAAAGAAGGATCTGGCTGTGGCATTTACTTAATGAGCCAAAGGTGCCATTTGACTACTCTGAACAACCATCTTATGTACAACTCCAGTTCAGAACCTGGAGCTTAGCACCTCAGATGTGGACTCCAGCAGTAAAATATAATTCTTCAGCGACATTAAAACATGTCCTCCTCATGTTCACATCTTCTAACCGGAGACAAACTTGGAGGCATGACCTCAGCAGTATCCACATTATTTATACACAACATACTTGCAGTATGCCAATTCTAATGGTTAGTAATAAACAGATCATATGCTAAACACATTATTCTTCTCTTAAGTTTTTACCTAACAACAAAACTGAAAGACCTTCACTTGCCCTACTAATTCAATGAAGGATTCTGATGTAGTGTAAATGTGTGGTTCTAGCCCAGGAATCAGTTGGCCTAAGCAAACAATCTGTACCACTAATTCACATATAATTTTAAGCAGGCACAGCTGAAGCCTTCATGATATAATTGTTAGACTCTTGTACAATGAGCAACTTAATCTTCCTAAGACCTTGACGATATAACTGTGATTTTCACCTAGGTTATGCCTGAATGTGCACGATAATCAACTTGAAGTGTACTGGACCGTGTTATCACTATATCAACCATGTTGAAAGTCACATGGTTCTCTATAGTGTGCAAAATGATAAAAGGTATAAAGAGTTGGAAATTATGGACATAAAAGTATCATGTTGTGATCATCTCTTCTAACTCTGTAAATATGTCTGCTTGACTTTTAAAGGGTTCCTTGCAATATTCTGTGTGAATAAAACTTTCCAAAAATAGTGTGTGTGAATAAAAGAAGCAATGGAGAAGGAAATTGTCCACATTTAGTTAAAAGAGAAACAATTAGCTGATTAAAGATGGTCAACTAGGTAAAAATAATTCTAGCAGTTTAAGTAGACAGTGAAAATGCTCTAATGTCAGCCAATGACGTCAGCATCCCCAGAATCAGGTATAAAATTCAGAAAAACCCATTACCAATCTCATCTTGACTCACATC
This sequence comes from Amorphophallus konjac, assembly GCA_022559845.1. NCBI lineage: Eukaryota > Viridiplantae > Streptophyta > Magnoliopsida > Alismatales > Araceae > Amorphophallus > Amorphophallus konjac. Next base: position 252,882 of record JAHNEJ010000474.1, read on the forward strand.
AGTCTGGATCAGCCAAATATAGCATCTGTTTCTTTATATTGTGTTTGTCTCTGAAGAATTTCCCATCTGGTTTTTCAGAGGGGATGAGGGGGGCGATCCCAATCTGACTAGTCAATCCTCGGAACAATGGGAGTCCATCATTGAAAACAAACTTATTTCCATCCCAAAGAATCTCATAAATTCACTTACAACTAGTTGAGCAAATGATTCATAATTAAGTTTAGGAGTGATAACTTTCTGAATAATACCTTGCCATAACCAAAAAATGTCAATGATCTTTGCCTAGATATAAAGTTCAGTTTATTCTTTAACAGTGTGGAGTTTGCTAACAGTGAGTCCTCAGGCCTGATCATACCATATGGAGAATTGGTCTTGGATTAGGAACAAATATTTGACAGGATCTATTAGCCACATGATCCATGCCTGTCAATCTATGCATAAATCATGTCAACAAAAAATAAGGAATGTACACCTTATGATTACTTTTGGATGGCTATCCAATCATTTATGTGACCCATGCCTATGAAATCATTCCCATGATTTGTTCAAAGCAAATTCATTACCACTTAAAGCAGATGAGACATCTTCCAAGCAACAACATAGACAAGTATAAAAGTTGAATACCTTGCTCATAGTCAAAGGAGATATCTTACAGGACAAACTGAAAGGACATTTACTCAGCATACGTTCTTGTTTAGCATCAGAGATGATAAGACCAACAGTGTGCATGGGTGCTGGCAGTCTGATCTGCTGCAGGCCTTGACTGTAGGTCATAAGTGGCTGACAACTAAGAAGCAGGCAACAAAGTATGCTGAAGTTTTCCCGGAAAGCTGTTTACCAATTTTACAGCTTTTCCTTCATTATTTACTTCAGTGAAGTTCCAAGGTCTTGTAACTATCGGCATGTCAACATTAAGACTATAATGCCTATCAATTTCCATCTATAGGCCCGGGTGCAGCTCCACAGACTAGTCAACAGTTAGACTACAAGTAGCACACATCATCATCCTATAAAATTTAGCCCACCAGATAATTATGCCAATTGCCAATCTTTTCGCACGGGGTGACATTATGCCAATTGCCAAGTTACAAAACTTTACCAAAATCTTCATGATGTCATAGTGAACTTTTAATTCCCTCCTACCATCTGTGAGATGAATGTCTATTGACTTTATGTATCTAGTAAGGAAATGCATAGTGATTACCTTAGTGTCGAGCAACTTCACTGACACTTCCCTGATACTTGCTTGAGTGTCTTCTTCCATGTTTAAACTTCACAATGAAGAGATCTTCCTGCATTATTATGGGGGCAGAGTTTGTCCATCAGAATCATTAGAAAAAGAAAATGATGTTTTGTGAAATAATATTCATTTGTGAAAGAAAGATAATCAGGGTATTGCAAGGCTGTTCTGCTTTTTCTATTACTTTATTATATTATTGAAGAATGTCTATTTTTATGTAAAACAACTGGTCTAAAATTGCTAACCCCAGTTTATGCAATCAAAAGATTGATTATGAAACAAACCAGGGTTTCAGACAGTTGGATTTAGGCCAATTAAATTCTATCAGTTGTGCATCATTGCACCATGAGTAAGTAATGCAATCCTGAGTTATTTAAATTATCACTTTGTGCATCATCTCCGGATGTTGCCATACATCTGAACATATGTTACTTTGTGGCATGTGCTATCGTAGCAAACTTTTGTACAAAGACACCTTCAAACATTACTAAAAACTTTTCGATGTAACCTGGCATTCTTCACCTAACTGGCATGTAGTTAGATTTCAATTAGTACAGATTGAAACTACTTTGGAAACCAATCTTTCTGAAAAGGCTTTTCAAAAAAATTTCAATTTTTCTGAGCTTTCCCAATAATTTGTTTTATGTTATTAATAAATCAAAAGGAAAGTAAGCTTTAAGTTTTATGATTTGTTTTCTTTCGATGACTAGGGAAACCCACCCCCGCCACCAACCTCTGCATGCGGCCACTTTAGACCTATGGACTCTGCGCATTATGGGTTTCACCGGCTGGGACAAGGGGCGAGCTTTGTAAAACCCCTGAGCACTGCTGCCCAAAGCCGAGCCAGTAAACCACACATGGTTGCAGGTGTAAATTAGCTTCAATTTTTCTTATGTTTTGAGACTGATTGTTACCAGAAGCTGATTGTATAAATTAATGACATCAGTATTTAAACGAATTTCTAAGGACAAAAAGTTTGAAAGACCCAGCCATCTGATAATGGCTGATCCTTTCTAAACTCGGATGATTTTATGGTTTGACGTAGAAAATGAAATTAGCTTTATGGAGATAACGTGTGATTTTCCCTTCCATGTTGAGGGGAGACAGAAAAATTAAAACAGGGAGAGAAAATCTCCAGATTGGTTCCAAACAATAGTCACCTTCGTCATAGGTGAAACAACAATTAAATCTTGAGAAGTTCAAAGTGAGTGCACAAGTCCGTTTTCGTAAAGGGTGGTTTGAAGTGCAGAAAGATATTGGAATCCTGAATGTTTGAAATCACTGGTTTCAAACCCAGTGAAAACAAAATCGCTGATTTTTACTTATGATCAATCCTGATGGGAAAAGAGGAGTAGTTCCTTCAGAAAACATTGAATCTTTTTTTTAATGTGGATGGTACCACCAGTGTATTCAGAGAAAGAGTGTACAAGAGTACAGACGGAGGTACAAAATACTGAATCCTGACTTTAAATTTCAGTATCTTAAGGAATCTGAGGATTTCATGGTTTCATGTCAACTGAAACAACTGTTAAGTTACATCAAATCAATTTGGCCTACAAAGCATATAACCATCCCTTGGAAACCAATCATTAGAATCCCCTGCAAAATCTAAAGTATTTCCAAATGTTACAATAGTGCATTGACTTCCGCACACAGGGGATTTTTGAAAGTGAGAGAAACCAGATACATGAGAAGAGATGGGAGAGGAATTCAAAAAAGTGGCCATGGGCCAGCTTCCCGCCTAGTGAGCATGGATTCTGGGGTGTAAAAGACGGTTTTATCCCTATTGTTCGCCCTTCTTACAAGTTTGCCATCGTAAAAACACCGGATCGAATCCCCCTTCCCACATTCGGACCATCCTCTCGTGGAAACCCTAGGAGCGATCCCCGGTCGAAGGCCCCGCCACGGCGAGCTTCTCTCCCCCCCCCCCCTCGCGACAACATTCGCCCTTCTTCCCCTTTCCCGAGACGGCGGTCGGCATTCTTCGAGTTGCTAATAGTGTGGGTACCTATCATTGTTTTGGGTGGCAGTTAACTGCATTCCCTGCGGCATTCTTGCCCCTACGCCGGTCAGTGTTCGGGTTCTTCCGACCCTCTTCCCCCTCGTCGCAACGGGAATCATAGTAGGTACATACGCAGCCGCCTTCTTCCCCTTTCCACCATGTCTAGCGAAGCCCTTGGCCCCCAAAGCCCGATTTATGTAAAAAACACTCTCCCCCTCCCCCAACCTCAAACTCTTCTCCCGCTATCTTTCTATCCCTTTACTGTGAATCTTTCAAGGGCTTCTCTCTCCCTCCCTTTTCTTCTTTGGGGAACAAAGATACCCTCGATTTTTTTGGTGGGGGGGCGAGGTTGTAGAAGTCTGATGATACCCTCTGGCCTCTTCGGTAGAGTAATCTTTCACAATATAACTAATCGCCACAGAGTAGACGTGTTCCATCTCGACAGCCATGAATCGGCATCCCGAAGATCTGGCTAGAGATTCATCCGGAGGTCATCTTCCACAGCGTCACCTGTTCAGCAATGACCAATTCAATGAGTTTGCCCCACGCCCGACGTTCGTGCCAAATTGGAGGAATCAATCCGTGAGGCCATGCCCCTCCTTCCAAGACGACTGGCCAAGTTCTCACCAAGGCATGTGGAGGAAACAACCAGAGGAGATGCTCAGCCGCCTCCTCGCCAGTGGCTGCCCCAAGACTTAGGCATCTTATGACCCCGCGGTTGAACTCCTCACTACGACATTAAACAACCCGGAAGACAATGAATCCCCTTGGGCAACTACCCTGGCCATGGGTCGTCCATGTCCAGAGACTCACCACATGACCTTGGGGGAAGCCCACTGGAAGGGTCCAATCCCTCTATGCCAGTGCAAGTATATTTTAGATTTCAAGATCCCATTCCAAATTGTATAAATATTTGCATTGATTCATTTCCATCTCTTTAATTAGCATGGCATTGTTAGTATAGGTCTGACTGATATCCCATATTTGACAAAAGTCCACTTTGATGTACTTTCTTTTCATACATTTTTGTCTCCACTTGCTAGAAGAGTTCCATGACTAGGTTGCATAACAAGATATTCATTTAATTGATTACTCTTTTATAGCTGAGTGCATCTTTATCTGTCATTGATTACTCTTTTATAGCTGAGTGCATCTTTATCTGTCAATGATTTCCTGTATAGATAAATTACCCATGTTTATTCCAACAAAGAAGAAAAATAAAATAGAAGTTGCAAGTCAGTCCCCACAAACTTCTAAATAGCTAGAAGGTACACAATAAGGGCCAACAGCCTCTTACTTTTCTTTATAACTATGTGACAACAATTCCTTATTTGTTTGTCCATGTATTCTACGTATTATGCTTACTTTAAATTTGGTGTGTTCAATCATATTTTGCCTACATAAAAGTTGATTGGATTGGATGTCCCAAGGGGGTAGTCATGGTGTGGGTTTGTGTGGGTGCTCCAACTTGCTAACTTTTCAAGTTGAGGATATTGCACAGATTGTACCTGAGAACAATGTGTCAGTGAGGGACGCATGTG